>OX183131.1:7382787-7760662 GCA_945261195.1 Cryptosula pallasiana | reverse complement strand
AAACCTCAATGAATCAGTACAATCATACTATGTGTTTGCAAGACAATGCAGCAGAATTGGTAATAGAGACACAGAACA
Organism: Cryptosula pallasiana; assembly: GCA_945261195.1. NCBI lineage: Eukaryota > Metazoa > Bryozoa > Gymnolaemata > Cheilostomatida > Cryptosulidae > Cryptosula > Cryptosula pallasiana. The sequence continues at coordinate 7,760,584 of OX183131.1, read as the reverse complement.
ACAATTTTGAAACTATTATATGCATGTTAAATATTGCTGATATTAATAACTAATTAAAAAAATTTACAAAGGCTGCTTGGGATAAAATACTTTTTCAAAAGATAACCCAACAGTAGTGGACTAAAAAGTTTTGATGTAAAATCCATCCTTAGGTCATCAGATACTTGGAGATAAATTGTGATGTAGATATTTCTGTGCGTTCTTTTGAAACAATGGTAGAAGTATTCAATGCATATCCATGATGTTTTTTTTCCAGCTTAATGAAGCTATACAATAATACAACATTTTATTTTTAACACAATACACAACCCTACAATCTAAATCACCATACAAACCCCAAATATAAACAACTTCTGCACAATAATTACTTGGTTAATCATACAATTACAGCAAAATTAAACACAAAAAACTGGTGCGCAAAAAAGTACTTTTCAGGCTCTCATGGTACCTGGTGCCAAAAAAGGCACGTAGAACCCAAAGAACCTTTTTGTCCTTATACACCATGACAGAGGTTTGCTCCTATCTTACTACTTATGCTGGCTGTACTTTTGCTTAACTCGGCTTTTCTTTTATTACCAAACTGGTGTTTCCGCTGAGAAGTTCCGAAACATTTTAAATTATGCTGGCTTTGAAAAGGGGAATTAAGACTATTCGCAACCTCTGTTTGCCGAACAAAGTCCAATTGAAGTAATCAGACTGGCAATTAATTTAATCAATAGATATTCATTTTGTTTAGAACTCAGAGGTCGACGAAAAGTAGCTCATTGAATGAAAAAAATATTTAATGAGCAGCTATTTATATTTGTCGTAGGTTACCTAGAAACTCAACACTAAATAACTTTTTCATAGACGGGTTATATCTTAAAATATAATTCGAACTCATGGCAACCGTTTAAAATTTACAAAGTTAAAGGGCAGCTGTACAAACCATCCCTTTTATAGCGATGCATTTTTATTATTTTGTTGATTATGTTAAAAATTGGTAGTTATGTTATTTGTGATTTGTCTGGTAAATTATAACCTTTCACTGAATAATTAAGATGCTCTATACTTATGTTCCGTTGCATCCGTGAAGTATTGACTCGCGGACACCTATTAATTTTTTTATTTTATTCAGCGAACAAGTTGCAAATACATTTATTGTAACCAAAAGTTAATATAAACTTTTCAAAAACAATTGTGAGGCGTTATTAAGGGACTATTATATCTACTTCAATTTATACTGTAGGTGTGAAGCGTGAATGTTACCACTTCTGGTTTAAAAAATTTTTAATGAAAACTGGAGAACTTCAAGTTCCCGTTGTATCATGGTTTAGATGCTCTCAGTGTTACAGCAAAGCCAATTGAAGTAGTAACTTTCAGGAAAATTATTTTTTTCCCAAGCAGGACTCGAACTCCTAGATTCCTGGAACCAATTCATCACAATGTATGTTATTTCTACTGTTGGGCTACATTGTCAACGTACAGGATATTGCAACATATTTTTCAACATACACACTCGCTAGAACTTATATGTCCAAGTCACTAGCACTTTTAAATGCTGTCAGACAAGTACGATTGATGCTGATTTTTCCAAATACTCAGCCGTATATAAATATTTTTATCTTGCTTTGATATTGACCCAACAATTAATTGAGCAGTAAGATAATAAAATCTCAAGAAATCAGACGATGACACTATTTAATTTATAAATTACTTGCTCTAACGCTTTTGGTTGACAATACAGATGCATGTCTGTTTGCGCAGAGAGTTATGCGAATGTTTCTACTGTAGGGATGGCAAACCGTTTTATTTGTTTATTGCAAGTTAAACAACAAAAAAACTAACCCATTAATGAGTTACTAACTGTTAAATTGTCACAGTAATTTGCACCAATTGTCTTGCTTCAAATTTTGATGTGGTTTTTGGTGGAAAAGTTGAATAAATTTCTTAAATGCTTGTTTATTCATAGGAAAAGACAAGTAAGTTACCGATACTTTAAGAATGAGATGATGAAATGAGGTCAGCTATCAGCTGCGTACAATTTTTTCCGTCAAGCATGAAACTTGAATGTTTCCACCCGAACAGGTAACAGGTTTTTAAGTTTTCTGAACCAATATCTAAAAAGAATTAATCATTTCAGGTGCAACAAGGCCCCAGCGTCTAGTCAACAACCAACACCAGCAGTCCATTATATTTCTGGACAACCATCAACATCTCTTCATCAACAAAAACAACAACAAAAACCACCGAGACCTCCTTTTCCACCAGCAGCCCCTTCTCCTCCTGCTTACCAACCTGTTATAGCAGCAGCTGCAGGTTCTCCAAACATAGTAGGACAGCCAACAGGACAAGTGCAAGCACCTGTTTATGTGGATCGTGCGTATGTATCAAGTTAGTTACAACAACTGCGAATTACAGGAAAATGGTCATAATAATTGAACAAACTATGATTAAGTCTACCATTGCTTATTTTTTTAAATATTGCATGTTTTTTCTTCAATGTAGTCACCCTGACAATAATTATGTAGGTGTTGCTATATTGAAAAAGTCCCACTTAGTTTTAGCTTATGCTGGAACTCTGAAGCAAGCTTTGAGGCATTTTTCCCTGTGTTAGGTGTATTTTTTTGTACTGCGTGACACCAGAAGAAATAATAACGTTAATGCTGAACCCAAGTTTTTGCTACTATTAGAACCAACAGTATGCGCGGTACCCAGGAATCCTGGTCATACAACGCACAGCTCACTGAAGCAACAAATTTTAATATTGTTTTTGTAAAAGAATAATCCATATTTTATCAAAAATGAAAGAAGTCTAAGTGTCTTTACAATTTACTGACATTGTGAACATTGGTGTTTGCAAAATAAATATTTGTAGCACAGATCACAAAATGCTTAGTTTCTGCTAAGCGAAATTATTGGTTTGCAATTTTATAGTATTATTTAAAAAATTTAATTGTTTACTATCACTGTCAAAGTTTTATTGCTATTGGGGTGCTGAGTTAGTACATAAGTCCATCTATCAGCCTCTAGTACAAAATATCTGGGCAGGCACATGAACCAGCTCAAATAGGTGAGAACTTGTATTGCAAAACTAACCAGTATTATTTTACTGTTGGGCGTGAGTGGACTATCTCTAGGTAGAAGGTCATTGCATCAGTTTACCTTCAAAGCTCACAACATCCTGTTCATGTGGCATTTGAATGAAGCTAATGCAAAAGTGGGCAATGTTTGTGGCTTCCAAAAAGTTAAATATTTGCGTTATTGCATTAATTATGGAGGAAAACTATAGCTCATTTCTTATTGTAAGCAAGAACATTTTTTTCTCATATAAATGCCAATCAAATTTTGTGAAATATCTTTACGGTTTCGTTATTTTCCCTCCTCCCCGCTAGCTAAACTTTTGACCCTTGACCCCTCTACAGTTTTCTACTTAACCCCTACTTCCCTTAGTATCTCATATCCCCTCATTCCATTGACTTTTCCTTACCAAAGAGAAAAGATAACTGACAAAGTAAGTTCACAAAAGTCATAATCTATATTTGTTTCTTACCTATACTAGATCCAGGTTACACACTTGTGACTATAAACAGCTATACCCGCTTTATATTGGGCCTGTTTGGTGACAGCGTACTTCCATATTGTACAGGTTTTTCCTGTATTTGTTTTGTACAATGCCTTTACCGAACTCTGTTAGGGAGATATTAACTGTGTAGGAAGGTCCAACAGCTTAGCAAGCCTGTTTTATCTACAGGACCGGGTCGGGAGCGCTACGGGGTTGGTAGTTATGGCTCCTGTCCTTGACTACTTGTGTAAACACTACACTGAGTTCCACCGAACACAGTGGAACAAACAAGTAAGCCGGCAACCTGCCAAATTCAATGAGCTGAGATAAAGTTATAAACATTTCATGGCTTGTAAAACACAAAAGCTTGCATGAGCAGTCGCCTTCACAAGCGCATGCAAACAGATCTGCCCGCTGGGAGAAAAGTCTCTCTATTTATATGGAATCATGCAGTTGAAGTTGCCGTTGAAATTCAGACATACGATTGGATAAAAACAAGCTGGCATAACATAATGAAAAGTATATTCTGTAATGGATTCCGGTCTGGTTTCCACGGATATCCACTATTCTCAAGAATTATACCTCTCTCCCAGAGGGGGCACTGTGCTGCTCGACAGTGACAACTGTGTAATGCAACCGAATTATCTGGTATAGACAGAGCCCATGGCTCACACAAACAACACAGCGTGCAGTGTGAATACTGGCTTCATTCTCAACAACCAAAGTCCTAGGGTGGCAATCCACTAGGGTTATCGGCTAGATATGAGAATGAATGCAAAGAATAAGAACAATGCCAGTCCTTTTATAGGTAACTAGCAGGAAATAATTAGCATAAAATCATATAACAATAAAGGCATAGGAAGTAATTAGACCAATGCGATTACATATAAAAAAAACTAACCAATCGTGCAATGTACAAGGATTAAATGAAATAGGTGCTAAGTGGCTAGAGGCAGAGTCCTATCTCCTACTGTCCAATCAGAGTGTCTTACAGCGTCCCAAGGCTCTGGCTAGCTTCTGGTCTTGACTACTTTGAGTACAAGGAAGGGGATCTTAGGTTCTTGACTTAGAGCAGGATCCTGACTGGTTTTAGAAGTCCTCTGCTATGGCAGCCATTTTTGACCGACCATAAGTCACCAGACAGGGGTCAATACCGGCCCTGCAGGGGTCACTACCAGCTCTGCACACTGTGCTACCAGGCACAGTAAGGCTTCACTACCAGCGCAGCATCATGGGTGAAACTCTAGCGCATACGGTGAGGAGACAGTGTAGCAAACTTCGAGTTCACTATTATTATTCACCAAAATCTGTCACAATACACAGGCTGGTGCAATATAGACAGGCTAACCGCCAACATTCAAACAAACAGATACATGACATGATGCAAAACTACCGTAAGCCATCAATAACAAGACTTCAGTCGACCTTGGATCAGCTACTAGGAGCACAGGACCTTGACTCATCTTCTTCCGCAGCTCATATGCTGCAACTCAGTGCTATCAGCTAGACAAGCATGTACTTGCCCAGATAGCACTTCCCAGAATGCACTGCATGTAGACAACACACTAGTGCTTAGATATATTTGTTTACTAGGGTAAATAAAATGTAACGGCCAAACTACCATATCTTTGTTATATAACTCCATCTCTAAGTTATAAAATATTTTACAAGTCATTCAGATCAAAACCTAACTGGACCTACGTGGAAGGTACTATACTAGTAGCCAGCACTCCAGGTAAGTTCCACAACTATTATAACACAGTTTAAGGGAATATTTGTTTTATTAAATTTTATGCCTAATACATATAGTTTTTATTGCAGTAGCTGTTGTCTCTCTAGCTCACCTTCAAATGCTTATTCACTCCTGTTATTGCATCTCCATAAGAGTATCACTACACCCTGATCTCTAACAGACACTCTGCCACCAACAATGGAGCAATGGAGTTCAGCCAACCATGTATGTCGGATTTTACAACGTATCTATAGCACTTTATTTTACTATGCAAAAAAATTTAAACTCAGTGTGTTTGTCCAAAGGTACAATTGCAACAAGAAATCAAACAATGTACCCAATCAGATTTATCAAGTTAGTGGGCAGTTCAAATTGTCCTGAACACAGACAAGCAATTAAAACAAGTTGGTAAAAATAATAATAATAATATTAAAAAGTTGTACTAACGTAAGAACCATCTGTATGTGACATATGTCTGTCTGTTCCAACCCTGTGTGTGTTTTAACTATGCTGAAAGAGTTTAAAACTATTGTAGAAACACCTATTTGACCTCTCAGGTGTGAGGTCAAAATTAAACTTTGTTATTTGTCATCAAACATATGATTTTTGCACTTTCAAACTTTGTTTAATCATACTTGGCTAGTAACAAATAGTCTAAGCTTCGAATAAATAATTTCATGAAGATTTAGGATTCTTATCATTTTCCTTTAGTATTCAAAGATTGCAACATTTGTTAATAATCTTTGTTTTTGGCAGCTGGCTTTCTGCAGCAGTAATTACAATACTACTTGCCTGCATCAAGTCAGGAGGTTGAAACTCACAGACGGGAGGAGGCCTTGAGAGGTAGGCTAGGTTAGTCGAGATTTCTGGGTAAACTGTGGTTAGTAATGGAGGTGAGTGCATTGGTTCGATTTTTTACAAATATATAATCTCTTGATACCAAAAGAGGGGTAGAGGGAAAGAGTTTTCTCAAATGGCATAGCAGTGAAAAGAGCATGGGTTGAAACAACACAGGGAAAATGGGGACGGGCTATAAAAGAGTAAATAGAAGAAAACAGAATTTCTTTTCATTGATCTTTATTAAAATACCGCAAAGAAAGAAATTTCAACAAGGAGCTAAATAGGACATGTACAAGATCACTGCCTTCATGGTTCTTCTATCAGGTTGGGTGGAGAAGAGAGAAAAGGAAAAATGGAGAGAGTAGAGCTGGCCAAAGGTAAAGCAAGGCAAATGGTGGGAAGCAGAAAGTAAAAGGAAAGGCTGGTAATACTCTACAACAGTCAAGTAACCAGTTTTGTTTAATTTTCTGTATTAACCCCTGCCCATCTTCCCAATTCCACTCTCTGCTGTTAATGCAATTTCACTCCCTCCCTCAAAGGACCTACCCACTTGCAAAACCTTCTTTCCCTGACTGTAGAGAATGTTTCAGCCATCAAAGGCAGACAATCATGGCAGAACAAAGCCTCTAAAGGCGTGCCACACAAACCAGAATTTCTCACCTGACCACCACGCTTAGCATGCCACCATCGCTGGTATAGCTCAGGTGAGACGCTGTGTGTAACATTCGCTTTTTGTAAAAACACTATGGAGCTACAACACGTGGGCATGGTTTAAAAGATTAACTAATGCTAATGGCTAAAGAGACTGGATTGTCTGCATCAACACATCAACATGCATTCAGTGCCTTGAAATTTAACTAGTAGTCCTAGCTGAAAGCCCTGCTGTAAGTGGCAATGTCACGGGGTGAATGCACACTTCACTGTTGTGGTCAGGTGAAGAAAAACCTGGTGCGTGGCCAGGCTTTTACACCTTCCCCCCCACCTGATACCCCTCATCAACTCTCCCAACTTGTTCTCTAAAACCCCATCCTTTGTGATTAGAGGTTTCTAAAGTGAGCCAGACAAGCTCTAGCCCATGTATAGGAAGTATAGAAAGTCTGTATAGTGAGCGATAGTTACGCTCGCTTAACCCACAATAAAAAAAATGATTCTCAAACAAAATTGACAGAAAAGATAAAATTTCAAGGGCAGACAACCCTTGGAGGGTAAAAATACAGTGACTAATGGGATGGCTTACCAAAGACTAATGAGAATGAAAAGTTTCTAATGTATTTCTGAATGTGTGTAGGAGTGCTACTGTCCCATCATTATTATATCAATTATGGTTCGGGTTACTGCAGTTGATGAAACACTGTTGAAAACAAGGGTAGGGCAATTGTGCGCTGTGATAGGTTGATCTAGGGATCGGCTAGCAATTTTTTTTCTCTCAGTCAAAACCTTGGTGATAGCCTCAAATAAAATGCTGGAGATTACTTAGCACTTTCTCAGGAAAAAGTAGCTGCAAAATGCCTCAATAGCTAAGCTGATCATTAAGTATATGTACATGTGGCAAAAAGCTGATTCTCAGCACACGTTGTGTAACTCACAGGTGTTTCAACCTTGTAACGGATTTAACTAGGTTGCCTTAGAAACAGGGGAGTCCCCTTATTGTGCTTGATCACATGAGGAAGTGTGTGAAAGCGCAGAACTGCTAAAACCAATGGCAGTTGAAATAGAGGCCAGGTTATCTGTCCATGTGGGACAGCTGATCTGTCCATGTGGGCAAGTATGGATATAAAGATAAAGGATGAGCCAAGCTGCTGAATAGGAGATAGAAGCATAAACGTTGCTTCTTTTATTTTTTTGGGCCAGCTTACCTTTAGCCCATGATTGATGTACAAGTTGAACCACTTGTTTTAACATCTTGTTGTATAAATATAACCACTATGGTATTGTTTGTTGGACCTTGTTGGGCCCTTGTGTGGAGTAGTGCTGCATTGTTATAGCATGCTTTGCAATTGATTGTCAACCCTGATGTATAAGGGAGAAAATACACTTATTCAACTTCAACAAACTATCTCATTTGTATGGCTTGATGCCTTTCTAATAGCTTTAGCAATGGACATATCTAATCTAATTCTGGACTTCTCTACGCCTCTAATTACTAGTTGTGCTGCTAGTAATCGACCGTAAGGTGAAAGTCTCACAATTGCTTTATGTAAAAGTCAATCGCAAATCCTTTACAGTACTACATAGTGAGTGAGTAGGAATCTACAACATACAACACAGCATACAATCTTGCTTGTAAGTAGAGCTACTAGTTGCATATTGTGGTACTAGAAGGAGTTGGTGAGTGAACAGGGAGTTACTCATACAGCTGACCTGGTCGACCAGCAAGGATTATGTTTACAGCTGTTCACCATATTCCGTTTACATGAATAAGCAAACTGAAAACTAGATGCCCAAAGGCATTGGAAACTTTACGGACTAAATTTTTTGCTACCACGAAAACTTATTGTGGAATAACAGGAGCATATCCCAAAACCAGATCTAAGAGACAAGTATCAACATTGCCAAAAAAACTGTGAGATGAAACTTTTAATAAATGAAACCACATAGAGAAGAAACTTCAATATTTTCCTTCACACAAATGTATGTGATGCTACCACCAACGATACATTACGAAGCAAAGAAAAAAATGCTCTCGTTTGTTGCGAAACACTTTAATTGAGTATAAAGCGCCTATAAATCATACTTAGCGGCCTATTTAATAGTTTTGTTATCCAACCACTGGATCATCATTATCTCACATCTGGCGCTTTGTATCAAAAGAAGAAAAGAGAGAATTCAGATTTAGCCAGTTTCCCGAATGTAAATGTTTAGTAGCTATCACTAATTAGAACCCAGTCTTTCCTTATATTTTCTCACCCACCGTACAGCATAGCCTGGCTCGATAGATGAATTGTATCAAAATTACTAGCATAATAGAATTTCTCACTGTTGCATTAATCAGAAAGCCAAAAGTTATCCCACGACCTGCCTCTGCCAGAACTATCGACTTATTTAGGGCACATCAATTGACAATTTATGTACTTCATTCAATGGGACAGCCTAACAAAACACTTATAATCCATCTTAACTATGCGCTTGGAAAGATGAGCCAACAAATACCAAAACCAGTTGGAGATCTCGGCCTCCTAGTTGTTAGAATATGGCAACTCTTAAACCCCAGTGAAACTTTAAATGAAAATAGCCTGGGCCAATACTTACGGAAATGCCCAAACGCTTGAAGGACTCCTTTTTGCAAGCTATTTTGCTGTTGGCAGTTGAAATGAATGAGTATAGAGGTATAGCCAGTAAAGAAGTTCTTCATTCCTTCTAAACATCAATCAAGAGCTTAGTGGTACAATTTGTCTAAACGCATTCACCACATCCTCTACACCACAACAACAACTACAACTGCAACAACAAAAGCAACAGCAACGGCAACAGTAGCAAATACAACAAATACATCAAAACCACAACAGCAGCAACAGCAACTACGACAACAACTACAAAAAACAACAGCAACAACAGCTGCAACAACAGCAACAACAAGACCAAAAACAACAAAACAACAAAAAACAACAGAAACAACAAAAACAAACAACGAAATATAAAAAACGCCAAAATGACAGAAAACTACAAACGCGACACAGACGACAAAAAACTGACCAAAACCACAAAAAAATTACAAAAACCGACAAAAATGACAACAACTGCAGCCGCAACAAAAACAAAAACAAACCACGAAATATAAGAAACGACAAAAACTACAAAAAATAACAAAAACAACAACAGCAACAGGTGTAAACATTTCCATATCAATCAGCAGCTTTATCCACTCCTCTTTGTTGCCAGCAGAATTGTGTTTTGATTTTCAGACAACACTACAAAACTTCAACCAAGTTCCAATTATTGGCTTTACCAGCTCCAATTCTTTTCCCTAAGAGTGTTTCTCACATTCACACACAAAGAACTTGGGTGACCATTATTTTCTTGTTTTAATTTTAAATGATAGGTGTGGTATGGATGTATTCTGATTCTCCTATTCTTTGAATTTGTTGGTACCAACGTTCATCGTATGTTAAGCTCATTTACATTATTTACGACGTAACAAGTAATGATCTGCTCATGATGTAATGCTGATGGCTTTTATTGCCAAAAGGAACTAAATTCCTATCGGTTTGTTATAAGCCAATCAGAGACTTAGATAGCCTGGTGATTACCACAATTAGTTGATGTTGAGGCCATCAAACAAATAATGTTGAATTTATAGATTGCAAATGTTTGCTCAGATTTCTCCAGGGATTTTTTTATATTTATTGTTGATCGATAACAACTTTAATCTGTTCTCATATACCAAACAATATTTTTTCCGTTAAGTGCCTATAATTTAAACACCAAAGTTTTAGTATTCTTTTTGTGTAAATAAAAGCTCGTTTTGGTAAGCATTGCATCAAAATATATCAAATATACTTAGTTTGATTTTAGATTTCACAAAGACATAGTTGCAAAAGACATCGGGCTTTAACAATAGCAAATAAAAGGTTCTTACTACTTGCACTGTTTGCTTTCTGCCTGCTAAAGTCTTTTCAAGAAAAAAATACCTTTGGTGTTACCTTTTTTATGCAACTTTTGGCTGAGCGAAAATTGGTTTTACTGGGGTGGTTAGTTTTTTGCCTTGTCTGCTGTCATATTAAGACACCCCCATAAGCTACCAACGTTTGCTATCGATGCCACAAGATTTGACTACAAGTTGATATAATTTCTTTAGTGCCAATCTGTTGTTGAAAAGTAAATCCAACCTTTACACCCAATGACACAATCTGGCTACATAAAGAGCTTTTTAGTGAATATATTCACCGAAAATGGAAGTGAGAAATGGCAAATGCGATCTGCTGAAAACTGATACATATGGGCCTTAAGATATTGAGCCAGACATTGATTTGTTTTCAGTTGAAGATGATGGCAGCAGGGTTTGGTTGTCTGCAGTAATCACTTGAGTGGACCACAGAAAGTAACAAGTGTTTGTGTGACTTCAGGTGCCACTGAGGTTCATAGAAATAACTTCCTGCAACTCCATGAGAGATAACTTCAGAAAATCTTAGCCTCTTTTTATGGATTTGAGTGTAACATTGAATTGCCATCGGCTGGTGAGGCATACAGTTTAGTCTTTCATGCCATGAGACCTGCAACAACATGTGCTCTAAATTCCCTCCATTTAGTGATTAATCAGTTTAAACCTCAAATACACCTATACGAAACTTGCATGGTTGAGCGGAGGCAATTGAAAGAGTATCATGAAGTAACTGACTAGATATGGTACACATTACTTGAATTCGCTTCATGTAGTCAACATCGCAAGAGTTTACTGCAAAACACAATGCTACTTTTTTTAGTGTTAATGAGTACGGCGCTTGTTTCAGAAGCTTTATACGAAGGTCAGGGTCAAGCCTATTTTACTTGTAGCAGCCAATACCTTCGTAACGGAATACGAGCTATTTACAGACCAGAGAATTATCAATATTGTAAGTGTTTCCATTTAAAATTTCTCAAGTTATCGCTATAATCATAAAGTCTCATCGTCGTCTTCGCATTACAATAATATTTGTTTTTATTGTGAATAGCCAAATAGCAAAAACATTAGAGACCTTAAGCCTGGTTCCCAATTGATATTGTCAATCTTAGGGAATCTTAGAACTCTAAAGCTGCGTACACACTAGAACGATTTTTGATCAAAAAATCGTTCATGTTGGAGTTGTTTCCTTTGTCGGCCGATGGTTGCGTACACACTAGAAAATAATTTCGGCCGAAAAGCATTTGCTCTTTGGTGAGAGAGATAGATAAATTTTGTTTTTCAGCATAACCATAGAATTACTGTTGATATTGCTGTCTGTTATTTCACAATTATTCACCATGTCTATGGTTGTTATTAGTAAATGCACTAGCTGTGGCTGCGGCATTATTAATTATTTATGTTGTTCTGAACAGAATTTTTTTATTTTCTTTACCTTTACCAAATACTTATTTTAATTAATTAAAATTATTTCTAAATTATTTAAACTTATGCTTATCAATGATTGATCAACCATGTTTCAATAAAAATGGTAATACATAAATAATAAATTTTCTTGGTGAGTTTTAAGATAGTAATAATTATTATTATTATTTGGTTACTGCTGTGTGAATTGATGATTTTTTATTGTTCTATCATCATTGTTTGTGACCACGAGCTACTTCTGAACTGATTTTGTGTTGTGGTTTCCTTGGTAATCTGCTAAAAATCGTCGGAGATTTTGAGCATTGCTCAAATGGAATTTTCACCGGCCGATGGACCTAATCATCGGCCGATATTGCATTCACACTAGGCCGTTTTGTTAGTGCGCCGATTTCGGCCACCAAATCGTCCTAGTGTGTACGCAGCTTTAGGGCTCTAAGAATCTTATCTTAGAAATCTTGGCACTGATCTTAAGTATAGTGCACAATTGTAGAAATCTTCCAAGATTTGCCATTTTGGGTGAAATCCTAGCTGTCTTATTCTGCCAAGATCTGCTAAGATCCGTAGTACCCAATTGTTTAGTTTATCTTTATGTCTTGACCTACTAGTTGATAGTAGCCAATCAAAATCAATCACTCCCATAATTATTAATGATAATTAATTTTGTTATCTGTATTTTGTTATTTTGATCATTTATTATTATTATTAATATATGTGTATATTTATGCATTTATTATAACAATAATTCTCTTTGTGTAATTTGATTTTTATTATAATAATAAATAATAATAGATATATATTATTATTATAATACTAATAGTATTATTATTAATATAATAATAATATAATTTGACTGCCTCAAAATGCTGTTAGTTATTATTTATAATTATAACAACTAATATAATATTAATGATTAAAAATAATAGTAGTGAAGTGAGGAAAAATCCAATTATTATTAGTTATAATAATTATAATAGTAGTAGTAATAATTTGTAGGTCAAGGCAATCAGATCGCAGGATGTCGCAAGACTAAGTTCCCAAAAAAATAATATCCACAATCTTAGTCGTGGCTGTCGTGAAAGTTTGGCAGTGTCAAACTCCTACGATATAGATCGCAGGGGCGCATGACTCTTACGGCTCCCAAAATAATGCAAGATTAACAAGTGCACAATTGTAGGAGTCGCAAAACTCCAAAAATTGTACGATTTTTGCTCAATTGGGAACCAGGCTTTACTTTTGCAATAAGGTGTGTAATGATAATATATTATTCATAGACATGCAGCATATCTGGATTAAATAAACTTTTGGGGTTACTGAAAATACAAGTGGCACAACCATTCTTGAAACAGTAGATGTCAAGCTCATTGATTGTTGTAACTTAAAAGGGAAACTTGAAACTGGCTCTTTATCCAAACTTTTGCCTAAAGTTGTCAGGCTTTATTTAAACCAGAGACACAACTCAAGTTATCATTACAAATTGATAACATACTAAAACGCTGATTGGCAAGCAACAAAGCTGTTGCCATCAACCAAACATACGAGATGTGCCAGAATACTTACCGGTATATATTCAAAGTTACATTTTCTCATTTTCATTTACATAAACTAATAATACAAAAAATACACACATATATTTTGATCAATATCAATATTATTGACTGATTAGTGTCTTAATACATATTATATTGACTCTATGATAAACTCATTATATATAATATATGTTGATTATTATTTTTGATATAATGTTCATTAGTTACATTTGCTAATACCGTCAATGATTATATATGCATGTTGAATTACAAAGTTTGGCTTTTATATTGCGTTGACCTTACCTATCATGGCTCGCCCCAGATGGCTACATTTCAATAATACGCATTTCATGATGGGGCTGGTGATGTCAATTTTATTATATTTCAACCAAGTCAGTGCTGACAACAAAGTACAATAAGATGGAAGCTGCATAGACTGAATGTTTCATTAACTATAATTAATAAAAATGGTACATGGGTGTGTAGTAAGATTGAGTATTACAAAAACGAGCTGCTGAGGCAGTTGAAAAAATAAATTAAAATTATTTACTATTAAATATATATAAGCTCGCCCAGATGGAATATAGTGAATTCTAAGAAGCTTTAATACTATGCACTATATATTTGATCTGCTTAGCCTTGAACGTATTTTCACTGTTTTTATTGCTTCTTTGGTGTGTGTACATATGCAAATAATATTTCCGGTAGCCCATGAATAAATGCAAATAGTATTTTGTGTAATTTGCCTTGGGAATTTTGCTTTTCTGCATTAATAGCCATGATGATGGTGCGAGCTGCAAGCCAGTGTATTTTGATATGATTGGTCTATTTGCTCGTAACATGTGAGCTCAGGCAGATGCTAACTAATTATACTGCGACATAATTTGCTGAGTGTGTATGAGAACACTTAATAACACAATCCAGGAAATTGGTAGAGAGCTAAAAGTTTTGTGGTAGATCACTTTTGAGTTTCCACAAATGACATAAGCATACATCATATATAAAATAAAGTCAACAGAGTTTGAATGGATAATTTTTAGGTAAATCTGTGTTAAAAATTAAAAACCAATGAATGCTAAGGCTGGTGCATTAGTTTACTGGTGTAACGTTTTTCGGTCTGGTTACCACGAAACTTCACTAACCTCAAGTATTCTACTTCTCTCCAGAAGGGACACTGTGCCGGTATGACAGCGACAACTATGATCAGTTACTGCCGGATCAGTTGGCAAGCACAGAGCCCACGGCTCAGACAAACTACACAGTGTGCTTTTTGAATACTGACTTTATTCATCACAAACCAGCATCCTAGGGTGGCTATCCGCTAGAGTGATTGGCAAGACACAATTAATGAATTCAATGAGCATGAACAGAATCAGCCCTTTATAGGCAGGCTGACAGGAAATTATTTGCATAATACATATAAAATTAGATGCACAGGAAGTGAATGAGCCAATTAGAACAAATATGTAAATAGTGAACAAACCGAGCAATGAATACGAGTTGAAGGTAAATGGTGGCAAGTGGCTAAAGGGTGGAGTCCTGTCTCCATTACCCAATCATAAGCTCTGCATGGCTCCAAGGCTCTATCTAGCTTGTGGTCATCATATCTGCCATTCCGAGGAAGGGTACTTTCTGTTCCTGTACTAGAGTAAGTTTCTAGGTAGTTTTAAGGATCCTCAACTATGACTGTCATCTTGTACCGGCCCAGTATAACCATACCGGGTTGGTAAGGGGTCAATACCGGCCCTGCATGCTGTGCCACCGGCACAGTAAGGCATTTTACCAATAGAGCAGCTTTACAACGACTGTGGGTGGAATCCCAGCACACTGATGTGAATATTTGAATAAAAAACAACCAGTTTACCACTGGAACTCACCAAAATCTACCACAATATTTTTTGTTAAACTGGACAGCTAAGTAACGTATCTGAAGAATTTATTTTCACTTTTACTTATTGATATTAGACTTTCCGTTTCATTGATGATGCTTACATCACCATAAACAAAAGTTATAGCCTTCTTGTTTTTAATTCAAGCTAAAAATGCATTGCAATAAGTCTCTACATCAGCTGGTTATCCATGAGATTTACCAAACCTTAGAAGCTTGCTTAATATGGATATTAACCATGTTTGGGATTTACTCAAATCACTTCTACTGCCGGTGTATTGCATAAAACTGAGTAGAGTGCATAGAGGAGCAAATACGTCTTTGATAGAAGATGACTAGCTAGTTTCATATAGTTAATTTGACTTCAAATAACTTAAGTTAATTTTCTTGAGCAGAAAAAGGTGAATTAGATTGTTCTTTACCTGTAACCGTTTTTTTTTTGCATAAATTCTTTCACATCATTTACGTATAACGTGTGTTGCCTTCGTTTATTCTAGCATGAAATTCTCAATTCTAAGAATTTTTCTCAAATATGGAACTCGGATGATTTTCTGATTTGCTATGGTTAAAAACAACAGCAATACAATCCTAATGTTAAAGTAAGCGTTCTTCAACATTATTCTCTCAAAAACAAACTGCTTTCAATAGCTGAAGGATTAGAGCATTGCTGTCAGGTAGAAAAAAGCTAGTTATTGACTTTCTATATAGCGCAAATAGGCGAGCTTTGCAGTAATATATTTTGATAGATTTTACATAGAGTGGCAGCTGTACTAGCACCCTGCAAGTAGTACTTGGTTGCTGTGAGCATCAATCTAATTTGACATACTTTTGACTACACGCGAGGTGGGTCAAGAATGCTCTAACAGGTTTGTCCAGTAAACCTTGTTGATAGTGCTATTGACTGCGGCAGATTGGCTCTGGAAGAAGAAGCTGAATCAAGGAAGTTCTCCACTACTAAGTAAGGGATGAGTGACGTTCAAATTATAGCGGCTAGCTGACTATCAATGCCCCAGCTTGCCTTTGTGTGCAATTGACTATCGTTATAATGCGCCTGCTTACTCACATGTGTCGCAATTTATTTTGTATCAGTATGGGCTGATTTTTAGCAGCAAATTATATGTGTTAAATTTCAACTACCTTATTTACTTATATTGTTTCTGTAACTATGCTGATATTTGCCCAGAGAGGTAGAGTTGTTTCGAAGTTTGTACGAGAAGGTTACTTGTGCAAATACATGTATTTTTCTACAACAAAGTTATTGATAATAGAAAATATTTGTATTTAGACAGTTTAGCAAGGCATCCTGCCAGATTGACTGCTCCCAAATATGACAGAACCTTGTGTGACTTGGTACACATTCAGTTGATAGAGAGCCAATACTAGTTGAAATAGTGCTCTATAGGCAGAAGTTGATTCCCCTTAACCCGGTACAGCCCTGCATAGCTGTTGCCCTACGTTGAGGCATTGTTAATAACGGGACAAGCTCCATTAGTTGTCCGCTGCTGCATCCGGGTATTTCCTTTCTAGTAATAGTTCGATAACGGCACGGTGAAATCCATTACAATGTTACAATTTCAATATTTACATGCTTAATCAAGAATAAACACCGCTGAATAATTTCCTTTCGTCATGGATAATTTCACTGCAACTATGCCATTACTAAAAATTAATTGAAATTTTAAAAATCATTAAACGAAAGTTAAAAATTAAAAGATTTGTCTTCTAGTCTTCAATCTTCAAAAAAACCTTTTAATTGTTCATTTTTGTTAATAGAATAGAAAAGAACTTTCACATTTCTGTATTTTCAGATTCACCACTTGGAGTTGTATATGATGGTTCTATCAGTTATTTCACCACCAACTCAACTTCTCTAACCCAGTCTGAGTATGATGGCTATATTCTAGGTGATGAGACTATGTTGGATTTATTAGAGTGGGATTATGTTGGTGAGAAATTTTGGTGCAGAAAGCAATTTTGTGCAAAACTTTCTGGTTGACACCACAGCAATATTTCATCTCTCGCTTCAAATTGTATAGTTTCTCTGCTTGTAGGTCAATACTATTATTCTGATAACGCCTATGCTTCAATACCTCGGGGAGGTTTAGTTGGGTTTGCTGTACTTCTAGTAAACAGTTCCAATGATATTGTATATGCGGATGCGTATCATTACTACACTGTACCATCAAATGTACAATATTGTGAGCTTGATTACATCGCAGACAATCGAGACACGAAATGTTCTTCAGGTAATTCAAAACTTTTTTTGTGTTTGTACGCATTTTGTTATGATATTGATACTTTAGTAGCTAAATTATTGTGGTTGTTTTCTCAGATAACTGCTGCTTCATTAGTTGTCTCTTTCTATGGTTGTCTTTTCCTGTTACTGCCTCGTTCATCATTTTCTGCCTTTCTTTTCTGATGCTTACACTTTTACCCACCTATCCCTCCACTATCATTATTTACTATTTTCCATTTTGTCTCTTTGTCCACTTTTTTTGCACCACCAATAATGTTTTCTTCCCTTTGCTTTTTCCAATTGATCAAGAGGACTAAATAATGAATGACAAAGTAAAGAGTTGTGAAATATACTTTGTAATAAATAGAATAATGTGTGATGAAATTAGATAAAAATTGATTTGCAAAAAGCATAATAATAATGAAATGGTTTTATTAACACTAAGGAGTTTATTGTGGAACAACTAACAGCAAAATAAAATTTAATACTTGAATCATATTTTACGGACAAAATGTCTATTTAATTGAGACAACTGCACTAGCAAACAGTTATATACATGTACACTAAAATATGTTACCTGTCGTTTTCAATCAAACCTACAAGTTCTACTTCCTCCCTGCCTAGCCTCACTCTACCTCCACCTAATCCCCGCCTACAACCCCCCCCCCCCATCCTCTGTGTCACAACAACCCATTAGCTCTCCAAGCTTTTTACCCACCACACTCTACTTCTCACTATCTGCTTTGCCTTGCCCTTGTGTTGTTGCACCCTTGCTTTGTTCTACCATCTCTATCACAGACCTTTCTTCCTCCTCTCTCACCCCCTCAACACTCCCTCTCCACTCTTTTCCTTCTTCTCTTTTCCCATCTCTGTTTCTCCCGCCTCTCTCCTTTCTCTCCCCCTCTCCACTCTCTCCCCACCCCTCTCCCCCTCTCCCCCATCTCCTTCCTCTCCTCCCTCTCTCCCCTCTCCCCCTCACCCCCTCTCCCGCTCTCTCCCCCTCCTCCTCTCCCCACTTCCCCCCTCTCCCCCTTCTCCCCACCATATCTCCTCTCTTCCCAATTTTCACTACACTACTCTACTGCTCTTTCTTTCCCTCCCTGCTCTCTACCACTATACTCTCCCTTTCTCTTCCCTCCCCCCACCCCTCTAAAATACCCATCCCCCCCCCCGTTCTCTCTCCATCCTCAGCCTTTCTTTTCTCTCTCTTTCTCGCCTCACTTTTATCCCTCTCCACCACTCTATTTGTTGTTCCTTCTTTTAACTTCTTTCTACATGTACTCTCCTTCTACTGTCTACTCTTTCCACCTCTTTTTTTTCTTAATTTCGAAAAAATACAAATGCGACAGTATGCTGGCTTGTTGCAGTTACTACTGGGGCAACTAGCTGTTGCGGTATAAAAAGAAGCCCATGTTTGTAGAAAAATTTTTTAATTTAAATTGACGTAAATTGAATTGAAATTACTGTAAAAGCTGCTGGTAACTCTATAAAGTTTATTATTTTCTTGCCTACTAATGCTACTTAGCGATCTTCTTGTTTAGCATATTGACTTTGCAGAACGAAACATCGATTATTTACTTTCAAAAACAATAGTGTTATCTTATTAACTATTCTTTTCTAGCAGTTTTTTCACTTTGATGGCGATAATTAATTTTCAGTATACTAATCCACTTTCTATCAGCTATTAGCAAAATGTATTTTGTTAGTTACTTGAATTTTAATACACCTTTGAGAAAAAAAGAAGCACAAGAACTTTTTTATTTGAGAATTGGTCGCAAAATTATCTCCTGACCATGGATCCTATTGGTCCAGTAAACTGCTTTTGCCGCAGATCGCATCTCTTTCAGCAGAGTGGTGTAAACTTACATAAATGTGAAAAAAAATGTGAAAAACAAATGTAGATAAACCAATAAGCGGACAGATCTCTTAATGTTTGTATATATTGATGCCATACGACTTTGAGCTCTATACTGTGCTTCCACACAGATAAATAAAACGAGGGCTAGGCGATTGGCTATTTAGTGTACTGTGCTTTGTTTGTCGTCATCACACTAACAAGTTGATGCTATGCCACAGTAACCATCATGAAATGAGTTAATTTCCAACTTAAAGTTATATTGCATCGGCTATGGTAATATTTAGCAAAGCTAGTAGTAACCAGCTAATTTTCCCAGGCTAATCAGTACTTATTTCAATCACTTGTAACTAATTGAAGGATTAAAACCAGAAAAAGGCATATATTTAGATGTGCTGTGATTTGCTATTGCTACAGATAATTGGCATTGGCTATCGCGAAATGTACATCACAAAGTTTAAAGAATGGCTCCGGTCATTTCTATATTTATCTGATATTGTAATGGATTCCGGTCTGTTACCACGGACATCCACTAATCTCGAGTATTCTACCTCTCTCCAGAGGAGACACTGTGCTAACCGACAGTGACAACTGTGTAGGGCAACCGAATTACCCAGTAAGGCAAGAGCCCATGGCTCAGACAAACAGTACCGAGTAGTGTCTGTAATAATGGCTTTATTCTCTAAGCTGTCCTGAGGGTAATTATTCCTCTAGGGTTTAGCAATATAAGAGTATATGCCATGGCAACATTGTAATGAATGCAAAGATTAACAGTGGGTGCTCTCCTTTTATAGGAGAGCTGATAAGCACAAAGCATATAACAGTCAATGCACAGGAAGTAGATTAGCCAATTACATTAACTATATAAATAATCAACCAATCAACAATGCAATGTAAATAATAAAGGGAGGTGCCAAGTGGCTAAGGGCGGAGTCCTTTCTCCTGATTGTCCAATGAATGCTCCTACAGGGTTCCCAGGCTGTACGTAGAGTTAGGTCCATGAAGTTGGTAATTTAAGGATAAGTACTTCCTGTTTACGACCTTGACTAAGTTCTTAGACATCTTTGCAGATCCTCCTCTAAGGCGGCCATCTTGTGCCGGCCCAGTACAGCTGTACCGGGTTGGTAGAAGTCACTACCGACCCTGCAGGGGTCACTACCGACCCTGCAGGGGTCACTACCGACCCTGCAGGGGTCAATACCGGCCCTGCTTACTATGCCACCGGCACAGTAGGACTTTCTACCCAACAGCTATTAGCCAGAAGCTGTGGGTAAAAGCCTAGCGCATTGTCTCGCAAGGTCTCTAGCGTAAACGACCTGTTTACTACTAGTGTGCACTAAAATCTACCACAATATGTCATTGATATGTCCTTATGAAGTGCTCCAAATACAAACTTTGTCAAAATTCAATTGATTTTTATACTTTCTTAACACGATTAATAATATGCATGCTATGAGTGTTGTCTCCCCATTTTAACATCTTCGAAATATTCTGGAAAAACCTATGACGTACGCGAGTGTTTTAGCGAATGCTAAACTTTTGTTTGACAATTTTTGGATAGCGAAATCACTGAAGCATAACAAATAACAGTACAAGTGACTTAGGTCATTGATTGATATAACTAGTAAGTAGTAATAGCGGCACAGGTGGTTAGCAGTACTAGAAACAAAGATTTAGGGTTGCTAAAACACTTGCGTATGTCATATGTTCTCCCAAAATATTTCAAAGGGGAGACAACACTCATCACATGCTTATTATTAATTGTGTCAAGAAAATATAGAAATCAATTGAATTTTGAAGAAGTTGATATTTGAAGCAGTTCATAAGAACATATCAATGACATATCAGATAAATATAGAAATGACCGGAGCCATTCTTTAAACATGCTTTACACGTGCGTGGCATTTACAGAAATTTGCCCAATGCATAACTTCAAACCTAATAAGTAAATTTTTAGACATTCATAAAGTTTCCAATTGTATAGCAATTGCCTAAATCTTATTTAAAAATGGGATAGAACTTTTAGGATTTGCCACTTTGACATATTTCCTTGCCAAAAAGTTTATTTGCGAGTAATCCTGTTGTTGAGAGCAGTAATGATAACTAACAAACTGCTAAGGCAGAAAAATGTAAAAAAAAGATGACTCATTGCGATGCACTACTTGATTAATGTGAATGATCTGGTTGTGTTTTCAGTTTATATATTTCATTTACTGAGTTGTAGTTATGTAAGAGAAATTGACTGTATCCTTTATAAGTTTATCTATGCTTTTGTTACATTGGTTATTATATACAAGCTATCATCAATCTCAGATGATGATATCACATCAATAACTGCCGGCTGTTTATGAAAACTGTCTTTTTTGAACTCACATTAGAAAAGTGTGATTGCCAGCTTCAAGTTGATCTTTTAACTGATCTATCAACATTGATGGATTTAACATTGATATAAACTTTTGTGGATGATTACTACAGAAATTTATCTTTATCTCTGAGCAAAAAAACTGACTGGTTGCACAAATCAGCTCGAAAATACAGGTTAATAATTAGATGGAAAGGTTTTTTGAGATTTTTTAGTTGTGGTTAAATAATGTGATACCTCTTTAGGTGCAGCAGATAGATTTTAGGTTAAACTAAACATAGCAATAAGCAGAGTCTGTTTTTTTAAGGCAGTAAACTGCTATTTTTCTTTAACATCAGCCTTCACTGTTTTCCAGTTAATAAGTCAGATTTTTGATAACTTGCTTATCAATTATCTGAAGAATAATCATTGATGTTTTCGTGCCAATAAAAAAACGACTTTTTTATTATAAGCAGCTCTGTTGTAGTCATCAGTGATACTGAACTTGTCAAACATTTGAGAGGATCCGAAAGTCCAGGAAATACTGGAAGTACAAGTAGCACAGAAAGTACTAGTAGCACAAGTAGTACTAGTAGCCTAGGAAGTACTAGGAGGCCAGGAAGTACAAGAAGACCAAGAAATACTAGGAGACCAAGAGTTTCTGACAACCCAAGAAACTCTAAAGCTCCAGAAGGTTTTCGAAATCTTGGAGGTTCTGGTGGTACTGGAGGCTCTAAAGTCCCAAGTGATCCTGGTAGTTCGGATGACTCTGGTGATAACATAGATTCTGATAGTTCAAAGAGTCCTGGAAAGTCACAAAACACAAGTAATTGAAGAGTCAGACTTAGTTATCAAATTGTATAAGCCAATTAGATTTTCCTCGGTTTAATTAAAACACAGTCAGTATTGATAAAGTTCATCATTTATCATTTGCAGTTTACATAATAAATTAAACACGGACATTGAAGAGCAAATATCCTCTGAACTTCATATATGAATGATTATTGATACAATTTGTATGTTTTAGGCACAATAGTTGCACTGGTGTCGGTAGTTATAGCCTTATTAGGCATATCTGTGGGTATTGCAGTCTGCGTCAAGAAAGGTTTGATTGGGTAAGCTTTTTAATTGATTGTGGCTACATACTAGAGCTACAGACTGGTAGCACCCAATCTTCTCGCTGTTCTCATTCCCTGCACTCGTCTTTCCTTGACTCACCAGACCACTAATTTTTTTTATTAAACATGTGATGAAACTATGTGCTGGCTGATGTTTTGCTTAATGCTGCTATTCTTTTATTATCAAACATGTACCTCCACTGACAAGCCACGAAACACTTTTACTCACGTTGGTTTTGAAAATGAACATTGTACTTAAACTTTAGTTTAAAATTTTTCAAAAATAATTATGAGGTGTTATTTAGCAACAATTAAATCCACTTCAGTTTACACTGTAAAGCAAGACTTGAATGTTTACACTTCTGGTTTGAAAGATTGTATGAAAACTGGAGAACTTCAAAATCCCGTTGTATCATGGTTTAGATGCTGTCAGTGTTACAGCAAAGCCAATTGAAGTAATTTTCAGGAAAAATTATTTTTTTCCCAAGCAAGACTTGAACTCCTAGATTCCTGCAACCAATTCATCACAATGTATGTTATTTCTACTGTTGGGATGCATTGTCAACGTACAGGACACTACAACTTATTTTTCAACATACACACTCGCTAGAACTTATATGTCCAAGTCACTAGCATTTTTTAGAGTTGTCAGATAAATACGACTGATGTTGCCTTTTCCAAATACTCAATTATTTAAATAATCTCATCTCGTGTTGTTATTGAACCAACAATTAATTGAGCAGTAAGACAATAAAGTCTCAAAAAATCCAACAATGACTCAATTTAATTTATTAATTACTTGCTCTAACGCTTTTGGTTGACAATACAGATGTGGGTCTGCTTGTGCAGAGAGTTATGTGAATCTTTTTGCTGTAGGGATGGCAAACAGTTTTATTTTTTTATTGCAAGTTAAATAAAAAAACTACAAGCCCACTCACAAGTAACTAGCTGCCAAATTTTCACCATCACTTGCATTGACTGTCTTGCTTTTAATTTTGAGGATGTCTTTTGGTGGAAAAATTGACTAAATTTCTTGATTGCTTGCTTATTCATAGGAAAATATAGTTAATTTAAAAGTATTTTGGACTGAGATGATGAAATGAGGTCAGCTATCAGCTGAATGCAACTTTTCCATCAAGCAAGAAACTTGAGTTAATCCTTGCAAATTATGTAATAGGTTTTTAAGTTTTCTGAACCAATGATTGAAAAGAATTAATCATTTCAGGTGCAACAAGACCCCAGTGTCTAATCAACAACCAACACCAGCAGTCCATTATATCTCTGGACAACCATCAACCTCTTCTCATCAACAAAACCCACAGAGACCTGCGGTTCCACCAGCATCCCCTTCTCCTCCTGCTTACCAACCTGTTATGGCAGCAGCTGCAGGTGCTCCATACATGGTAGGACAGCTAGCAGGACATGAGCAAGAACCTGTTTATGTAGATCTTGCATATGTACCAAATTAGTTACAACAACTGCAAATTACAGGAAAATGGTCAGAATACTTGAACTAACTATGATTAAGTCTACCATTGCTTGTTTTTTTAAATATTGCATGTTTTTTTTTCAATGAAGTCAACCTGATCATAATTTATTGGTGTTGCTTCATCGAAAAAGTCCCACTTAGTTTTAGTTTATGCTGGAACTCTGGAGCAAGCTGTGATGCGTTTTGTCCTATTTTAGGTGTATTTTTTGTACTGCGTGACGCAGAAGAAATAATGAAGTTAATGTTGAGCGCAAGTTTTTGCTACTATTAGAAACAACAATATGCGTGGTACCCAGGAGTCCTGGTCGTACAATGCACAGCTCATTTATACAACAAATTTCAATATTGTTTTTATAAAGGAATAATCCATTTTTGATCAAAATTGATTTAAGTCAAGTTTACTTACCATTTACTGGCATTGTGAAAATTGGTGTTTGCAAAATAAATGTTCGTAGTTCAGATGACAAAATACCTGGTTTCTGCTAAGCAAAATTATTGGTTTGCTATTTTATAGCATTATTTAACAAAGTTAACTGTTTACCATCACTGTAAAAGTTTTATTGCTATCGGGTTGCTGAGCTAGTCCATAAGTACATCTACCAGCCAATAGTACAAAAAATCTAGGCAGGCACATGGGCCAGCTCAAATAGGTGAGAAATTGGATTGCTAATCTAACCAAGTATCAGTTTACTGTTGGGCTTGAACGGACTCTCTCTAGGTAGAAGTTCATTGCCGCAGTTTACCTTCAAAGCTCACAACATGCTGTTCATGTGGCATTTGAATGAAGCTAATGCAAAACTGTGCAATGTTTGTGGCTGATTGCGACATTCCTCGAGGAGGTTAAATATTTGCGTTATTGCATGAATTATGGAGGAAAGCTATAGCTTATTTTTTGTTGTAAACATGAGCATATTTTCCTCATATAAATGCCGATCAAATATTATGGGATATTTTTGTGTGGTTTCCTTATGTTCCCTCGTTCTCGCTTGCTAAACTTTTGACCTTTTACCCCTCTACAGTTTTTTACTTAGCCCTTTTAGCCCTCTGCATCCCATATCCGCTCTTCCCCTCCCCTCATTCCAATGGCTCCTCACCAAAGAGATAAGATAGCTAACAAAGTAGGTTCACAAAAAGCAAAATCCAAATTTTCTTCTGCCCTGTATCAGATCCAGGTTACACATATGTAACTATAAACAGCTATACATGCTCTATATTGAGCCTGTATAGGGACAGCGTACTTCCATATGACTTTATAGCCATTAAACCAGCTCTCTAAGGCCACCTAATTACATGAACAGTTAAGTGTAAAGAAGGTGACTCAACTGGCACAGTTACATGAAGTGACTGGAAGAGGTTACGGCCTGCAGGAGTACGTAATGGAAGTGAGCAGCAGCTTAATAAGGAGATCTAGCACACCCTAGCTGTGATTAGTAATGTAGAACAAACTGCAACTGTACCTTTCCATTGCTGGATATTTAGTTGCATTTGTTTATATTCGATTACTCTTTCATGCTGTAGTAGATTTTGGGGGCTTCTAATCTACCAGCTGTGTGCTGTGATCAGCAGATAAACCCCTTGTTCGCTGGCACAGGGAAGTTGGTAGCATTCCGACGGTATGCTGCCACCAGTTACCTTTCACTGAGAGGTAACAACAAGTCGGTACTAAACCAAATGAAAAGTGAAGGAGTGTTTTCTATTCCACAACTAGTATAGAGCCCTCGGCTAAGATGCATACTCAGAGCTGTAGAGTAATATACATTTATTCTTGCAAAGAATACGAGTAAGTACAAGTTCCAATACAAATTGATTATATATGGCAAAAGCTCTGCCTTTTATAGGCAGAGCATAGGAAGTAAAACAGTGCAAAGTAAGACACAATGTAAAAAAATGGCAGGCAGATACAAATACAGGCAAACGGGATAAGGTATATAGGATTAAATATATGTGGCGCCCAGAAGTGGTAAGTGGAGTTATAGGCTCTCTTGCCAATCCTAGGCATTTCTGCTTCTTGCTGTTGGTACATCAGTCTTTTTGGGCTTTGGTCTTTGTCTTTCTTGAATATATGGACAGCTATCTCGCAGGTATGGCCTTCTGTCTACTCCAATGCTATTCCCAAGTCCAAGGCTACAATGAGTCACTTCCTGTCAGCCCGGTATGGCACCCACAAGGTAGGTACTGACTCATACAGGGTGGGTATAGCACTGACGCAGGGTCGGTGCCTTACCGATGCATGGTCGGTCAGTTCGGTATGAGCTATTATTGATGTTTCGGCCATCCAATGGCTAGATGAGTGACGCAGAACAGTTGCTAGACATCTGCTCACATGTGGGTGCTATGAAAATTCATCATAATATTTCATTAATGTCTTGCCGGCATTCATGTGTGTAATCGGTTCACCCCTCATAAAGAGAGTTGGAAAGGGGAGATAGCTGCTCTTTGTTTTGTTTGAAAGGAGCAATTGCATTGATTGGAAATTGGAAGTCATTGGGATTCTGTTCGACTAACTGTCATATTGTAGACATTTCCAGCAAACTCCAACTAATTGTGTACTGTAATAGGGTAGGGAGGAGGTGCACTGCGGTGGAGGGGCTAGGGGAACGGAGAATAATGCTGTAGCTATAATAATCGATGTGTTTAGGCCTGGTTATACCAACGCAAATTCCACGTGTTGTGCATTGGGCAATTTCCACTCACTAACAGTGAGGTGCTACATGAAAGCAAAATCTGTGCATTGAACTAAGTTGTTTTGAGAAGTTATATTATCTTAGCTGAGGTAGCATAGCTGAGGTAGCATAGCTAGTTAGCAGCAGCCTTTTTGGTGGTTTTTTTAACCAGGTGTAGGATCAAAATCACTCAAGTGCGCATGACTTGCTACACTGTGGGCCACTCTTTCCAATCACAGTCAGCGTCGCGTCATGGAAAGTCACTAAATATTGGCCACTGGCCACAGCACAACGCAAAAATAATTGAAACATGCTAGAACTTTGCAAAAAATATGAAATTCAGGGCAATCAGGAAAATGTGTTGAGCGTTCAGAAATCTTGTGCAATGAAGTACTGAGTTTGAGTTGCGTAGCAGGCCATTAGACGGTGTTTGAGTTTTTTAGCACACTCGACCTAGACTGAACTTGGACACATTATTGGTTAGACCTAGACTGAATTTGAACTAGACTAAGTATCGACTTTAACTCAACAGAGGCTTTACCTTGACTCGACCGAGAATTGACCAAAACTCAATCTGCTAATCAATTACCAGATGCAACTGGGTAACTAACCAACCAACTGACAACAATAGTGTACACTTATATATAACAATTGAATGTAATAACGATACAAAAAGTAAAGGTACAACGTTCCCACTAGCAAGCTAAACTAATGACTAAGCATAATCAGTAAAACACTTTTATTTATAAAATTCAGGGATAGTCAAAATGCCTATCACGCCTAATTTAAACTTTTTGATGTTTAAATATGTTCAAAAAAGGTATTTGGAGTTGCCCTCTCACCAGTAAGACAATTTCATAGACACAGTCAGCACACTTGCCAAGACGCTTTTTTTCCCGAAGACGCAACAGGTTATATAGAGCTATAAAGGGAGTTTTCAAAATTTTGGCTTGTTTGCATAAAAATAGGGCATCCTAAATTTTAGTATTGCAAAAAAAATGATATTGCAACAAATTTTAACTTTTTTGCAGCGTTTTTTTCAAGTCAGCAACTTGTTTTATCTTTGATAAGCTCGCTATTATATATACACCGGCATCCACGTGATAGTGTTTGTGATCAAAATCAAAACAAAAGAAAATTTTTTTTATTAAAATAATAATTTTCATGTGAAAAATTAATCAAACAATAACATTATTATAATTTCATAACAATAATAGGTGAAAAAAAAAACATTGCCGACATTGTATTTACGGCGTAGTTTTTTTTCTCCAAAAACAATAATAATTAAATCTGAAATACTGGCTATCTTTCCAAGAAAAAACTTCAAAAGCACTAAATAATAATAATTAACATTTATATATACATCTTTATTTGTCAACCATTGGTCATGCACAGTGCAGTTAAGGAAAGTGCCAACCTTTATAGGTTTTCAGCACAGTAGTCTACTTGCTGTACTATACTATATCATATCATAATGCAAATAGTCCTTTATGTCAAACCCGTTGTCATAGACCTCCATAGACCTCTACATACCTATTGCGTTTTTGTTGCCGCAAGTGAGTTTTCTCAATAGTTTTACAATGATTGATGAGAAAACAACTCTACACACAAAGTGCGTCTTGAAAAGCCCGCCTTACGCCCTTTAAAAACACTCTCCTCCAATTGGTTCTCCAACAAGCAGCCGGGAAGTAACTAGTCCATATATATTTTTCACAATGTGTGAGCTAGTAAGATGTATCTAGCAGCTAAATATGGTATGCATAGGTTTTGGTTTTGGCCTTCTTCTTCCTCTTTACGAGTTGTGTCCCAGAGGGAAGACAACTCAGGTGGAATTCTCAGCATACTTAACCAATATTTGGCAGGAGAAAGGGGGCTTTTATATATAGAGGAAAGGGGGGAGGATGTGGGCTGAATGAGTTTTGATGACTACCTTGGTAGGAGGTAGCCTGAGCGCAATTTACTTGGGGTATAGTTAGACTAGGCGGTTAGGAATAAGGAAAATGCGCTTGACTGGGCCATTTATGTTGAGGTGAGATAGTATGGGAGAGGGGTAGAGGGAGAGAGTGACGCCCAAGTGTAGGGCAGAAAAGGTGGCACAAATCTGTAGACAGGGCTAGTTGGCCATTAGTTTTCACATTACTAAAAAAGTTGTATATAAAATACTATATCCCTATTGGAACTCTGTTGGAAACATCTGAGTTTTGGACTTTGCACTAATCGACTAATGTCAGTGGTAGAATAAAAACCTGTGGGAAAGTTGACTCTGTGGATCTTGAGTTAGATCGGACTCTGTGGATTTGAGGTCGAGTTGACCTTGAGGTTTACTGGTTGTTCCCTGCCCATTAGTATCTATAGTGATGTGTAAAAATTCACTACCACATTTTGCCTCTGACTTTAGCATCAAGTGTTGGGGGATCATCACTTTTAAGTGTTAACTATTAGTGGTAATTTAAATTTTATGGTTTGATAAATGAGTTGAACACCTGCAAAGTTTGAAGATGTTCAGAACCATTGACAGTACCAATCTGTCAAGAGATAGAATGCTAGTAGTAATATATTAGCAGATCTCCCTACCAAGTGTTTTTTTGTGGATCAGACCTTGGAGTTGAGGCAATGGGTTACGGCGTTGAATGAATTCGCCGAGTTTATATTGTATTTCATTTGAGGGGCATTTGAGTGGCATTTGAGTGGCATTTAAGTGGCATTTGAGTTTTGATTATTTTTTTTGCTTGATTTGAACTTATATGGCATATAGATTTTGAATGTATGGCATTCAAGTTTTGATAAATTTTTTACATAACTCGAACTTAATTTGAGCTTATATGACATCTAGATTTTGAATGTATGGCATTTAAGTTTCGATAATTTTTTCGATAGCTATATATATATATTTATGTACATTGAATAGAAATTAAATATTGTATGATTGTATATATTAAAGTTTATATTCTTGAAAAAGCCATAACATAACTTCAAACGAAGCAATAGATGTATATAAACATTCATCTGTTTGAATATAACGTAAAATATTAGGCTTAAACTCAAGCATTAATTCTTCAGTCCATTGGGCTTTAACTAATCTTTGTGTGAGATCTTGATCCCATACCTTTCTCTTAATTTTTTTTAAAAAATGGTTAATATTCACGATTATAGACATTTTCAAAACTGTCTCAAAATTGTTTTGAATTGTTAGTTGTAATAATGTTTCTTGATTGTCAGCATTCTGGTGTAATGTATGTGCTTGGTACTGTATGGGTAGCTCTCCGTATAAAGATGCTAAAGTTAGCAAATGCTGCGTTATACAGAATAACGCAGCTTCAATGTTAATGGATATGTCGCATTTCCCTGCACGGCTACATTTTCTTTGATATACTTGCGATAAATCTCTGGGAGGAAGTCTGTTATTGTATATGACTTTGAACTCATAATGAACTAAAATAAAAAAAGTTATGTGTTAGTATAGGATGATTAAACAGTGTTGTAAAATAATTACATTTTAGCTTCGATTAAAATAGTTTTTTTATTAATTCTTACCTTATCACCAAGAAAATCAGCTGTAGTAGTTGATGCTCCTGAGGTTATTGTAGTAGTTGATGCTCCTGAGGTTATTGCTGAAGAGAATGATTTCTATGCAGAGAGAGCTGTTCTTATATACTATAAGACACTCCTACTCATTTAACTTATAACCATTAAAAACACTCACCCGAAAACTCTATCAGAATAGTGTTATTCGCGTGAAATATTCCTGTTTTACTCGCGTGAAAATAAATTTTTTATTCCCGCAAAAGCAACGGTTTCCATTCGCGTGAAAATAAAGTATTTATTCCCGCGAAAGCATTGGTTTGTATTCGCGTGAAAATAAAATTTTTATTCCCGCGAAAGCAACGGTTTCTATTCACGTGAAAATAAATTATTTATTCCCGCAAAAGCATTGGTTTGTATTCGCGTGAAAAGAAAATTTTTATTCCCGCGAAAACATTGGTTTGTATTCGGGTGAAAATAAAATGTTTAGTCCCGCGAAAGCAACGGTTTCCATTCGCGTGAAAATAAATTATTTATTCCCGCGAAAGCAACGGTTTCTATTCGCGTGAAAATAAATTATTTATTCCCGCGAAAGCATTGGTTTGTATTCGCGTGAAAATAAAATGTTTATTCCCGCGAAAGCAACGGTTTCCATTCGTGTGAAAATAAATTATTTATTCCCGCAAAAACATTGGTTTGTATTCACGTGAAAATAACATTTTTATTCCCGCGAAAGCAACGGTTTCCATTCGCGTGAAAATAAATTATATATTCCCGCGAAAACATTGGTTTGTATTCACGTGAAAATAAAATTTTTATTCCCGCGAAAGAAACAGTTTCCATTCGCGTGAAAATAAATTATTTATTCCCGCGAAAGCATTGAGTTGTATTCGCGTGAAAAAATGTTGATTCATAGGATTTAATCAGTGCAACTTTACCTATTTAAGAGCCACTGTTTTCACACGGAAAGCATCCAGTTCTACAACGACTAGCGGAGAAGCAACATCTACTAAACCCTCTATTGCAACTACTAGGAGCTCACCTTCTTTATAAAGGTAAGAGTAAAAATATTTATTTTCTGTTAGCTAACACAACTAGCTGAAGGCTTATGATCTTTATGATCTTTTAAAATTAATTACGACAAAATTAAACAAAATTTTTTGTTTTTTTAGAATGAATACTCAAGACGAAGGAAGTCAACCGATGAATGAAGAAGCAGGACCCCAGCAAACCCTTTCCCCATCACCTTCTCCTATCTTTGATATGGCAGAAAGTCAATTGGTGGTTGATGAACCAGAATCCCAACAAGATTTTACTTCATTCACATCTCCTACTAACAAGCTGTCTTCAAAAAGAACATCAATGAGGAAACGATCTTTCATTGATTTGACAATAGAAGATAATGAAACTGGCTCGAAGTGCAAAAAACTAGTTTTGACGGATGTTGGAGACGAAACGCTTTTTCGTCACACCAGAATACCCTTTCAAGATGCTGGAAGTAATGAACTAACCACTCTCACCTACAAGAGCGCCGGGTTAATAAACTCTCTCTCTCCAGATATTCTAGAAAAACTTGAAGAGTCCATGGAAATCTGCGAACTACCAGTACCAACAGTTATGGAGGTGTTGTCTGTTGAATTTCGTGATGAATCCAAGTGTGCCATCATTTACAACTATCAAAAGGATAAAAAGAGAACTCGAGTGAAGAGTGATGTTTCAACCAAAATAGGACTGCTTGCTAATAAAGCTAGGCAAACACGTCCAATTGTTTTAATTTATATGAGAGAAGAAAAGACAGGAGATGCGATTTTTCGAACCGCTGAATCTCAAAGATGTAATCAAAAGATCAATGATCCATTCAACTCATTGTACGGCAAGAGTTTGAGACAAATACAGGCTTATTTCAGTGTTGCTCACCTACACGATTTTCCGACAGGAAGTGTTATAGCTTATGAGAATCCTGGAATGCTAAGAAAATGTGATACTCGTTGGAACAAGACTGCCGATATTATAGTGGCTAATTACAGATGCATGGTGAATGGAGAGCTATTGATTGGAGATCTTAGCATCCCTGCTCAAATAGCTTCATCTGTAGTGGTGGAAAAAAGTGGTGTAATCGTATTCAAAGGACTAAGACAAAATACGAACAACATGATTTCCTATGATATCATTCTACTCTCGGCTCTTCAAGCTTTCATTCAAGCCTCAGAACTGTTTGATACTTTGCTGCAACACACCTGTCTCTCCTACTTTGATGAAAATGAAAAAGAGAATTGTCCAGAACAGCACATCGGAGCCTTAATCGATAACACAAAGGACGTGACTCGTCTTCTATGATGGTAAGTTTCATATCTATTTAAAGAACGTTCCGAAGTATTTTTTGTAAAATTAATTCATATAACTATGTATGATAGAGTCATTAGTTACTATGTCTTTTAGATATAACTAAAGAGCGCTCCTGAGGAAGAAAATGAGAAGATCTTATTTACTTCTTGCTTGAAACATTACAAAATAATAGTTTTTATAGGTTCTGTAGTGTTTAGAACAAATAATGAGATAAGTTGTATTTTATTCATTTTATTTGTTATATCAAATAAAAATCAATTATAATAATTTATTTTAACAATTTACTTAGTAAATTAGTTCCTTGTATATGCACTCCATCTATTCCTTCTACTGTATTATCTTGTATGAACTCGAAGTTAGGATAAGTCTGTATGATAAATCTCCGTATTGAGTGATCTCTCATCTCACTATCTCCTATATCTCGTAAACTTCTAACAATTTCATCCATACTCCACCCTCTACTTCTCAGTAAACAAAAGTATACACAATAATCGCCACATACAGTTGACAAAAAATTTTGTAGTTGTGTTTCATTACTTTGTATTGTTTCATATCCTCCATGAATACTTAGTATTTCATTTACATCTGGATAAAAGGAAACAGAACGCCCAAATGAGAAAAAAAATCCACCTTTGAATCATTAGCGTACACAGCCAACCAATGCTCTCCAGGTTGGTGAGAATAATGGGTGTTGAATACGAAACATCCTGTTGGAAAATTGCAAATTTGCTTCCAAAACTGTTCTCTAGCTCCAACATGAATCCCTACGCTTTGACATAAAACGTCTGAAGATAAGATCGAACGAATTTGCATGGTATTCATCTCTAACTTTCTGTTTAAAGCACTGCGTCTCCCCCGATAGTTAATTGAAGAATGCTATCCATCTCCAACACACCGTCTTTCACAAAGTATGCTACCAAGGATAATCCATCAGCCGTGTTAGTGCTAAAACGAATTTCCACACTTGTTGTGACATTTTTCATAGAGTGAAATCCTTCTTTAAGAAAATCACCAGTCAAATCAAATCCATAAAGTGTTGTACCACCAAGGTATTGTTCTTTCGTAATACCAAGACTATCACCTTCAAGCAAAGTTCCGGTAGCGTGTAGAAACTGATGATATTCTCTTACAAAAATCCCTCTAGCATAATTTGGCTCAAATCTCCTTCCAATTGGACAATCACCAACTCTCAATACAATACTATCAACATTAGCGTGTTTCATTCTATATGGATTTAAGGCGAAACGCCCATTCATTGCGTTGTGATCAACTAAACCTAAATAAATTTGTTTAGGTTTTTGTTTGTTTTCTTCCAAAGTGATGTCAATCTGCGCAACACCAGCACGAATTCCATATAGTTTTATCCGTTTTCAATCAACTGGATAAATGTAGTTGTGACCTGCCAACGCCAAATTGAGTTGGGAGTTTTGTATTGTAGGATTCACCTTAACTTCTTTACAAAGATGAAGTTCAAATTTATCAATTCTAATCTTTGCTCCTCCTGCAGGCATCTCATCCGCAGCAAACAAAGCTAGTTTGCCGGAGGCGCGCTCAAACTCCAGCTGCATACTAGGACCTGGAATTATTAGTTTTTTCTGCTGAAATAATGCGAGATGAGGTTTTCCAGTTAATTCTATTGTCTTTCCACCTATGATTAGAGCTCTCCTCTTTTTCTTATCTGCGGTTTTGTGATCAGCAGCGTCTTTGCTAGTTGAATCATCATACAACCATCCTTCCATCTTACCTTGATATTTCTTTCTTTCTGCACTGTTTTCGAGTAGTTGTGAAAAGTAGGAGCGTAAACCGTAGTTGTTAGCATATTCAACAGTGGTTCCTTCTATCGACATTTTCAACTCGCTGAATAATGTATGCATTGAATCCCCCATCCACACAGCTGCATCATCATCATTACCTGCAATATCGGTTCCATCATCTTGAACAACCGTGGCTTCAACTTGCAGAAACGAGTTGTAGAGATCTGTGTAATGTTCAGTGCTCCCTGACAAGGTTAACTCAATACTACCATAAGGATCTAACCTATCAGGTCTGATGACAACATATTCCGATCTCTCTACCGATATGTTTGTTGGTTCCGTAGCAAATACATCCAACGTTGGATTTATGTTGTAGGAAGAACCTTCCAACTTATTACCTGTTGTTCCATTTAGGCTAGCCATCTTTTGCGAGTGATGATTGCTTGAGGTGTTACTGCTTAATGAATATAGATACCAAGCTCTGCTGTCTTTATACCGGATTCTGCTACTATTAAAATATGCCACGTTTACCAACACCTCTCCTCTTCTTTCCACCTTTTGCTTTTCTCCTTTTCATACTATCTAGACGGACTGCATTGAGCACATCTCCCCCCAGATCATTCAACTCTGCCAACCCCCTCTTCTTTGCTGATGCTGCAAAGCTTTGTCCATCGATGACATCACGCGCTACATTTTCACCTACAGACAGTGCTCTCTTCCCCAAACTAATTGCTCCTCTTTTCAGCATTGGTGCTGCGGATTTAAGTATACTTGAAAAAATACTACCAAGCCCATTTCCTCTCATATTAGGCATCACCCGCCGTCCACTATACACTCAAATTCCATTTCCAGCTTGCATCTTGTAGTACTCATCAAAAAAATCTTTTGAGTCTTCAGGGGTGTATCGTACCAAACTCATTATAATTGTTTCTCTCTAAAGTGAACCGTCAACACAACCTTTCCACCATCAAATGGTATTCGTTGGCCGTCGTCACTCGTTATAAGTACTTGAATCAGATCACAATTTAGTGATGAAGCGTCAACATAGTGAGGATTTTTAAATTCTTGATACACAACACTATTCTTCTTTCCTTGAACCGGAACTACTCTCAGTAAAGGTACATTCGTATCTCCTACCATTCTATTATCAACAATGTTGGAATAAACATACAGAGATGTTAAACCAGAATTTATATCAGGGGGTGAGATATTATTGTATCTACCATGAGGGTATATAGTTTTTGGTTCAAATCCAAAAATATATGCTATATCTTTGGAAAAGCTTATGGCAGTATCAGGATCGCTGTTAGTTAGTAAAGTGGTGTTGGTGACCTTGTTGTAGGAGATGGAAAATTTGTTGTCTAAATCCATTTCACTCATTCTCTTTCATATAATCTCCTCCAACTCCTCCATACTATCATATCTTCCATTACCGATTAAGATGAAGGACTTTTCGCTTTTACCAGAGACATTGGTCTTTTCTAGATATATTTTCCCTTCGGTAACATTCTTCCAATTATTAGAATAAGACATATCTAGCAGACCTACCTCCCATTTACCACCATTGATAACCAAATATTTATACAGTCTCACTGTAAATTCGAAATTGTTATTATCAGGAAACTCTTCACCACTAGAGTTTGAGGGTAAAGTTATCAGCATCGACATTTTCTCAACGTATGATGATTATATCGAGCGTTCATTCCTTATAAACTATTCATCTACCCACTCGTTGAACTTTTCTCCGTAACCTAACCGCTTAACCAGAATCTGTCTTTTACCTCTTCTCATTCTTCTTCCCAATATCTTTTCAATTCTGAAAATCGTGGGTTTTTTTTACTTTTTGCAACTCTTTTTCGTAAAAGGTACTATCAATCATCTCCTCAGCCAAATCTTTCACCCTATATACAACAGGTTTTTCATCAATAAGTGCATCAGTGATTATGAAAATCTCAATCGTCCAATTCGGGGTGTATCCTCTTTCAAACGCTCCTCTTGCCTTACTTATTCTCACATAATCCCCAATCTTTAGTTTTGCTTCTTGAGTTAAACTATGTTCACCTCCTTCATACACACGATTCCATACAAGTTCCTGATTTTGAAAATTCACATCATTCGGTCTCCTACCTATAGCACCATGAATTGTGTTGTTGTATGCATTAACCATTTCTGGTAAAACATCAATGTATCTGTCATCATCTTTATATGTCAAATATCTATATATCTTCTCTTTTAAAGTTCTGTTAAAACGCTCCACCATCGATGCCTTTATCGTCTCATTTTCGGTTGTAAAGCGCTTGATTTTTTTTTCCGCCAGGAGAGTCTTTACATTGACGTTGTCAAACTCTTTACCTTTATCGGATTGTAAAGCTTTATAGTTTTCCCCTTCTAGTATTCTTCTCAATCCTCTGGCTACAACCTGCCCTGATTTGGAGATGAGCGGCACAGCCCATCCTTTTCTACATAAAGAATCAACAGCAGTCAGTAAAAATGCTGTATTATTATTTTCTTCTTTTCGAGATCGAACATCCATCAAATCTACCTGTAACTGTTCCCCTATTTCAGCTACAATTGTAGGACGACGTTTAAACTTAGTTACAACTCTTTTATGTAACGTGTAGGCATCCTCACCACTCAACCATTCACGGATTCTTTTTTCTCCCTCTCGCTTTCTACGAGCTTTCAGTAAAGCTCTAGCTCCTCGTAGAGATGTATGTAATGCAGGATTGTAATACAACTCTTTTCGCGTGTCGATGTCCATGAATTAGTACCTGGAACGACCAACTTTTTCTTCTAACTCTTACGTGTTTGATGCGGGGATTTTCTGACAGTTGTGATTCCTTCATCAGTTAGCAAGCTTTTAAATCTACTGTAATTGGTATTTCCCGATTGTATTTTACCTCCTTCGGTTAGAACGTCTCGTAGTAAAGTTTTGGAAGTCTTAGGATTCAACCAATGTTCTCCACTTTTCAGTCTGTTCTTCTCCGAGTCGAATCTACCAATTTTACTCAGATTATTCAACATTCTGACAGCAATCGTTTGATCACTCTTTTTTGTTGTTAATTCAGTTGCTTTTTTTTCAAACTCTTTTAAATCTTCGCTTTCACTATCGTGCTCATCTTCTCCATCAGTAAGAAATGTATTTCCAAGTAGGGTTGAGTCTTCAGTATCAAACAACCTCCCTTTTATTAATTCCATCCCGATGTCATCATCATCATCCATTTTCACTGATTCTAACTCAATGTCTTTATCAACATTTGGTGAAAAGGCATTAGGTTTATCATCAATAACTGTGCTATTGGCTAAAGGAGAAGTAGACTCTATCTTCTTTTTCTTAATGGGACTCCAACCATCCTTTTGTGTCTGATTTTGGTTATTTTTAATCTTTTTGACATCAGACAAATACCTACGTAGGTTTTCAACATTTTCATCTAACTTTTCGTGTGAGGATAAGTCAGAATCATAAGCCGTTTCCAGTAGATCATTTCGCTTTCTCTTCATATTTCTCACTGTTATAGCTTCCATAGGATTATAATACAATGGAGGTCTGGTCTTCTCTTCCTTTACCACTGTTTTATTCTCCTTTTTTTCCGTTAATCTATAGTATTCATCTTCAGTGAGTATAAAATTACGTCTGGAGAAGGTTAAAGGCTGACGATTCATCTTTTTATTGATGACAAAACAGATACAATAGGGTTTATAATAGCATCCAAAAGATTCCCTCTACCAGTCTGAATCAAAATTTTACGCTTATCATCAACTGTCCCTCTACCACTAAGTTTATGTAGTTCCTTCTTGTAACGCTGCAACTCAATAAACTGCTCAGAATCAAGAGGAACATTACCTAATATAATATTTTTAACACTTTCTATCAATGATTGAAACAAATCTGAGTTAGCCTTTTCGACTATAGCGATTTTTCCTTTCTTACTCAGTTCATCCAGAGCTAAAATCGCCATTCTATTTCGCATCATTCGTGTTGAGACTTTCATCTTTATCTTCTCCCTCCTCCTAGCACACTTTTAAATAACCCAGGAACTATATTGCTGATGATAGGTCCTAGTAGAGCGCCTAAAAATCCTCCTTTTTGCAATACAGCTTTCTTATCATCTAACGTTGATCTTCTTACTAAAGCGCTAATATCCTTCGCGTTCCGCTGCAACTGATTATACTGAGATGTTGTCAATGGTATCGTTCCATTTATAATAGCTTTAGCGCATTCCATTAGAGTCATAATAAACTCTTTTTTGGCTTTGGCTATAACAGACTTTTGAATAGCAAAGGTTGCATTGTTGAGTGATAACAACACAGCAGCATTTCTTGTTAATTTTTTCTCCAAAGCTGTAGTCATTATAACGCTTTCGTGTTGGCTTTCGTGTTGCGTCGTTGAATAACAAAATATGATTTAGGTGAAACAAATAGTAATTGTATTTATATCCTTTTACTTGGATACATATAATATCATAGTCTATGTTGATCATTCGTTTGTTGAGTCGTATCTATTCGTAAATAAGAGTATGGTTTTTTTGTTGCATCTTCAAAAGCCTCTTGTACATATTTTACTTTTGATGGAAAACATTGTCGAGCCAAATAGGAAATAGAAGAAGCATCTCTAGGGTTTTTAAAAAGAAAAAAATAATGACTATTCAAGAAAATTGTACGATTTCCTTTTAAAAACAGATTCTGAACAATAAAAAACACACTTATGTTCAAATGATGACTATGTTTTGTATACAAAGCATTGGCATCGGGTTTACCAGAAACTTCATCCATGAGATCATCAATTATCAGCCATCGATTTTTACCATCTCTGGGAAAACTCACTGTTATATCTATCATGCCTTAATGAAAAATCACTCCTGGTACATCATCAAAGGCTTTTTGGTAGGCTCCATAACAGTAGTGAATTTCTGTTGGTGGGAGGTGCGCTATAGTCTGACTAGCTTCAATCATTCGAAAAATTGCTTGCGTCTTTCCCGATCCAGTTGGTCCTGCAATCATTGCTGTAAAAGGAGATCGCATCCTTGGGTCATAATCGTCAGGTTTCCCATTCATCATAAAAAGATGTTCATCAACCAACAGTAGTTTCATTTAAGATTCCAACAGGAGAGTTTCTTGCTTTTTGTATTTTTTCCATAGCTTCTTCATACATACTAAACTCAGTAACACCTCCAAAAGTGGAAAATCCTACAACAAATACCAAAATCATCATAATTATCATCGCTTTACGCTTCATACTCGGTAAAACATCTATCATATCACGTGTAGTACCATCAACAGTATCAACTTCATTCATTGGTCTCATCTCAACATCATCCTCTGTCGACATCTTAACTTCCAATAACCATACAATCATATCATGTTTCATTTTTATACAATGCAAAAACTATCAAAAAAATCAAATGCCATACATTCAAAATCTATATGCCATATAAGTTCAAATTAAGTAAAAAAATAATGAAAACTCAAATGCCACTTAAATGCCACTCAAATGCCACTCAAACGTCCCTCAAAAGAAATACAATATAAACTCGGCGAATGCATTCAATGTCGTAACCCATTGCATTCACCCCGAAGTGTAATCCACAAAAAAACACTTGGTAGGGAGATCTGCTCATATATTACTACTAATGCTCTATTCTAAGAACACATTTTTGATAAAACTCACTTTCAAGTTGGTGAATAGCTTAAGACAATTCATTTGCAGTTGCAGGTAGGATGCTACAACACTCTTTAGGGTTAGTTAACAGTGGAAATGTAATGAACGCTTTCGGTTCCGGCGAACCTTCAACGACATAATTATGACATATAACGAAATAATTAATGGTACAAGGTTTTTCATTATGTATTACTTTCACTATTTATTTACGTTAGCTCAGAGAACTTTTAAGGATGTATTGTAGTGGAGTTTTACAAGCACATTGTCTGCTCAAAGGTCCCCCTGACAATGGTAGAGTGTCAGCCAAGCCTTTCTTGAAGTCTGACGCTGCCAGAAACCTTATGAAAGGCAAGTATTAACTCTATCTGCCCTGCACGCAACCCTACCGGCCCTGCAGCTATAACAACTGGCCCTGCAGTATAACTACTGGCCCTGCAGCCAATCTTTTACGGTTTGGGGAGAAAAGAAGGAATGTAGCCTGAGAGACCAGACAAGTATCAAGAGATGCAAAAGCCTGAGTACGAGATCTAACTACCATCAGATTTGCCAGAAGTCATGAATCCCCAGCTACAACAGCCTAAGAACTCTATTTATACTGCACCAACCTTCCTGGGCTGTGATTCAACAATAATGATCTTGAAGCTCCGCCCCCTACTTCTGGGCGCCTTTATTGTTTAACTATATTTTAACCAATCTGAACCCTTGCTAATTATAATCTATCTGTTGATGCATTTCTATGTCCTACTTTTTTCTCATTTGCTATTTCTATAATTTGGCCAATCATTTCCTGTACCTCTGCCTACTAAAGGCAGAGTTTTGATTACACTCCTTGCACTTGTATCAGGACACTGCTTGTGATTGGACCAGGTAGCAAGATACATTGTCACTATTGTTTTACACTCGTGTGGTGAAATAATAAAATGGTTATTACTCTGAAGCATTGAGTAG
This sequence comes from Cryptosula pallasiana, assembly GCA_945261195.1. Taxonomy (NCBI): domain Eukaryota; kingdom Metazoa; phylum Bryozoa; class Gymnolaemata; order Cheilostomatida; family Cryptosulidae; genus Cryptosula; species Cryptosula pallasiana. The sequence continues at coordinate 7,719,101 of OX183131.1, read as the reverse complement.
TGCATCTGAGCCATGGGCTCTGTTACAGTTGTTGAGTTTGAGATACTCCTCTGTTGAAGTTGATTGCTAAATAACCTTTGTTTGAAAGAGGCTTTGCTAGGGGCATTTCAGGCAGCCCCCCAAAATCCACTACAGCACATTAAGCCATCAAGGCATTGGAAACAGGATGTAGCACACAGAGTGGAGATGGCTTCATGAGCTAGCAAATTGCTTCAAACCACAAGTACGTAACAAGCAGACAACTTCAACCAGAGCTGAGTCCTGTTAATCGCCATCCCAAAGCTTAATGTCAGTTTTTACTATTTCACAAAACATCAACTCCCTTATGTGGTCACAAATATAATCATTATAGACGTTTTAATCAAAGACCTGAAAGTAGTATAAAAACTCATGAATAATTTATGCAATAATAGCGAAAATATGCAGTGCAGACTGGTTCGAAACAACACCCAGTTGCCTTCCCCCCTCCCTTTCCTTTGGACTCTTTCTCTTGAAACTCACAATCCTCCAACAGAACTTCACCGATCGTTTTAGCAAGTCTATACGCATATACCATTAGCTGTGATAGCTGAAAGGTAAGGTGCAACAATAAGGGGTTGTCTCTCTCTGAGAAGCCCTCTGTCTTATTCCTGTTGAGCTAGTAAGCATTGAAGGGTGTGCTTTTTAGTTATAAAAGTTGAAGTTTCACAGGTAATTTAATAGGCAGCTCTGTGAAGGCTCATACCGTAACCTGGGATTCGAAGGCTCCAACATGGTAACTTTGCTATTGTTTCAAGTTATCTATTGATAACGTATTTACTTAATATATTTACTTGGCTTAGTGATGTGAGATATGCCATGTGCATACCACACATCACCCCAAAGATCGTTATGCATGCTTGAATGATTCCGTGTTAGTAGTTGACAGAAAGTTAATCACTGAGTTTTCTCATTCAAATCAACATGTGACTTTCAATAGAACACAATGTTAATGTTGTTAGCGTTGGTTAGCATTGTATCTGTGTCGGAGGGGGTTTTTGAAGGACAAGGCCAAATCTATTTCACTCATAGTGACCAACATTCTTTCTCTGGAATACGAGCAATTTACAGACCAGAGAACCATCAGTATTGTGAGTATATTCCATTTAAGTTTGAGCGGTTTTCTAGCTGCAATGATGTACAGAAAGTGTTAAGCAGTTTGTTGTTTGAGGTGGCAAAATTTTTTCAATGCTTTAACCTTAAGCACATTCGTGTAATTGGCTTCAAGGTCTATTTAAAAGGTTTGGTTTTCTTTTGCTCATTTTAACAATGAGTGGTTCCAATGATGTACTCTTTTTGTAGGTGCTTGATTGCTTTAGGTCATCTTTGTACATAAAAAAGTGTAGCTTTTGCCAATACAGTAAAACTTCTCTCAGTAATATGTTCAATCTTTTCCTTGAAGGCAATTTTTGGTAGCTGTCACAACCTGGGATGAAACAGGGTTCAACTAACCATCGGACAATCTAATCATTCCTGCCGGCTTCTTTTAATGCAGCAATGCAAGCGACCATTGCATATTGCCGAGTATGCAGGACAATCATCGAGAGTTATCTTACAGTCTCAAATAAATTTTGTCAGGTCGAATATTTCTTCGTAAAAGGTGTGCTGCGGTAGACTTCTTCATTAATCAAGTTACAGCGTTAGCATTTATATGTAATGGTAACGTTAAATAAATGCAGTAAACCAACAATTAATTAGCCAATGGTAGTTTAAAAAACAGCATAATCATCATTGATATATCTATGGAGGAGGCTTATCGAATGTGTGATTGTGTTAATTATCTATATATATTGGTATTTGTTGCTGTAAGCCTAAATACTCTAACTTTTTACCAGCTGCGGAGGCAAATAGTGCTGTTATTGATTATAAATATTATGCAGTGGTGCGCAGCTCTACATGGCCAAAGTTTTATTGCATTTTGCCAATATTGCTACTGTTCAGGCAACATAAGTATTTATTGAAAAAAAAACAATAGATATGCCATGAAAATGATAATTGGGCAACACTTCATCAAACTTTTCATCCAGTGGCATATCCATAAAGTAAATCCGGTTGAAAACGTTCTGTTCAATTGCTCATATTTAAGATGCTACCACCACACAAACGTTAATAACGCCCTTTGGTATGTTGGCAAGCAGCAATTATCTGTCTGGTTCCACAGCTCCCAATGACAGCGGCGTAGCGCAATAAGGGAGAGTGCAAGGCAGAAGTTGTCACACCTCATCAAGAATTTATTTATTTGCCGACCTTACTATAGCTAGTTATCACACTAAAGTGCCACTTGAGCATAGGAGCAAACATTACTATAACTACATATCACGCTAATATGTTGTTTGCACAAAGAAGCAAACCTTGCTCTAGCTAGTTATCACAATAACTTGTTGTCTGCGGATAGGAGTAAACCTAATGCTGTGTGATTGTTGTAAATGGAAGCAGCGGCTTTACACTTGATATGCTAATTATTCAAACACAATGCATGGTAAAATGACTCATGATAAAACGATGTAAATTTACTGTAACTAATAGCTACCAAGGATCATTAAGTCATAGGAATCAAATGAGTGCCACTGTGGTATACGCTACCAATCTAATTGAATGGTTAGTTTGCCTTACGCAAAGTATCTTTTGATGGTGTTCAGAAATGTATTCTCAAATGTATGGTCACCTGCAAAACTAAAAAATCTAACAGTGGGTTAACAGTATATGCTTTGTGAGGTTTTCCGGTCTAGTAAGCAACTAATACTTTATGTCGATTTTATGTAATTTCAGATTCCCCTCACGGCGAAGGATTGCGTGGTGTCATAGGATACTTTGTCTCTAACTCTAAATTCATGACTAGAGATAGCTATGACAGCAATGTTATTGGTAACATCAATAATTGGCGGCCATTGTTGTGGGATGACATAGGTAGGTAGTTATTTGGTGGTAAGAGCCTAATTATTATTACATCTAATAATTTTAACACTATTGTCACATCCATTTCTGTGGGTTTGTATAAAATCTTAGATTAATTTTGCAGGAGAATACTATTATTATGACACTACACATGGCCAGATACAACCGAGAAGTTCCATAGGCTATGGAGTAGACATACGCAACAGTACTTTGGATGTGATATACACAGATACCTACCGCTATTACAGTGTACCATCACATGTGAGGTATTGTGAGCTAGACAACAACAGAACTACTGGGTACCCTCAATGCTCTGAAGGTAATGTTCCGTCATTTCAACAAAGGCACTTAGTTGTACAGTTTTAAAAAGTACCGCCAAAATTAAACTTTTACATGAGTATTCAAAACTTCCAATTAATATCAACTATTTCAATTATGCTTACATTTACTTACATACTTCCATGTGTTTACATAAACTTGTAAAAATTTTTAATATATGGGTTTATTTATGATTTAATTCTGTGCTAGGGTATCAAGTTTGCATAAAATTAGAAATCCAAACAGCTAAGTGGACTGAAAAGCTGCAAAAATAATCAATTTGAGTCATTTTGTGATAAAAAAGTTGGATTGTTTTTGTCTTTATTTAGTAAAACTTTTATCATTTATTACTAGCAGCATTCCAGTTAGACTAGTGTAAGCATCATGTGCCTGTGTTTGCACATTTGGCAAATCAACTTTTTTCTGTTAAACTTAGCTAGTGCACTTCTTAAATGTAATTTGTTCGATTTTTGATGTTTAGTATATGTCATATTCAGTCAGTTTGATGTTTTTTTCAAAGCAGTGGAGACTATTTTCAAACCCATAAATATAGCGACTAAGCACCTAAGGGTAAATATCCTATGTCAAGTTAGCCTAGTGCACAAGAGCATTACTAGTACAGCTCTGTCGATAAGGACATCTAGCTGGTGAAATGGTTAATGTGTCTGGTTGCTAGGTTATGCAGTGTTGCGACCAGGTCTGCCGTTCAAACCTCAAGAAATTAGTGTCAGAAAACACTGAAGGAGCAAACTCTCTATTCCCAATTGCAAACGTATTCCATTTCAATAATGTCATTCGCCTATTGTGTTTCACAAAACAATAAATGTTTTGATTGGAAATAAGGAAATTGGTTGGAAGTCTTTTTTATATTTCACTGAACTCTCATCGATACAGCTAAAACCCATTGACCTCTCTTCCTTGTTTCTTTTCTCAATCATATTTTCTTTCTCAGAGGACTCACACAACAAAACAAGCTGAATCTTGTAACCATTTTATTAAAATGCCTTCCTACTCTCATATGAGTATGGTGTAGATACATACACTGGCATGTAAAACATACCTGTAAACCTAACTTAAAATCAACTGCGACCCGGATGCATCATAATTCATGATGCACCTGTCCAAAGAAAGGATACACCTGTCGACTGCAGGGAAGCAGCATTCAATGCAGGGATACTATTACATACATTGATAATACGCCTGCCTAATACATGGGTTGGGCTATCCGAGACAGAGATACAGCCATTTTAGGTTTGATGACCGACAAGTAACAATGGTTGCTGAGAATAACTGAGCAAAAAATTAATAACGTTGCTCCAGAAGTTTCTTAGACACATTTACTTTGAAAGTTAAAAAAGTGAGGTTAAGCGGCCATCATGAACAACCATATATCCTTGAGATGAAGAGATAGAAAGATCTAACGTTTCATCAGTGCCATGTTTTTTTATCTTGTTAGGTTTCTGGATTATTGTTGTATGGTGATAAAAGCAATTAGTTATAGTAGCCTTTTGGTGACCGGAAATGGTTCATTTGCTGTAGGGCTTCAAATTTTTGCGTTTCGGAAATATAAAAAGCAGAGATTAGTTTACTTTTAGCCTAGTTTACTATTTTTAGTAGCCTGACACAGCTGTTGTTGCAAAAAATTCAATCAACTGCAAATACGTGTCATTTAAGCACTATTCAAGAAATTGACTAGGTTGTGAGCAGTGTTTTCGAGGTGATTGGAATAGACGTAAATAGGAGTGAATGCATACACAACTTGAAATAAACACCAGCAAACCTAGAAAGAATGCTGACTATTAAGCCTGGTTCACATTGTCAGTGATGCATCAGGGACTGTCAGTGACCAGTGTCACTGATCATCACTGATGCATCACAGAAATGATGTTCACATTATCCTAATTCAACGCCGAATGCAGCCCACTGACAATCGGGAGCAGTCAGTGATGCTATCACTGACAACACCGCATTCACAATAAGCTCGACCTATAAACACAACAACCAATAGAACGTAGTTGAGTGGTAGCGACTAGCAGTCAGTGATTAACCGTGATATAGCAGCAATTTCAACTAGTATATTTATAAATAATAAAACAAACTATAGTACAATTTAAGCTCAATATTATTTATTGCTTATTTGGTACAGCAATAATAAAATATGTGGATAAATTATTTTAGTTTAAAGTCGAACAGTGATTGGTGGTAGTCACAGAGATATTTCTGGCAAATGTGGTAAAAGCTGAATTAAGTGGAGCACAGAGATCATCATGATGATATATAGAATCGTTGATTAGGCCGATTGTCTTCACCATCTAAAACCAAAATAATAATTAATAACATTGACTGAAGTGAGTGTTTAACTTATTAATAATAAATATTTATTTTTATTACAATAATAATAATGTTGTTTGTTGTATTTCTTTTTTATTATTTTCTTAACAAAATTCCAAGATAATGAATTTCAATATTTTAAATGTTAAAAAATTTATAATTGGGTGTCATCATTATTTATGCGCTGTACTCAGTTGATAGCAATTATTATAAATTATTTATAATAATAATTATTATTATTATTAATTGTTACATCATTCATTTTATTTTTTATTAGTAGTTATAATAATTAGTAACAATTAACAATAATGATGTTAATAAAAAAAAGATAACAGTTACAGTCAATTCAATCAATAAATAAATCGGCAGCAAAAGAATAAAAAATGGCAAACAACAACAAGTAATAATTATTATTAATAATTAACAAATAAATTATTATTACTTTATTTATGATTATTATTTTTTTCAATTAAGATCAATCTAATCTGACATCTCTCACCTGGCAATGGTGTGTAGATATTATCTTTATTTAGAGTCTCAACTAATTTTCTTTTTAAATATTATAATCTATGAAAACAAACCAATAAAAAGTCAATGACGGATTATTATTTTATTTATTATCCGTCGTTGGGTGACGAGTGGAAGGTTATGACAATTAGAGCGGTTAAATTTTCATAGGTCAACTCAGACCTATCGCTGACAAACGGCGTTCATTGGTTCACATTGAAATAATGCATCGCCGTAATGTCACCGATGTCGGAAAAGTTTGACACTGCCAAACTTTCCCGATGGAGCGGCGTTATGGCGGCGACAACAGTATTGCATGTTCACATTATCGGCGATAAGACAATTCCCACTATTGCCGTAGCAATCGGTGACAATGTGAACCAGGCTTTAGTGACTTTCCATGACGCGACACCGTAGCGCCACGGGTTTTTCCCTCTTGGAAATGGGTATATCGCTACTGCAGTCGTGATGATGTGGCGCTATTGAAAGTCGCTACTGAGTAACTACTAAAATAGCGCTAGACCACTGAAGCGTTATGGAAAAAGGGAATGCCGTAGTACGACTGGTTTGCACATGAGTGTATGGCATTTCCAGCATCACTGCGGTCAAAATAATTAAATAATTTGGACAGAAATTTCAGTGATATGAAACAGTTACCTTTCAAGACCACTTATATTAATGAAAAATTACGCAGAATAAGTGTTCACAAATATATTTGTGTTTTATTTTATATTATTTGTCTCTATTTCCCTATTTTAGATTTTGATAAAAATAATTAAATAATAGTAAATAATCAATTGGCAATGGTTAAATAATAACGAAAATAAATAATTATTTTAATTAATAAATTACACATTAGTCAAGCACTGCTGCTTCAAAATGTTATCTGTGGAGTAAGTATTAGATGAAACAAACACAAGAAAAGCATTTAAAACTAGTTGTTGGTTGATACAATTTTCCTTTATAAAGTTTCACTCATTGACTCATTAGCTCAAAGTCGCCATTGACTCGCTAATTAGGGTTCATAACCTTTGGGCGTACTGTATTGCTGGATCATGGATAAGCGTGATGGATTATCGCTACTCAAACCAATGAGCTGTTAAACTACGGCATGGTGCTACGAAGACGTGATCATGGAAAGCTACTATATATTTCAAAGAAAAAAATTTGCTGTTCATTTCTGGAAGTGTCTAAATTTGTTTTTGGTAATATGTAAAATACCTTTCGCCATTAATTTCGGTGATTAAATGAAAAAGTGTAAATTACTTTATTTCTAGGGCGACCGTTGAAACGATAGTTTATGTGTTGTCATGCATGAATTGTGAGGTAAATTCCTGTCGAAGTTGATTTCAATATTTGCCTTGATCATTATTTAGGCTTTTTCAAGTTCTCAATATCAGGATACCCAGGTCAAGCATTGAAATGGTGAAACAGTTTTTTGATGCTGCTGAGTGGTGAAACTCTTTAAAACATGAACCCGTTAAATGGTATTGTTATATTTTATTTCAGTGATTGGTATTGGCGGCAGCGGTCATTATGTGAGATCAGAAGACACTGGCGTCTCAAGAGGATTTGGCATTCCAGGAGGGTTTGGCATTCCAGGAAGGTCTGGTAGCTCAAATAGTTCTACTAGTGCAAATGGTCTAAGAAGTACAAAAACGTCTGGATTTATTCGTAACTTTGGCAAAATCTCAGATTCAAAAGTTCCAGAAAGTTCAGGTAACTTTACTAATAATCAAAGCTAATGAAGGTCAAACTTCATAAATTAAATATTGAATTTTGGTTTCCTTTCATTACTATTTATGCGCAATATTTGGTGAGCAGCAGCAACAGCAATTCAACTTGCAATTTTTAAGATAATGAGCATGTCTATCGGCGACAGTTTCAAAAAATTGAAACTTACAAATATTTTTTTCAAATTGAACTCAATATAGTCTGTAGAGAAATCTGGAAACAGCTTTAATTACTAATCTAAAAGTTTTTTTTGTACAAATATTGTTCAATACAAAAAGTTTTGGTGAGGTTCCGCCTCATCAATTCATTGATACTTTATTAAAAGTAAAAACTTTGCGACTATCTTGAATGTTGCCATTTTTATTTTTTTAATATATGTTTTAGCCCAAATGCCTGCTTAATTAAAAAAAAAAACAGACAGGTGATATGAACTAAGAACGGCAACTCTTGTACACCATTATATAATAATATAATTATATAATATATAAATATATAATATATAATTATATAATAATCCAATTTATAAAATTTAATTGCATAAATGAGCGTCAAGTTTTTTCTAATGATAACTTGTAATTTTTTTGGAGACTCGTATTTCTGAGGCTTTTCGTCAACAGAAAATAATCACTAAAATACAATAAAGCTTTTATCATGTGGCTATAAATTATGTCTTTCAGAATTTGATATATGAGATTTCTGTTTGATTTTGCTCACTTTCTATTGCAGGTGATTCCCAAAATAAACCCAAAACTGGTAAGTTTCTTTCATTTTTTTCTTGATTACTAAAATAAACTACTGGGATGTTTTAGAGCCAGTGTTACTTTACTTTTGACAAATGGAGTTTTATAAAATATAAAAAAATAAGAAGCTTTTTGTGTGCTAGGTAATCAATCTACTAAAGTTTAATAATCATTCAAGTTTGGTAAATCTTTACAACTCTTCCAAGATTGCAATGCAATGAAAATTGATGAATTTAATTGTTGATCTATTTGGATTTGCTCTTTGCTCCTTCTGTTGTATGATGAGCCACTAGGGCTCAGATAGTTGAATAATTTGGCTGTTCAAGTCAATTTTCCTAAATCTCTTTCATATGCCCAAATTAACTTTTAAGTTTTTTATGGTCATTCTAAGCTATTCAATTTTCGACCTGTTGATAGCCGATTTGTTTTCAACATGCAATAATGCCCATTTCAGTATTATTCAACAAGTTTAGGGGAATTGTTGAGTACCGGGAGTAAATAAAATTAATTTTCCTAAATAACTTTTTCACTAAACCGCCCCACTTTTGTGGCGTTGTTTGCAGCATATGCCAATTCCAATAAAACACTGGCTGTTTGTTTTGTGGAAATAAATCATTTATAACCGTAGGTTTGTAATAAAATAGAACACAACAAAAGCGACTGCTTGTAAAAAATTTAGGTATACCACAACTAAATCACAATAACACATTAGATTTCATTGGTTATAATTCCACTGAACTAGCCTCACAGTGTTGTGAAACAATAAAGCAAAGTTTGAGATTTTTAGTTTGTTTACTTTTAATTTTTGTCAAAACTCTCTTTGGTTGAGTCTGAAAGCTTGCACAGTGCTACCTCACCAATTAATTTGCAATATCTAACTTTATATTCGACACTTAATAAATAATTTATGAGAAGAAATTAGTTGTTGTTTTGTTAGCAGGAAGCATTGCTAGAGGCTTTCTATTGCCTGACTGCAGAAAGAGAAGATAACTCTAAAAACTTTTCCAAAAATATATACGCTAATTTAAACGATTTGTTGAATAATATGATTGATTGAATGTCACATGAGTCGATCAAAATATATCATATCCACACGTTGATACCCTGAAAATATATATATTAAATTTCCCTGGTATGAACCTGTTTAACCAGCAGCTAGAAAAAACATTTTGACTTATAGTCATGTAAAGGTTGCATATATTTAACGTTTTGAGATGATGCAAACATACCTTAACACAGAGAATTCTTTGTTGGTGCTATCAAAGGTTTTATTTTTCCAATTTTATGAAGAAAAAATAACACTAAAATTTAAAAGTAACCAAAAATGAGCTGTAATAAACCTTGAAGTGTCCGGGATAGGATGATTTATGCAATTTAATAATATTGTAAAATAAATACTACAAACCAACTCAAGAGAAATTAACGTGATAAAAAACTAATGCTCCAAACCCTGGTGAACAGCTGCCACAGCAGAGCTGAGTGGATTTGCGTACTAAAAGTAATGGTATAAAGCTAGGGGTACTTCATTCAAGTGGTTGCTAGAGCGAAAGTACAAGCCGCATGGTTGTTTAACATGGTTTTCACGATTTTTTGAGGCAATAAGAACTGTCAAAGTGAGACATTGTGACATTTTTATTGTAACTGTTTAAGCTATGCCAAAGATTTTTGTAATGGAAAATGAGCAGATTTTTTTTTTATAAAAACTGATAGTTTTTTTCATGGCTTATCATTAAAAGTTTCTTAATTTTTTTTTTTGTATAGACTGGATTCAGTTTCATGGTTGAAATGACCAAGACTAAGCTTACAAGCTCAACCTTTTTTTCTAATTATTACTTTTAAAATATATATTTAAACAAAACGGTTTTATAGCTGTGGAATTTATTGAGGAATATTCTAAAGAACTGAAGCCAACTATAATGAATTAACATCGAATCTTTGGAGTTATCTAGTTTTCACATGAGCAATAATCAGGTCAAAACTGAAGTGAATCAAGCAAAATTGGAACAATTGTCTTTATCAAATAGAGAATGTACTTTGATAAAAACAGTAATTGATTTTTTCGCGGTCTTTTCAACAATCACTTTTTCATGTTATTATTGACCCATAAATCCTTGATAACGATTGTATTTTGTAGGTATCATAATAGCCTCAGTGCTTACAGTCGTAGCCCTAATATGTATAGCTGCAGGTATTGCAGTGTGTGCCAGAAAAGGGTTGTTCAAGTAAGTTACTTACATAAAGTTGTATTTTTTGTTACAGCTATTCCATTATTTTAAATTGATATTCAGAAACTATGGGTACAAAAAGTTGTGAGTTAACATATAAATCATAATTGTTTGATTTTGACGTAACTAGTACAATTTTTTCGTTATTTTCACTGCAGAGGTGTTTCAAGACTATGTTTTTGTGCAAAACTACAATCTGAATTATACTTTTTGAAAAAAATATGTTTATATTAGAAGTTTTAAATGTGGTATCACTTTACAGCTGTTTTTGATTCAGGTGCAACAAACCACCAGCCTCTGATCAGCCGCCCCCTACATCGGTACAATACATCACCGGACTGCTTCTAACACTTCAACAACAACAGAAACCTGATAAACAACAAACAGATGCACCTGTTTTTGAAGATAAATTTCCAACTGCTTACCAACCTCCACCAACTCAGCCACCCGTCAATGGATCAATGAGGCTGGCAGTACACCCATCATGGTGAAAATACAGACAACAAATCATCAGCAACCGCATGGAAATGCAAACACCAAAACTACAGTATCCAAATTAAGTTTTTATCAACTTTGGGGAACCATCACATACTTTGGCAAAAGATTTGCGGCGAATAAAAATTGTTCTTCGAAAAACTTATTTATTGCTGCTTGATAGCGTTAATTCGTTCAGAAACCTAATGCAACATTTTTAATTATTGTTATAATGTGACATATTTTGCATGTTTTTCTTCATTGTTAGTTTAGCCAACTAGTTTGTTAACTTGTTTTGTTATAATCGACTAATATATGTATATGTAGTCACTACTCATTTCAACTACTAGCTTCACGTATTTTTAGTTTTATACACACAATTGCGAAAGGATTTTTTGATGATATGTTGACAAAAATGCTAATATGCAAAACATCTGAAAACCTGTTACAATTACAGTATGTGAAAGCTTTGTAAGGTGAACACCCCTGTTTGGTTCACATCCCTAATTATGAGATGAGACTTTATTTTGTCTCCTACAAAAAGAGCTGCATTACTGCGTGTTGCTAGAAGTCGTTTGGATATTGGAGAGCCATATTATTATATTGCTAAATTGATTTCGGATAACAAATTAATTAATTCATATCGTGGTGCGGTCTATCTGAGTCAAAGATTATACACTAGTTGATACCATCGGTCTTTGAGGTAGATCTCGAACAGAGCGGACTCTTGTGCATGAGATGTAATGGACTCAGTGAGTTTCTGATAAGGTAAGCTCACAAGAGAGGTGAAAAATAAACGCAAACATTCTTTGCTGGACGTGATAATGTTGTGTACGTAGTAGGCGGCAAAAACTACTAAAGTAACACTCAAAGTAAGTAAGCTGTGCACTGACTGCACGTTTGTAAGGTGAGGATAAATAAACCTCTATAGTTATTTATTGCAAAGCATTTCAAAGCAGAAAAGCCAGCTATCAATCTACAAATTTTGTGGTTAAGATTATGGAGTGTTTTGGTCCACCACCTGGGCTTTTGAGTTTTTCCTCAGTCTTTCTGTGATTGCACATAACCAATTGGGAGTATAGGTTAGTATCTTAAGCTTACTTGTTGCAAAACATCTAAAAAAGTTATCATGAACATGTTTAAACTTGTGTTAAGTTTTAAAAACATTGCCTCTAAATAGTTACCATTTCGGGTGTAAATAATCATTGAGTGTATGCCATTGTTTTGTAATACCCCAATACCAAAACAAATTCTTCAGCAGAGCTTGTTGGATACAGTTCCTCAGTGATACCACCTGTTTCAAACAGTCACATCAGACTTAAACTTTTAGAGAAGAGTAGCTTTATCTGTGCTAAACAGGCTTCAGAATTTCCAAAACACTTTCAACAGTTCTCATACGAAGCTAACTGAAAACTTCAACGCTATCGAAAAAATGGTAATTTATATTTTAATAAAGGATCACTGAAATTTTTTTTAAATTTTCATAAAAATTGAGTTAAAGGTTGAAATAAAAATGAAAAACCTTTTTACTGCGCTATCAAAGACGTTAGTGCAAAAATATATCATCCAGAATGGGTACTAAAACAAGTAAGTTAAGACAATGTAGGTTGAATGTATGATAAGCTGTTCCATGGCGGTGCTCATTGCAGAGACTTTCCACCATTTTATAGGTATAAAAAATAAATTCAGTGTTTCTTCTTTAAAAATATGCTCTGTTCAAAAACGTATCCTCGGCAATCTTTGGAAGTGAGCCAAAACATTTCATGCATGATTAAACAACAAGACAGTAATAAGGATTACCTGCAGTCCTTAAACAACATAACTTTATTTCTCTCCATCAAGGTAACACAGAAGTTGCTGCAGTTCATAATGTTGCTATTGTTAATGTTAGTAAGCATGACATCAGTGTCAGAAGTAGTCTACGCGAGTCAAGGTCAGGCTTACTTCACTTTCAGATAAAACAAAATTTCGAGCAGTTTACAGACCACCTAGTCCATCTTGTAAGTAGTTTACATTGCATTTATTTCATGTCGCATTTCATATTAACGGTATCAAACAAAGTAACAACCATGCAATTTAATTTTGTTTCAAAACAACGAATTTCAGTTTAGCATTTTACATGAAGTGCTGAATTTGAGGACTAGTACTGTATCGAGCAATTTTATTAAGGGCCAGTTTGAAAAGGATCGAATACTATTATTGAAAGTAAATCATCATCTTTTGGTATTGTTTCTGTGGGAATTACTAAGTTTAAAACACATTAAAGTTTCCAATAACATCAGTGCAACATAGTTATAGTGTTCACTTGCTGAACTTTAGGACTTTACTTGCACAAGGCTGGTTTTAACATAAAGTTTACTGGTTCTTGTGGTACTTACACATTAATCATAGGAATCTGTGAAATCTGTATGAAGGAATAATATTATATCGACACAGTCTTTTTGTATAATATATCAAGTAAACATAATGATTAACGGTAGTATTCACAAACCTAAATGCTTCTTACCAGCACTTGCTGCAAACTAAAATCTAAACTGACAACTGTCTGCTATGACAGTGTGTAATGAAGTAACTGTAATACAAAGTTCTCTGAGCTTATTATAACACAACTTAGATGAAACTGATTGGTGCCAAAAAGCAATAAGAGTATTCGCAACCTCGATTCGCCGGACACATTGCAATAAAAATAATCAGACCGGCAATAAATTTTATCAATAAATAATAATTTTGTTCAGAACTCGTGGGTCAACAAAAAGTAGCTCACTGAACTAACAAAATAATCAATGAGTATTTATTTATATTGTTTGTAGGTCGTGAATGAAACTAAACATTAAATAAATTATAACGAGCGAGTGGATTTTTATCATTTTCATAGATCGGTTTTTTATCCTTGAAAAATAATTTAACGTAATTGCAAGCATTCAAAATTTACTGAATCGAAAGGTAGCTTTACAAACTATCCCATTTTATAGCCGTTCAAATTTTAGTATTTTCTTGATTAGTTTGAAAATTGGGAGTTATCTTCTTTATTGTTTGTTCAGTAAACTGTAATATTTCATTGAATATTTATGTTGTTCTAAACGGATGTTCGGTTGCATACGCGACGTATTGAATTACAAACTCCTATTACTTTTTGTATTTTGTTCGACGAACAGGTAGCGAATACTCTTATTATTGACTTTCTTCGAGGGTGTCAGTATAAACGGGGAGGAACAAAGGCCCAACCCGTCTCAGACATGTCAGCACCAGGCCCACGGTCTACAACCATACATGTAGTTTGACCAGCAAGGCAATAAACAATTACAATAGCTTATAATTTCTTTGTTTCATTTGTTTGAAATTGGTTTAGAAATTGATAGTCGGATACAAGACAGTGGTCAAGTAGTGCACTTATTGTAGAAATGAGTATTTATGCAACAGATAATTATTGAAATATCTGTGATCGCTTCAAATGTATGAACGTCCACTTATCGCTTGTTGGCAGTACATAGAGCAGAAGTATCTCGAAATATTGACGTTGGCACTCTTTCGCATAATGTAACAATGTGCGCTGAAAGTTGTTTTACCTTTAATAGGAGAATTAAGCATTTTCGAATTTCTTATGTTAACAAAAAGCCAACCAAACAAGGAGTATTTATATGTACTTACCAGTAGTAGTATAGTAGGAGCAGAATCAAGTAGCTAAATGTGACACCAAGGAATGTGAAAGAAATGTGACAAGAAATTTGAAAATTGATAAATGTGAGCGTATGCTTATTTTAAGAAAAAATCCTAGAGTATGGAAAAAAGAGATGCGCAAAATAAGTGTAAGAGTAGAACATTTAGAGCTAACAAGTTTGTTTGACGTAATTTGTTATGGGTGTTTTAAATAAGTTATAAAGAAACGTGTACGATTGAAATGTGGAGATGTTGTGAAGAATGACGGTTTTTTATATTTTGTGATGTGAAGATGTGAAAGAGTTTATGTTGTTTTAGATTGTTTGAACAGAACACTTGGTAATATGTTTGTTGATTTAATGCTGCTTGTGTTTATGCATGAGTGCTTGTGTGTGTGCGCGCGTGCGTGCGTGTGCATGTGCGTGCGCATGTGTGCTTTGATATTTTACATGCGATAAGTTTGTTGTATAAATGTTTGTTTTATTTATCCTTTTGGACAAGTTTGTTACATTGGTATAAATTTTGATTTTGATCCCGGTTGGTATATTGGTTTCAGCTTTGGTTTGAATGATATTTATTGATAAAACATTTGATTCCATCTAACAAAAACTTTGTGTTAGGTAAGTATGAATGTGAGAATCCATAAATATTTGACTTCTGTTAAATACTTTGATAACCAGATTGAAAGACAAAAATTTAGTCTTACAATATCAGTTAGAGCTACATTGTAGATTTAATGCAATTGAAAGTATCTTTTTTCACAATATCAAGAAGAGTTTGATCAGTTACCTAAGTTTAAACTCTCTGTTTGTATCCATTACGTATAAAAGAACAAAATGTATTCGGCTGGTGCAATTTTGTTATACCGGTGTACACACATTTGATTTCAGTGATGGAAAGCGGAGTATATTTAGGCCAAAGTTAAAATTTCTTGAGATTAAACAACTCGATGAAAGCATCATCATCACATTGCTCTATTTTATGGGCCTAGTGTTTGAAATCGTCTATACTGTTTATTTCGCCATAATTTCTAAAGGCAAGAGATAGAAGTGAATGAGTTGGCCTACAGTAATTGAGGAACTTGCGATTTCCGAGAGCGAACACGAATGGTAAATTCGTTCAAGAAATTTACATATTATTTCACCAATGACATAGGTAGTAGGCTGTATGCTATGACTCTTTCTTTTTTATGCTATTAGTAATAATAGTGAGGGCAAATTATTTTAGATTGTGTTTTGGATTTCTCTTTGGTTGCAAAATCCTCCATATCGGATACTTACTTGACAAAAAAAACGTGGTAGTTGGAAAACGTTTTTATATATGATATGTTTTGCATTCGTATCATAGTCATCATCGTCATCGCCGCTGCCGCCGTTATCGTTGTGTTCATCAACTGTCGGTTTCACAGAAGATATATTCTTTAATAGATTTAACATTATCACGTTATATGTGTTACCACTTTCAGGGATTCAAGTATTTTTGTTTTCTCTTTTTCACAATTGTTTAGCGTTCATGGATATTCAAAAGTCTTTGCTGCTGCTGCTGTTGTAGTTAGAAACTGAATCATGCTGTATTATTCTCTCATTTTTTTAGCGATTGTCGAGTTAGTTGGTGGAAATTCTTCAGTTGATGCATTCGATTTTTGTTGATGTTTATAACGCCTTCTGAGGTGTAGTGAAATACATTTCCGATTAAATTATCACACAAATTTTTCAGCTTTGTCAAGTCGTGTTCACTCATTTTCTTGTCATTAGTTGCATCAGAATGTGTTGCTGTGTAACAGGCCCATACGGAAATTAGCTAAAATCTTTGGAGTTTTCTGCTCTTGAAAACACAAATGACACGCTTCACCCCCTTTCCTAATCTAAATACTACCATTATCACACCCTTATTGAACCAATAAGCTTACTCTCTTTCATTTACCAATTATAAACCTACATAAAGATTTTGACACCTTAAACTGAAAATTGTTTCCTCGTATCCGTTCTGAAAGTACCTTTAACCATATTTTTTGGACTCTAGAAGTTGATGGAAAATTTGGGTCAAATATGTTCAAGTTTTTAGAAAACATTGTAATGTAGCTTCCAAATTGCCTTTCATTAAACTTTATAGAACCAGAAATGCCTCCCCCCCCCCAGAAATAGATCCTAAGCCTAAAATCTGCAAATGTTTACCCACGTTGAACATAAAAGTCATTGACGAAGAAGAGGCGCTCTGTAATTGAATGGTGATGAACTGACAGTTTCAAAGGTTTTTTCCCAAGAATCTGCAAAGTCAAGTTTCATTGAATATAGTACTTTGCAAACTGAGTCGCATGTTCTTTGTAAATCTGAATTTTCATTCTCAAAAGTAAAGCATGTCATTCCTTATTGATAACTTACTCCTGGCCAGGTCCACGTGATGCAGATCATAAAAAAATGAACTTTAACTATGCATCTTGTCTTATGCAAAGTTAGATTTTGTAAAAAAATTTCACAGACTTTGTTTTTTCTCATCTGTTAGTTTTTCTAATGAGTTTGGTGGTTTACTGTAGGTTCAGGTAAGTTGGAGGGGAGAGGAATGCTTATTAGGGACATCTGCACAATGACCTAGTTTTAAAAGTGGAAACTTGACCCAATAAATGAAGTAACCCGCAATTTAAGTAATAATTTTAAGTAAGCCCTGCAATTAATTTGATTTACGTGTTAGATGAAGGGTTTGTAAACAGAGAAAGCAAAACACGTCCACTCACCGGTAAATTCCGTCATCCAGGTGTCCTCTAGTTAGCCCAAGTTCCCGTAGCCATGTATGGTACCCGTATTCCCTGTAATCCAGTGCCCATTGAACCCAATTTATTACCTTGAACTTCCTGTAGCATACAAACACAACATCCAACATTAGAGTCTCTAAATTCCTTGTTTGATATGGCATTTCAGTTGAAAATCAGCAAAATTTAGATGTTCGCAAAAGTAAATATCAAAATCTACTCTCAAACAGCAAGTGGTCCATTCGATGAATGAAACATGGAAAATAACGGTTTGAAGTAAAAATTCTGAACTTTGAATTGCTGTCGAATAAAGTCTTGCCAGGCCACCAAAGACTGCTTTCTTGCTTCATAATTGGGTTGTAACATTGAGAGTTATCTCTCTTTGAACTTTCTACATCCAACCGGAAACGGCTATCAGTTGTAGTATATAGTATAATGAGTTTAAGCAGACTCATGCGAAGTTTTTCCTGATAGTTGCCACAATATCAAACAGATCTTATAATAACATGTCTCTAAAAAGACTTGAGAATATTTTGAAAGACAGGGGCATCAAATTTACCCGTAAAAAGATCAATTTGTACTTTGAAACTTTTTTTATAATTATTATCATGTTTATCGTTTGTCGGACTCGTCGTTGTTATGGCCATTATTGTATATAAGTTTAAAGATATAATTCAAATTATTTTTCACTCTTTCTTTATAATTATTTATAATTGTAATGTTAGTGAATGTTATCATTATAATCATTCATGGTCAGATTTTGTTATTATTGTTACTATAATAATTATTAATCATTATTTATTTATGTTATACTTAATAACTATGATTAGAATTACTGGGTAAGTTATAATTGTTTTTATTATAAATCATTATTTTTCTAAATGAATGCACCATCTAATTTTCTTTGTCGTTTATGATAATAGTGGGCAAAATAGTATAATTGTTTAATCGATGATATTTTTTTGTGTCCCCCCCCCCCCCCCCCCCCCCCCCCCCCCCCCCCCCAAGTACACCGGATAATACATTCACACATCAGCGGTACATCGATTGTGAAAATCATTGACGTGTGCAGCCAAGGCTTTATTGTGCCATCAACAGTTTTAATTGTCTTTGATGTCAAATATACCGTATTCAATACTACGCCAACGATTGCATATAATCGCTGGCCACATTGTGTTTATTCTATAGTTATCCTCTATCGCTACACTAATGTGATTAAAAACTTTTATAAATGTAATCTGTTATAGCCCTGAGAACTCCGTGGCTTGTCAAGTTACATCAGTTGCATCGCAATAGCCTGTTTATTCTAGTTGAAACATCACAACTTCGTATTTGTGCATCGTACTCTATATGAAACTTTTAGCATTTTCCGGTTGGATGTATATCAGCGCCTCTATAAGGGGGTATAACCCCAGTCACAACCCCATAGATATGGTCCATTATGATTGCATTGTTTGTCCACAATCTGATAAATTTTGAATACTATAATCTTATTGGTTGACAATCCCTAATCAATAAACACTTCACGCTTGGGTGATCAAGCATAGATGTGCCCATTGCAAGTATATTATAGCGCCTCATTGCTATTCTACAACTCACAGTACTAGCTACTTACAGACAAAAATGTTACTGCTGTTAGTGGTAATCAGCTTTTCCTCTGCGTCAGGAGCAGCTTATGAGGGACAAGGTCAAGTTTACTTCACTCATCGATATCAGGACACAAAATCAGGAGTGAGGGCTATTTACAGACCGGACAAGTATGAGCTCTGTAAGTGTTTGGATTTTCTATGCCTTTTGCTATATTTGTATTAAATCTTAGCTTTGAGTGTCTGTTTGATAAACCATGGTACGAAGCGTAGTGGTTGTCTTGATACAGTAAACTACGTTGACATCAAACCTTGCAATGCTTTGGCTGGAGAGTGTTATTTTAATAGAGAATACGCAACTGATGGAAAGAAAATATATGCAATAGAATCAAAGAAAAATCATTTACTTCAAGCAATCAGTTCAGGCTTATTTGCACAGAACGTTTTATGGTTACTGTGTACAGGTCAATCAGAGCAGAACTTATCCATAGAAAATGAACGTACTACAATGAGGCTGGTTTATGAAAATTGACTTTATTTTCATTAATGGTTTCAGAATTTAAAGCTTTGAGGCTTTATTGACCATTAAGCAGATCAGTACAATAAAACAACAGTATCGGCAATCTGTTTGTCCAGCAAACGACATAATATAATAAAGGTTTAACAGCTCAGAACACCACGTATGAAATGGATCATCAGTTAACAACAATTTCTTACAGATTGCTGAACAAGGCACAAAATAGATAACTCCCCATTTGCCAAATATTCAAGAAAAAGAAAAACGACATACCTTATAAGCAAAGTTATTTTGAAAATTTCTTTCTTTTGTATCATACTTTTTTTATGACAGCTGCGATTTCATGACGATTTTTGTGAATATGAAACCGAACTATCAAAATGGAAAAATTAGACTCACTTGCTATTATTTATGGAGTGTTCGATTTCATTTGTGACCTTTGAACAATAATCATTTGCATTTTTTGATGTTTTTTGGTATTAGGTCAGCTACTTTTGTTGATCCTTGCGGTCCAAACAAAATTGTTTTTCACTGATAAAACTTGTTGTCAATCCAAATATTTCTCTATCTGCTGTTTATCAAAGGAGCTCAAGAATACCCTTAATATGTGCCAAGCCAAGAATTGGTGCCAAAGTGCTTTTACTTCATATCATTTAACTAAAACATAAACTAACATAGCAACTAGTCCAGGGAACTATATTTGAGAGCGATTTCCGACTAAAAATGTTTCAGATAATCATACTGTTTAAGGAACTTTGAAAACTCCGTATTTGAGTTCAATTAGTAAAAAGCTATAAATTAGTTGAAATATTTGTAACTAAATGCTGCAGCGATGTGAACCACATTTTCAATGTTGTTTTGCGAGAAAAGAACCCTCAATATTTTGCTTAGCCTGTGTGCACGCTGTTTGTTCAAGAACTTACGTTTCAGTGATTTTGTTTTATAAGAATCCAGAATTGCTTTTAGTTTGCAATCATTTATCTATCAACTAAGACTAAGCTTAATTGAAATCACAATGAGCTCCATACAGTTTTCATCAAATAGTATTCTGCTATACAAATGAACTGAAAAAAATTGAAGCAAGCCAAGATTATTTTTATGCATTTAAAATTGCTGTATTCAAGTTGTTTTGATTAAATAGGAAAACTATCACAGGTTTTTTCATCTGATTATAGGTAAAGAAGTTTAAAAAAGATGATGGAAATGGTACCTGAGTAATATTTCAATGGTTAATAGCTTTAAATTGGAGTTTTTTGTTTCCTGGACCGTTTCATTAAACCACAAGGATTAGATATTATCTTGGTAACAGACTCCTTTACATTATATCCAACAAGACCTAACCAGTCTTATGGTTAATTGTACAAAACAGAGTCATGGATACCTCCATTAAAGTCGTCTTTTACGTTAAAAGTTAATTGTTTTCATTTTGTTCCTTGTTGTGAAAGCTGAGGATTACATCATTTGGCGAGTGTCCCAATACTCTGACATCACTAAGTATAGCTGATAAACTTACTCACTATCAAAAACAACAATAAGCTATCGCTAAAAATTTATGTAGATTGGCTACGTGATGTTATTAATCCTGACACGTAATTCACCATCAATAGGTTTCTATGGCATGAAGTTTTCAAAGATCATTTAGATTCGTAGTATTGCAACATTGAAGTTTTGATTTGGCATACTCCATTAACACTAATGCTTAAATTTTTCGCAGGGAGTTAACTACTCCAATGGTTGGTCAACTACTGATTTTATGCCACTGAGCTGGTTGTCTATTAGGACAATATTTGAGTTTCAGAAAAATGAAACGACGATTAAAAATAAAATTATATTTTTTATATGGGCATGTTGTCACCAGCCCACTTATATTCCTAATCACGCAATCTGGAAATGATGACTAACGCAGTGGTATGATTTGTTTTATTTATCATATTGTGGTAGATTTTGGCAGCACACATGCTTTGCACATACATATACCTTAACCTAGAGGTGACTCTGACACTAGTATTTAGTCAGACAGACCTCCCCAAGTGATGCACCAAGTAGCCATCACTTAGAAGCAGACGAATTGCTTCACCGGCCCTGCAGATGTGATACCGGCATTGCAAGCTCTATACCGGCCCTGCAGCTTTTCTACCGGCCCTGCAGTGACCCGGGCTGGCAACAAGATGGCCACCATAGCCAGAGTTCCAAGATAATCTATATCGATGCCTGAGGACAGTTCCAGGACCGGGCAACCTCTACTTTCCATCTACCTGGATTACAAGGCTAACTAGACTGAGAACTTAATCATACAGCTTTATTCATTGCCACTATTCCCCTTACCCTTATAGTATTGTATCCCATCATAGGTATTGTTATCTGATTAGTTGTAGCACTCTCTGTTATGTATTATTGGTTGCACCAACATGATGCAATACGCTTCCTGTCACCAGCCTATAAAAGGCTGCTTTTGCCAGTATACTTGGCCACTTATCACTTACTGCTGCTGTTGTGGACTTCTCTAGGCTATTTCCTCCCCACAGCTTGGTATGTAGACAATAAATGTATTTCATTACATAAAACTATACTTACTTTGCCTGAGCCGAGGGCTCACTAGTAGTGAAGTTGTCACCGACTTCTCTGTTGCACTCTGCAGTTCTGACTGACCCTGTGTTACCTCTAGGAGAGAGGTGTTGATTTGCCGCTTCATGAGCTGCACGCTGTGAACGGCTGTTGCTAGTGAATGGTAGTAGGGGCCCTACCGGCACGATCCACTGCAATAGAGCAAACCCAATGGTTTTTAAGCAAATGGAACCTTAGTAATTAATTGCTACCATATTAGACAAAAATAATGAAAAGTAAATATGTTACATATTAGTAAATAGTCATTCACTGTTATTGTTTAGATCTTGATTGCTACTTGAATTATTTGAAATGACAATTCTGACAAAAAATAAAGCAGGCATTTAAAATAATTTAGAATTTGCATATTAGTTTTCAGTTTCCTTTATCCTATCACCTAAAGTTAGCAATTTTAACTATTCAAAGACGTAAAAAGTTTCACTCTTAGCATTGGAGCAAGTTAGTTTTCAAAACTTCAAACTCTTGATTGACCTTCAACCTTCAGGAGTTTGAGTAATCCAAAAACCCTCAAGTACTTTGACTGATTTGATATTACTGAATATGCTATATGGGAACCCAATGATTTTAGCAAAAAAAAGACGTACAACCATTTCTTATGTGCCATGTGACGTTTTGCTTTTTTGTATATAGCTCACAAATATTGAGATAACAGTACAAAGCGATACCCAGTCGTACCTAGTACTGCTGTTACACACCTCTTGGAGGCCTGATTTGTCTAATGCCCAAGTTTCTCTTTATGTAATTTCAGACTCCCCACTTGGTGAAGGGACCAGGGCTATCATTGGATACTTTGGTAGACAAACAGAGTCTGAAACTCGGGCTGGCTATGAGTTCAATGTAATCAATAATGTAGCCGGTTGGCCGGTGTTAACATGGGACACTCAAGGTTAGACATATTACGCCATTACAGCCTGGGCTATGGGCAGTATGCAATACTTAGTTTATTTTTATTGCTTATATAATGTATTAGCTAGTTTTGGATTTTTGTTAGGATTTACTTTTAAAAACTGGAGCTTGGTATGAGATCTTTCCAAAATTATCAAGCAAAATTAGCTAATAAATGGATCTAATAATGCTATACATTTATACCAATGTAGATAGAGGAGCTGTATACATCTGATTAACACTTTACTCGCACACAGTGTACTGAAGCAAGCATTTTTTTGCTTGTAGGAAAATATTATTACAACGATAATGATCAAGGTGGAATAGTACAAGGGATGTGGCTTGGATATGCAGTGCATGTATACAACAGCGCTGATACCCTAATATACAAAGATACCTACCACTTTTACCAAGTACCATCGAACCTACAATATTGTGAGATAGATGAAACAGCAAGCAATGGTGACACCAGTTGTTCTACAGGTAATCTACAAGAGATATACATTGTTACCAATTTTGACATGGTATCTAGCTTTTGTAACTCTGTACAGGTGAGTAAGTTGCATCGTACAATGGATGATAATAGATTATTAAAACTGGTCATAATAAATACTTGCTTCTAAAGAAGCTTGAAGGTCTTTCAAACAATGCAACGTAAAATGGAGCACACTCACCAATGATTCGACCCTGAATTGACTTTGACTCAATTTTGATTCGACCCAAGCTTCACCAACACTGAACCCCCAACACTTCCACCAACAAACTACTAGATGTAACCAAAGAAACAGGCCAGATAGACTAGTCAATGGTAGGAGTAAACCAATCTTTCATGTGTTCTAAAGATACAGAAATACAGTCTACACCATTCTGGTAACAAAACTAATGACTTACTGAACAACATTAATTTTGCGATCCTGTTTGCAGAGTTAGGGTATTGTTGAAATAAGGCAATCAGATTCACACCTTGTCAGCAAGTGCATTTATGACATTTGTACTTCTCTCCCAATGACTTGTACTCATACTCACTTTCATGCCCCTTTAGTACATATAGTTTTTATTGTTTAGTTTTGGCATTTTTCTATCCGTTTGATTAATGGGAGTTGTGCTCCCGAGGAGAGACAACCTAGGCGTAACAACAGATAACTAGTCCTAGCATTTAACAAGGGAAAGATGCTTTTAATTAGTCTAGAGGGATGAAACTTGGGGTAAAATATCGGCAAGGAGAGAGTTCAAATTACGAGGGTTTCAATAAATGTGACACCTGTGGGGGGGGGGGGGGGTAGCTGGGGAGGGGATGGGCTAGGGCAATATTATATTAAGGGTACCAGTTGATATGGCAGTTAAGAAAGGAGAATGATATGTAGTGTGCCATTTCTGTGGGATGATGGCGTTTGGACAGAGGAAGGATAACAGGAGTATAGGACAAGGAAAGGGGTAACAGAAGTGTATACAAGGAGTAGGGATAATTCCAAAAGTTAACTTGTCATGCAATTTTACTATAGTGTGTGAATGGTAGGGTTATAAGTTGATACGGTACTTATGTTTGGGTTGTAATAAAGTAATGTATAAGCATATTCAATAGTTTATTCCTACCACTCAAAGAAGGCATACACTTTTATTTAGGATTTAGCTAAAATCATTGTGTCTAGAGTTTGTTGTTTTATTGAACATTTTACAGCCATCAGATTTCCCAATATTTAACTGTAGGTTTTAACATTCTGTATATGCCAACTTCACAATCTGTTGGGAAGGTGTCAATCAAGGTGTAACAAAAATAACAACAACCACGACAAAAACCACAGCAACAACAAAAACAGGAACAACAGCAACAACAGTGACCTTGACAAAAACAACAACATCCCCAATGAAAACAAAAAAATGAATTGAAAAAAAGAAAAAACACTTCCAGACAGCCTTTTCACTAGTTGTCAGATTGTGTATTTTTAGCTCTTTAATGGCATGAGAAAAAACGCCAGCGAGTTCTGTTTTTGCCATCGACTGAACCTGCTGTTAAATACACATTGAATGTTCATTCTTATTCAGTCCTTTAATCCTCAGTACAATTTGTTTTACCACTCTTCTACATTTCGTTAATCTTTTAGTCTTAGTTACCTCTGGTGGTTCTGGAGGCTGTGGAATTCATGGAAGTTCGGGTGAGTTGAATAATTTTAGCTCATCAAACAATCAGGGCACTTCTTTTCATATCTACAGAATAAAACGAAGTTATCCATTTTTCTTTTCATTTTTCAACTTTTGTCGAGAGCTTGGAAGCGTTAGGGAATTTTTTTATCAATGACTAAAACTTGTGTATTGATTGACTGTTTATTTTTTGTTAATAAATACAAGATGTCCGTACTCTTAATGGGTGATAATGCTTTTGATTGACACAGATATCACAAAAGCAGTTTGGGTAAAACACCTTCTGAAAACGGGTTAGATTAATTACTGCCGCAATTTTACTAATGTTTCCTGATATTATACATGGACTATAAGACATTGTATTCACAATATTGATCCAAACTATACACGTTGGATTCATTTATTAGAAAACTGTTATGGACTTGTAGGAAGTACACTTGATCACTTGGCTATTATAAAGCTGATCTTGTATTGTTATTTATCCTTTGCTACTCAAGCTTGGGCACAGCTTTTTGAACAAGTTATATATATATAAGGAAGCACTTTTGTAAGTAATAGATATGAGAGTAACATGAGTGCGTATAAGCAGATATAGAGTTAATTTCCACGTCTTTTACATGTTAGCTAATTTTCAATACAGTAATAAAGTGATTTTGAATCTGCAAACATATATTTTACTCTGCACAAACACAACAAAAACGGTGCGTTTTGCAAGATTCAATTAATCATACTTCAAAGTTTTGTAATAAAAAATTTAAATAATTAATTAGTCATTTCACAAACAATTGCAGGTTTGGTTCCACTGCTAATGCCGACACCATGAAATAGGGCTAATGTGACAGTTTCACAAAACTCTTAGTCATCCACAAACAATTAATGCAGAGTTAAACCATTTCCAAGTAATACTTCAAAGGGCATTGATTACAAGCCTCAACTTAAAATGGCTAATTTTTTATATAAAAAATAAACACTTTGACAGCATCCAACATACTTGCTTTACAATTATTATCAATTTGTGCCAGCCGGAGTCTATGAAGGTGAGGGTCAAGTTTACTTCACTCTTCTGGACCGAGACACAAAGTCTGGAATACGAACCATTTACAGACCAGATAACTATGAATGCTGTAAGTTGTTTTATTTTTTTATGCTATAATTTGCGATGAGTCTTTTCATTACCTTTTGATTTTGTTTAGTTACTGTTTAGAACCATGAAACTTTGACACGAAAAGTGAAACCACAGAGTAGCGTGGGCGAAAGCTCTCAAGAATATGTACATACCTGATGCAAATACAGCGTTACTGTAATAGCTAGATGGCAAATCCTCCAGAGCATGGAGGGAACTATTTTAAATGAAAAATTGAAATGAATTCCTAAGACTATTTGCTTCGAAATTAAAAAATTAATTTCATCACTGAAGATGGACAAAAACTTTATCAGCTGCATAAGAATCGATTCAGTTTCCAAAAAGGAACTATTGGTGAATCAAAACAGCCGTTGCCCACAAGGTGATGTTATTTCATAAGAGCTCCAGGCTTCTGAACTATGTGAATTTTGCCAATGGATTAAGTATGGCAACAGATGCTTTGGTTTAGTCACTAGTAATTGAATGCAAATATTGATGAAATGATATCCATTGAAAACCACTGTCTATGGTTACTTACATTACATGCCATATATTTCTGTTCAACAAACACCTCACACTTTTCCATACAATTTCAGACTCCCCGCTTGGAGTAGGAGCTAAGGCTATTATGGGATACCATGGTAAACCTTCAGAGTCTGAAATTCGGGCTAAATATGATTCCATTGTCATCAATAGTGTAAACCTTTGGCCCTCACTAACATGGGACGCATCTGGTAAAGTTTTTTATCGCATGTTTATTGGCTATGTGTATGCATGCATGAAATTATTTTTTAATTTATGGAGAAAGGTTGAAGCACAATGCTTCAAGTTCTTCAGACTCTGCTGTTTCTCCCACTCTCTTCTATCTAGACACAGTGTCATCTGCAACTGCTAGTAACCATACTTATTCAAATTCACATCTCCTCTCAGCTTCTATTGAAACAGTTAGAACCATATAAAGTAGGAAATAACGCTAGGAACGGTTGGGTATTATATAGTGATTCTGTTACATAAGAATTTTTTTACAACTATAGACCCGGATAGTATCTATTTAAGGAATAAAACAGTAAATGAAACCCATTATTGGGTTGGCATTTGTTTTAAAAATCCTCTACATCATCATTGTTTTCTTCGATTTTGTATACATTAATATTGGGTAGATATGATCTAGCTCATGAGTATATGTTGTTATACATGGACTCATACGCTCTAGCAATAAATCATTCACATTCCTTGTTTGTAGGAAACTACTATTACCATGATAATAATCAGAGCTACAAAGTACAAGGAATGTGGCTTGGATACGCAGTACATGTATACAATAGTTCCAATGCCCTGGTGTACAAAGATACGTACCACTTCTACCAAGTACCGTCAAGCCTGCAGTATTGTGAGATAGACGAGAGAGCTGGCAGTGGTGACACCAAATGTTCTTCAGGTAATTTACAAGATAAAATCTACATTTTTCATGCATACGGTTTCAGATGATTTTCGAAGACAAGTACTTGTTTGTTGGCTACCAGCAAAGACAAAAGCAAATCCCTCTTTGCTGTCCTTGCTAAAAATACCCACATCCGCCGCCATTCTTTTCAAAAGTAATTTCTCACCCATACAACTTTCAACCTACAAATTTTCCCAAGGTGCCTCTTAATACCGTAAACTTTTATAAAAAACTTTTATATGAACTTTATTTTGAAATTAATCCTGTGGTACGATATAGTGTTTGACAAAGAAAACATAAAAATAGCATCCAATTGTGATATACCAGCACAGAAAAAAACTGGTTGCTATTTTTTTCTAGCCGGTAACAAATCATTCACTAAAAGTCACCCAGTGCAAGAAAATACTCATCTATAATTTTTTTTCAAATTCTTAATTTACTTTCAGAATAGCTCCTGCACCGCAACTTTCTAACTCATATAACTAAGAAACAAATAAGAAATGTTGAAATTATCTAGTTAATATATGATCTGTTTTTTAGTGTTCAGTGTATCCGGTGGTTCCGCTAGCTTCAACAGTGCAGGTAATGTTACCCTCAAATGTAAGAACTGCTATTTATTTGGCTCTATTTACTAATGCCAGTTCTAACTAGCTATCGATTCAAAGAGGAGATGCTCAAAAACCAGCTTCAGTTAAATTTATTGGTTAAACTCAGCTCGCAATAAAATTTGTTTACTTTGAGGACAAAAATTAAAACTCCCCATTATAATGTTTAACAGTTTAAGACTGGAAGGTTTTATGAATTAAGTTAAAAATAAAAATAATCCAGAGTTTTGCTCCAGGAAAATTTTGGAACCGGTGGAGCTGAAGCGATACAGTAAAGTTAAATAAAAAGCTCAAACTTTAGAAGATGCTTGATGTCGTATTTAATCATTGTGCTTGATAGTGGTTGCCCTCAGGAACAGAACTTGGTCTAAAATTAAGGAAAGGCAACTTCAAGTTTTTGGTGACTTATGTTTACATTTTTGGCTTCAGAGTAAGTGTCAGCAGGTTGGAGGGTGAGATTAGATGGTTGGGAACTTCTATGACAAATGGGATAAGTATAATAGGCCGGGTCTTCTCAGGGGAAGATAACTCCAAAGCTTCTTCCTACAAGGTGGTTTAACCAGTAAACATTTGCTCAATTTGGGCTGCTATTGGTTCTGTGCGTGGTGTGACTTTTGGAATAATTGAAGTAATATGTGGTTGTGTGGGGGGGGGGGGGGGGGTATGCATGTGGGCGGTGGGTGAAAGTGGTGATGTCTAGGTGGTTGCAGCAATTTGAGGTTCTACCAACCGGAGTACAATTCCTGCAAAAAGATAAATCCAGTTGAATAAAATATGGCCACTTCTGACAGCTCCTGTTTACAAACTGAATTTAATGAATTTGTAAACTTTTTGGTTAGTTGGGTGCAACAATTCAGCAGTTTAATGGGTTGCTGATAGTTTTTCAGCTGTAGTTAAGCAACTATCATTTAATGAATATAATAATGAAAGAATATTTTCATTATATTGTTAAACAGTACAATCTTTCATACAAAATGTTCATTGATAAATAATTAACAGCATTTTTAACTATTCTTTGAAGCCATGTTTTCAAGTATCCTTTTTTAGCCGCGTCAGAGTTTCTTACTCACATATTTGCTCGATATAACGCCTTATTTTGAATTTGATAAACGCGATTATTTCACTGTTAGTTTCAAAGGTATTACTTTTTCATGGAAATTGTCGTTATAAAACAGTTTATTTCAGCATTTTTTGTTAAACATGTTTTGTGATAAACCAGACTCATTTACTTTGGATTGTGTGACTCCTTTATACCCTTTAGCATATAAGTAACCTTGTTAACAAGTTTCATGTCGCTGATTGTTTTCACTTATTCTAAAAAAGCATGAAAAATCTTCACCTTTTGTATGCATAGAATGGATATTGTAGGTGCTATAATAGCAGTGATGTTGGCAGTTAAGTGCATCGTAGCTTAGCTGTAAGTGTTAGCTACTTATCCAGAACGGTTTAATTGGTAAGTTAATGAAATATTTTGTATATATTGTTACAGCTGTTGAATCATCTCACTATTTCTGCAAATAAAGATTGTAAAAGGTATTATTATATAGCAAAAACGGGGAAAGCTTTGCCTTTTTCCTGCCGATTATTGAAAAAAACAAGCTGACTATTTATTGTGACTTTGCCAAAGAGAAATTAGTTTAACTCTTTATAGAACTAAGTTGAACTTTAATTTCAAACACGATACAGTACATGGGCCAAAGAAATCACGAAGTGTGGTTTTAGTATAAAAATATTGGTTTACAAATACAAACAAAATGAATGCTTTATAAATGATCGTTAAAACATATTTTTGACATGTCAAAATATTTTTCCCTTTATTTCAGGCACAATGAATCGCCAAATCTTTATCAACACCAGTGATACCGTACCATAAAAAGTTCTGAAATTATCACCATAATCTATATTATGAATATATCAACCTTCCAATCTTCTATTATTTCCACAGTTTCGCCGTCTTTCTGAAGTGAAGTAGTGTTGTTGATAACTCTAGTCTGCTGTTTTGTTGTTACTTTTGTCTCGCCATATTATCTCGCCATATTATTTCTCTTCTAGCATCGATCAAATAAATTATTCCCTGTAACTTTCTGAGTCAGTTTTGGTACAACCAGAACATCATGTTAACAGCAACCTGCTGGGAACCAATCAGGGTCTATCTTCCTTTCGTACTAGTGTAAAGGTATTCTCTTTGTTGTGATCTCGAAATATCTTTATCGACACTGTAGAGAGTAGCCCCTATTGTGAGTAGAGACAATATGGCATTGCAGAGTGCAAATCAATTGGTAGCGTAGCCCTCTGCGCAAGGCAATCAATCTCAACTATCAAATGCTAGCGGTACGGTAGTTATGTCTTTTATCGTAGAAAGAAATACTATATACTAACAGCAGGCGCTACCGGAAGGTAGTAATGGCTCTCTGTTGTAGGAGATCTGTATAGCAGACAAACCCAGTGAAACAAGGTATGCGAACTTAGTGTTACAGGCAACCGGCCACACTAATGATACAAGTTTTAGATTAATAAAATATATTATCAACATACAAAGCCTTGAGAAATAATAATAGTTTTCGAAGCATACAGTAAAACTTGACGTCCATTAGATCCCACTAACGCGTTACAAGAATATCGCTGAATACACCTTCAGAGCAACTAAGCTTTATCTCCAGCCAAACTAAGCAAACTCTGACCAGTGGGCGATCTGCCTTACTATTTATAAGAAAATACAACAGTTGAAAATGGACAACAGCGATTGGTTAACATAATAGCAATAGTGTTAGAAGTATAAGCACAACGGTACTGGATTAAAAATATATAATAATTGTTGTAAGCAAACGCCTTGGGGAAGTAGCTAGCAGCTAAATAATTCAAGCGTAATATGAATAATATGACATATGCAAAATGGGGTCACCCAACAGTCCTTGGCTGGCACTCCTAGCGCCGGATTTTTCACTACTATGGGTCCTGTGCTCGTCTGGCTCGTCAGGTAGGATTCTTGGCATCGCTCGCTTGACTACACTTCATAATAGATCACTGCTCGTTCACTGCAACTGCTGTGTTGATTGTTAGCAGGCACCGGTCCATCGCATGGCCGCTCTGAGCACTTCCAGTACAATAGCTCAATCTGCCCCTGCTTACAAATCCACAATCCGCCATCATCAATATACCGACAATTTCTCACCAACAACATGCTAAGAAAGCCATTAGAGGAGGTAAAAGGAAGCAGGTCAGCCTTTTGTAACTGTCATTGGACAAAACACAGACTCCCTAAGTGTTATATCTTTTCATCGCTAACAGTTTGGTAATGGAAAAAGTACACTAGAAGTGAAAACTGCAATAACTTAAAAAAGTCCACATTTCATGAATTTACTTACTATATTTATTGTAGTAGTTTTGCTCGTACTACTTGGATACAACTGCTGTTTTATGTAGGTTAGTGCAATTTGCTTCCCTACTCTGTTTTCTATCGTGGTGACGGGCACCGAGTCTGTCTGCTGCCACCCTGTGTACAGCAGACCCTGTTACAACTCAAGCTCATACAGGGGCTTAAGCCCTGCCCTGAATGGCTACTACTGGGGTCTTACCGACCCTATGCTCCTATCTGTTAATTGCTACTTCGGTATAAATACCGGTATGCTACAACTGCAACTCCTAGTAAGTGAAGAGAGAGAGGCTCTTGTGTTTCAAGATTTATTATTCAACTACTTAAAACTGGCCATTACATGGCCTTTTATAAAATGAATCATTCATATATAATATAAAGTACCTAACTAAAGAATCATTCATGCATGGCACACTTCAACCAATGACGAAAAGATAATGAGAATAGTCCAATCAATGATCGTAACAACTGAGGTGCTCCTCCTTCTGTGATGGCATGTAGGCGGAGCCTTTACCTTCTACCTTACAGTGGTCTCTGTTAGCTATCTTGTCTATGGTCTGCACATGTTTAAACTTGCCTGCTGCTGCATCACTGCTTGACTGCACACTAACGGTGCATGCTGGTTATTAGCTATACAGTTAATACCGGCAATCAACAAATTCTCCCACAGTATTTTCAGCTGGATCTCCGTATGAACATATTCATAATTAAAAAACCAGTTCATGCCCGGATATCAATACCATTCATTGCGAAGTAAACACCCAAGGAAAAAGCATGTGTTATCATAAAATAACAACCACAATAATTTTCCATCGTAAAAATTCTAGTTTCTGGTAGGCCTAAGTTCAAATAATTCCATTGCAAAGTTTAACAAAAAGGATATAAGTTACTGTATTTATCTAATTGAATGAATGTATGAACATATACACAAGTGTGTTCAATTTCTAATTTGGGAGAAACTTAGCCGCTACACCTACACCTTCACTGCTTGGATCCACATCCCAATTTATCTACCCTCTGCACTCACAGATAACTACATTTGTGTTAAACCGGGTCGCAGAAAACCGGATCTTTCATGCTACACATTTACTTCGCAGTGTGCATCGAAGAATACCGTTATACTCATACAATGAGATGTTGATGGTAAGAGGACACACAGATAGGAGAAAACACGTGAAGGGTCTCATAATTCCAAGACAATCAATTCTATAGGCTAAAAATATAAATAGACAGAGCTTTCACCAATTTTGAAAAATGACACCCAAGCAAAAGCTAGCAAACTAGGTGAGAGCGATATTGTCTCCGATCCCATTGGTGAAATTTATTTTAAAGATAGCATAGAGGGTAATTTATATAAACTACTGTCATTGGCATTTATGTTACAATCATACAACTATAGAAAATTTTCAAAATCCATGGTCACAGTATCTGTGGAAATAAATACTTCCGATTTTTAAAAATACAAAAATTATTGTCACGTTTTCATTAGCACAAACTGCTAATTTAAACTTTTCAGCCGATCATTGTTATAAATTTCACATTAAAATTAATGTTTTCTTACTTATGAATGCGTTTAACAAAGATACAATATGATATAAGAACAAATTAACTAACAAATCCGAAACACACCCTTGTATATAATTCCATCTAGTGATAAACTGTTTCTGGTAATTGAAACAATTGAAAATGACCGCCACTATCTCAATTACACAAGAAGCAACTGGTAATGCCCCGCTATAACTGAGGCAGTTGCATAGCAGCCTTGGATGACACACAGTATATGAAGATTATAAAGCAAGGAGCCAAGCCTAAAGACGCAGGTGAGAGGCTACACTTTAACCTTGTGAACTATAGCTATCAACCCCGTCTATTTACCCATGCGCTTGTGTCTGTAAATATATACAACGATTGTGATATTGTAGTTGTTTTGCACCTTCTACTACGACACAACAGTATCACTCCGAATCTTCTTCACTATTTTGGAGTCCACTCTGAATTGACTTTATCAACTTCATGGGGTCCTAGACCCAGACACACAATGACAGAGTTTCTGCAAATAATGTTTATTTACTTGATCCATTTAGCAGTACAATAAAAGGGTATTTAGCAAACTCCTCAAGACTTCTGCTTCAAATGCGCGAACAAAGCTCCTTTTATAGAAGAATCAGAGGAAATTTCACCCCCTTATTAGGGTAAACCAATCGTACAAAGTAAGAGAAATAACATACCAATCAAAACATATGATAGACATTTAATAAACAAGGTAAGCCAATCATAACAGCGAGCACATGGCAAAGTATGCTGGGCTATTCTTCCCGCTCTTTTCCTTGACTTGGAACTTTTCCACTCCTTATTAGGACATCTTGGTACTTTTTTACTCCTTATTAGGGCATCCAGCTTTTAGTCTGTTCTCCAAGCTACTGTACTCTGCTCATCTACTTTCTGAGGTGCACCCAGCCCTATTGGCCCCAGGCTAACTATTCCAACCTCTTTGGATACTGGCCCGGGGTAGCCGACCCAGGGTAGACCCGGGTAGCTGACCCGGGGTAACCTGTGGTAGGTTATATATGTTATATAGTGGCTATACTGGGTTTATACAGGGGCGGGCTCCTCGGTATCAATTTTATGGAGAAACTTGTACATACGTGGAGGGGGAAAGGCTCTAGCTTGGCTGATGACAAGGTAAGGGGTGGAGGGGGTCTTGGGGTGGGGGGAGGGCTGGGCGAGTTGACTGTATTGCGCAAATTTCTCACAATATACTCATATGATTGAATTGTGTTATGTAATGCAACTTTTGGCCTTTATTGTTTCTGTTGTAGTTATATCCCCTTATATGTAGTGATTTGTTCCTGTGTGTTGTACATGCAAAGCTGGACAGTGTATGCTGACTTTCAGAGCACCTTTAAGAATCAGTAGACACTGGAATTCTAGTATCATATCGTGAAGGAATAAACCATTTCATAAGAATAAACTCTAACTAATCTATTGAGCATGTTCGATAACATCAAGAGTGAGTTGTTTGAAGGAGTAGGGAAATAGATTTTGGACTATGAATCTCAGTGGTAGACTCTGGAATAGTTCTGAAGCTGTGAGTCTGGACAAGAGGCAACATAGTTAGAGGGGAACTCACTTGCAATAGCTAGTGGTTTAGCTCTTGCTGTTTTTGGATTGCTGATTGGTGTTGCTGAGGATCCGCAAAACCATCTACGATCCATCCTACTCTAGAGCAAGAACAGGAAGTACCCTTCCTCGGAATTACAAATACGGAAACCGCAAAGCTAGCTGCAGCTCTTCAGCCCTGCAGATACCTATGATTGGACAATAGGAGATAGGACTCCTCCCTTAGCCACTTGGCACCACTTACCTTTAATCCTTATTCACTGTATGATTCGCCTACAATTTATATATGTATTCCGATTGGTCTAATTACTTCCTGTGCGTTTACCTTTATATAATATTATGCTAATAACTTTCTGCCAGCTTACCCATAAAAGGGCTGGAATTGTATATACCCATTGCATTCATTCATTCACTCATGTCCAATCACCCTAGTGGATAGTCACCCTAGGACTTTGGTCTGGATGAATAAAACCACTATTCAAACCACACTCAGTTCAGTTTGCTGGAGCCACAGGTTCTGTGTATGCCAGGTGATCCGGCAGTACAAAGCATAGTTGTCACTGCCGTATGGCACAGTGTCCCCTCTGGAGAGAGGTATAATACTGTTGTGGATTTTAATGTTGTCCATATCTGCGCACGCGCTGTACTACATTCTGGCATCTTTGTATTACCCATTAGATAGCCAGAATTACTGAAAGGTGACCAACCTGCGTAAAAAGCAGCACCAACCCTGTATGGAGCAGTACCGACCCAGTATGACTCTAGACCAACCTTGCAGGACCGGCAGGAAGCGAGTCAGCGTAGACTCTAGACCAGAAAGTAGCCTGAGGGAAGCAGAGAGCCACCTCTCGGAGATAACCACTGGTAAACCCCACGAAAGACAAAGGACAAAGGTTAGAAAGACCAAGGACTAGAGACAGGAAGCAGATAGGACTGTGATTGATGCAATAGCTCATGACTCCACCTACCACTACAGGGTGCCATTTACCTTTAGCCCTATATGTTCTATCTAATTCGCTATGTATTATATATCTTTATTCATTCGTTCCTTATGTGTTATTGTTATGTGATTGGTTAGTATGCTTAATCACTGCCAGTAAATTGCCCATAAAAGGCAGAACTTTTGCTCTATCAAGTCAGTTGTAATGTGCCTTTTACTACTCATTTTATTCTGGAGGAATAAATGCATAGATACTCAACAGCACTGAGTTATGCATCTGAGCCGAGGGCTCCTCACTGTTTTTAGAGCTGAGATACTCTTTCACGCATCTTTCGGTACCATACCGACCTGCTGTTGTCACAGGTTAAACGGCAACTGGTGGCAGCTCACCTGTCGGACTGCTACCAACATTAGTTAGTGGGTTTCAGCCCCCAAACTTTACTATAATACTCGAGATTAGTAGACTTTTGTGGTAACCAGACTGAAATCCATTACCATTTTACTTTTATTCAAGTATTCATTATTATATTATTATAACTTCTTATTGTTGTTATAAATAAATATTTGATTATACTATTGTTAGAAAAAAGATAATTATATAACGGTTATAATCAGATAAGAATAGGTGACAAAATGACTAATAGTAAATAGTAATATCCATAGCAGTTAGTAATGGTTATTAAAATGGTTATTTACTCTTGTTTCTTTTTACAAATAGCAAAAGAGTTGTCACCAAGATGAGTATTTTAGCAGTCAGTGTGACACTAAAAAAAAATACGAAGTCAACTTTGTATAAAATGAGCTGATTGTCCAAACTGCACTTGGAAAATCTTTCTCGTACCATATTTTTTCAAGGCATGGACATTGCCGATCTGAAAATGCCTAAGCAATTTATACTTCATGCATATATAGCGATTGTGCTAGCGATTTCGCTTAGCGATTGGGAAAGTCTCTTCCCCAAATTGCGAAATGTATCACTACTACCAATTCTTCAGCAATTCCGGACAAACTCGCTGTTACAGAGCATAGCCTTCAATTTATTACAGGATCGTTGATAGATCGGATCGATGATTATGACGAGATATTATTGGAAACGAGGATAAAGGTTTTTTTATGTTGTGATTGGCTGATCAAGGAATCCGCTAGCAATTTTTTGATCTCGATCAAAACCTGGCGTTAACCTCAAATAAAATGCTAGCGATTGCTTAGCGATTTTGTAGGAAACAGAAGTTGCAAAATCATGCAATCGCTAGGGAAATCGCTTAGTAATCGCTATATGTACATGCGGTTTTAAGGCTGGTTCACACGACGCGTGAAATCACCGTACAGTGACTGTTTCGGCGGTCGCCACAAAACAAACTGCGATGACTCACTGGTAAACCGCACTCGTTGGCGTGAAATAGTGCGGGCGTTGGATGTCTAACATGTTGAACTTTGTCACCGCAATATTAGCAAAAGGTCACCGTCGCGCTAGATGATTGGACAACCAAACATTGTTAATAGCCAAGGGCGCGCTGTATGCATGTAGCAAGAGTTGACTGATAATTGGATTAGTGATGAATTGATGAAGAAAGCCGCAAACATTGGTTTGATGTATTTATTGTATACTACAATATCTCCCAGATATTTCCCAGCTAAATGAAAGTGCTGATGGTGATAGTTAGTTATGGTATAAAAAATTAATAATTGATGGTTTTAAATTAATTAAAAAAAGTTATTTATTATTATTAATTAATCAATGACAACAACATGAAACAGATTATGTATTTATTATAATTATTATGACTATTATAAGTAACAATCCATATCATTTGATAGCACTGTTTATTTTTATAACATAACAATAATCATTTAATTATCCCACTAGTAATTATTATTAACATCTACTATGTATGTCACTGTTGTGTGTCAGACATTTATTGATTCTTCTTCTTGTGTATTAACTTTAAATATTATGCAATAATAATTTATGATTTCACTGAAATTTTACTCCATCTTAATACATGATGATGTTCTGATTGCTTTTGATGCTCGTATTTCTTTTGTACTGCTCATAACTTAATTAATTGTAATTCGTTCAGCTTGTTCAATCATTTTTGCGTACTAGTACTACTAGTAGTAGTACAATGATCCCGCGTATTGCGTACACTGCAATTCTATTGGTTGAGAGCAAGGACGCTATCGCACGGAGACGTTGTGTGTGAACAACAACCAGTTTTTAACGCGCAAGTGCTTTCCACGTTTTGGAAATAGCAATCACTGCACCGCATTAATCACGCGTCGTGTGAACCGGCCTTTAGTGTTGGTCTCAATCAAATAAATTTTGAGGACTGCGCTGTTATTGGTTGACAATAACCAATCTATGCACTTCATGCATGGTCAAACAAGTGTAGAAGAATCCTTTGTAGGTGTACTGCACTTCATTTCTATCCTACGACTCAGAGTGCTAACTACTTACAGACAAAATGTTATTGCTGTTTGTTTTAATCAGTGTTTTATCTGTGTCAGGGGCAGCTTATGAGGGTGAAGGTCAAGTTTACTTCTCTCAACAAGATCGGTACAAAAAGTCAGGAGTGAGAGCGATTTACAGACCGGAAAAATATGAGCTCTGTAAGTATTTTGATTTTCTATGCCCATTCTTATATTTGTCTTAAATCTTAGCTTTGATTGCGTGTTTGGATAGACCAAAGCACGGTGTGTAGAGGTTGTCATGATACAGTAAACTACTTTGACGTCCAACCTTGCAATACTTCGGCTGCAGAGTGTTATTTTAATGGATATTCACAATTGACGGAAGGAAAATATATGCGGCAGAGTTGGTGTTCAAAGAAAAAGCGTTTACTTCAAGCAATCAGTTCGGGCTTATTAGCACAGAATGTTTTGTGGTTACTGTGTACAAGACAATAAAAGCAGAATCTTTCCATGAAAAATGAAAAATACTACAATGAGGCTGATGTATGAAAAGTCATCTTATCCTCATTGATGAATTCAGAATTTAAAATTTCAAGGCTTAAATGATCATTAAGCCAGTCAATGCGACAAAACAATGCAAGTATTCAGCAACGTGTTTGGTGAACAAATGGCCCAAAATAATATGTGTTTAAAGCCCCAGTATGCCGGCATGCCAGTATGCCGGCATGCCAGTATGCTGGATATGAAGTGGAACATTAGTTTACAACATCACGACATTTATTACACTCTTATAGATTGCTGAGCAAGCCATAAAAAGATAACAGCGGCATAGGCGTATGAAGTGAATCATCAGTATACAAAATTATGACATTTATTAAACTCTTATAGATTACTGAACGAGCCAAAAAAAATTACTCCCTCTTTGCGAAACATCAAAGAAAAAAACGGGATATTTATAAGCAGATATAAATTGTACAGTTGCCCTTTTTATATCATACGTGATTTTATGATGGCTGCTAACTCGTGAAGTTTTTTGAGAACACAAAAAGAACTAGTAAAATTGAAAAACTAGAGATGCTTGTTATTGACTATGGAATGCTCTGTTCCATTTCCGTCATACAAACAATGATTGTTCACATTTGCTGATAGTATTTTGTATTACGTAGGCTACCTTTGGTTGATCATCACGTTACGAACAAAATAATTGTTTATGGATTAAATTTATTGCCAATATAGATACCCGTTGAATGCTGTTTACCAAACAATAGGAATTAAATACACATAATATTTTCCATTCCCAGCAACTTGCCAGCATAAGAACTAGCCGAGCAAATTACCTTTGATGAGCGATTTTTTACTAGAATTATAAAAAAGCTCATAATGTGTAATGAGCTATAAAAACTCTTGGTTTAGACCATAAATATATTTGGGTTCAACAAGTAATGGGGTATAAACTAGAAGTACTTCCAACTATACACTGCAGTGATGAGTTCCTCGTTTTTAAAGTTTGTTTGCTATAATCGAACAAGGAATATTTTGTGTAGCCCTAGGTGAACATTGTTTTGTTTTAAAGTTTATGCATTTGAGAAAATTTTTCATTACAATTCAGAATTAATTAAAGTTCGTCATTATTTATCTATTCACAGGAAGCACGCATGATTAAAATCACATCAAGCTTCAAACAGTTGTCATCAAACAGTAACATTCTGAGCAAATTGGCTGCAGAAAATTAGTTTTATGTATTTGAAGCTGTTGTTACGCCTTTCAATGAAGTTACCATTGTTCTGGTTAAATAGAAAAACACACAGTTTTTTTCATCTAATGATATGCAAAAGTTGAAAAAAAAATTAGTTGCAAGTACCTGAGTGGTATTTCAATGGTTAATAACATTAAAGTTACAGATTTTTTCGTTTCCTGAACAGTTTTACTAAACCACAAACCTCAAGGACTAGATATCACCCGTGGTAAAAAACTCCTTTACGCTATATTCAACAGAGCCCAGCCAGTCCTATGATTAATTGTATAACACGGAGTCATGGATGCCTTCATTAAATTTGTCTTTTATATAAACTGTCAATCATTTTCCTTTTGCTCTTTGTTGTGAAAACAAAGGATTACATCATTTGGGTAACTGTCCCAACACTATGACATCATTAAATTTAGCTGATAAACTTCCTCAATAAGTTGGCCTCACTCACAATCAAAAACAACAATAAGTTATTGCGAAAAATTTATATAGATTGGGTACGTGATGTTATTAAACCTGACACATATTTCACAATCACTAGCTTTCTATTGCACGAAGTTATGAGAACTCGCTTAGCTCAGTATTTCTGAAACCTTTGAAGTTTTGGTTCGGCATACTCACATTATACTAATATTTAAACAAGTCACACAGGGTTAATATCTCCAACGAATAGACAACTACCCAGCGCCTTGGTTTGGTGCTATTAATTTGATGGTTTATTAGGATAACAGGTGATTTCCAAAAAAGGTAAACGATTAAAAGAAATATATCTTATATGGATATGTTGTCACCAGCCAGTTAATATTCCAAATCATGCAATTTAGAAATGATGATTAACGCAGTGATATGATTTGTTTTATCCATCATATAGCATAGTCATGGACTTTTATAGACAATTGAAAACTTAGTATTTAATTGCTAGCATGCAATACAAAAATAATGACTTATGACATGAACTATTTATTATTAACTGCTGTTGTTTCGATCTTGATTGCTACCTTAATTTTTTTGATATGAAAATTTTGGCAAAGAATGAAGCTTGGATTTAAAATATCTGAAAGTTTCCACACAGTTAATCATTGTAATTGAAACAATTTTTATGAGAAAAACTACAAGATTTTCAATTTCCATTATCTTATTACTTGACGCTAACAGTTTTAAAAATTCAAAAAAAAGAAAACTGTTACTCTTAGCATCAGAGTAAATCAATGTTTTTAAAACTTCAAACTCTTGGTTGACCTTCGACTTTCAGATAATTGAATAATTCAAAGGCCCTTTAAAACTTTGAGCAATGTAAGATTACTAAATTTGCTATTTATTTGAAAACCAAATTCTTTAGGCAAACGAAACCAACAACCATTGTTTGTGTATCACCTGATGTTTTGGTTTTCTCTTTTGCATAATGGTTATAAATATTTATTTAACAGTACAAACCGATATCCCATGGCACCTGTTACTGATGTTGTCGTAGTTTTATACTCCTACTACACACACAACAATAGCTGCCATTACAAACGCAACCTGTGTCTGTCTGCTACCAACAATCTAACGGCATCTATACAATTAGAGAGTTCACGAAGTAACCCAGGGTCTGAATCAGTCAGGCCATTGGGTTTACCCCGCCCCAACTAACAATACAATAATGCACAAATAATACAACATATTGTGGTGCATTTTTATGTACCAAACCTGTGAATGCTGACCATCAGAGGCCTTTATTTGCTACAGGCTGTCTCTGTAGGCCAGATACACCCCTTTAGTGTCGAATTGACATGAACAATAGGCGAATGAATGGTGGTCCCTGTTGCAAACAGTAGAGCAAGCAGTGCTGCCTTCCCTGTATTGCAGATATGACAGGGCCGGTAGTAATGTTTACTGGACCAATCGCGACCTTTACTGGGCCGGTGGTGACCTTTACCGGGCCGGTAGTAACCTTACTGGGCCAGGGTCAAAAGACTAACATAGTCTAAGAACTCAAAAGTAGCTGTGGAGCTACAGAGCACCAAATCTGTAACCTGTCCACCTCACAAAGTCAAGAAACAAGGACGCCAGCCTATAGTACAGCCGTAGGACTTACCAAGAGATGGGAGCGCATATCAGCAGATATTCAACCCTTAAATTTCCACCTATTTATCCTTGGGAGCTTGTTATATTTAATCATTTGCAATTACCTTCTTCCTTTTTACTAAATTTAACCTTATATTTTCATTTGCCCTAATCCCTTCCTGTGCACCTAATTGGTTGTCATTTGAATTCCTAGCATATGATTGGTCTGTGACAATGTTACCTTCCTGCTCTCCAATCTATTTAAGGCTGGAGTTTGCCTATATTCTTTGCACTTGTACATGTATGTTATATCTAATCTTGCCACTTCACTCAAGTGAACTACCTCTCCAGTACGGTATGGAATACAATAAATGTATTGATACCACAGCAACCGCAGACTAGTTTGTCTGAGCTAGGGGCTCTCTCTACTAGTTGCTACAGTCACTTGGACAAGTGGCACCAGCCATACTGGTGGTGTCTCTTCTGGAGAAAGGAAAGTACTTGAGATTAATGCCAGAATCCACGACAATATGACAACATAATAACAGTAAATATGTCTGTTAAGTGACAAGCGCACGGGATAGTTTTTTATTCTCTTTGTTAGCCATTCAAGGGGGTAGAATTATCTGATTCATATATGGTGAGGCCAGTTCCTTAGCCTCTGTTTCTTCATCTTACCTCTATTTTATCATTATGCCTATACATAGAGACAATCGTTATAGTAATCCTTTACTTTGAACTAGTGGGGAGGACTCTCACATGGCATGAAAACTCTACATCACATAGGGGTACAAGCATCTTGAGGAGCAGAGAACTCAAGGGGGTTTCAATAGGGGTTTCTCACCCTCAAATCCATCATAATAATAAAAAGCTACTAGATACCTGATTAGTCTAATCTCTGACTATATTTCTATACAATTTCAGACTCCCCAGTTGGTGGAGGGACTAGGGCTATCATT
Source organism: Cryptosula pallasiana (assembly GCA_945261195.1). NCBI lineage: Eukaryota > Metazoa > Bryozoa > Gymnolaemata > Cheilostomatida > Cryptosulidae > Cryptosula > Cryptosula pallasiana. The sequence continues at coordinate 7,675,938 of OX183131.1, read as the reverse complement.
GGATATTTTGGTAGACAAACAGAGTCTGAAACTCGGGCTGGCTATGAGTTCAATGTCATCAATAACGTAGTCAACTGGCCAGTGCTAACATGGGACACTCAAGGTCAGATATTTTGTGCAAATGCATGTTCTGCTATGCACAGTGTACAATATTTAGTTTATCTGTATTGCTATTACAACATGTTAGCTAGTTTTGTATTTTTGTATTATTTCATTTAAAAAGCTTGCGCTTCTTATAGGGTTTTTCAGTTGATTTCAGGTAAAATTAGGTACTAAATGGTTCAGATAATGTTGCACATTTAATTCAAAGTAACTGCAAGATCTTTGAACATTTGAATAACACGCCACTCGCACACAGCGTACTGAAGCAGGCACTTTTTTGCTTGTAGGAAAATATTATTACAATGATAATGATCAAGGTGGAATGGTGGACAGGATGTGGGTTGGATATGCAGTGCATGTATATGACAGCTCTGATACTCTAATATACAAAGATACGTACCACTTCTACCAGATACCATCAAACCCGCTGTATTGTGAGATAGATGAGAGAGCAAGCAATGGTGACACCAAGTGCTCTTCAGGTAACTTACCTGTTGAAAACTAAATTCTTCGTAATTATGGTTTTAGGTGATTGCCAACTGACAAGTACTTGTCTGTTGCCAATCACCAAAAAACCGTTACATAGAAGCAAATCACTGATTATTGTTCGTGTTGAAAATACCTACATCTGCAATCATGTCTTTTAATTGTAGTTTCTGTTTATACAATTTGCTCACTCACCCATAAAACTTTTAATCTACAAATGTTTCAAGTTTACATCTTAATTTTGTAAAGTATTAGGTATAAATTTTATTGGAATTTGATTTTATAATGAATCCTCTGGCACGATACATTTAGAAAAAAAAAACAAAAACATAAAAGCAACATACAATTGTGAGATGTAGATTCAAAACACAACTGCTTTTTTTCCAGCTGGTAATGAACTAAAATTGACATTTTGCAATTCTACAGTAAAAGTTATCTAAGACAAGACAGGACTCATGCTTAAATTTTTTTAATTTCTTGAATTTTTCCAGATTTGCTCCTGTTCGTTAAGTTATTAGCTCATCTACTCAGCGAACAAAAACGAAACGTAGGCTACAGTAATTTGATATATGATTTGCTTTGTTTGTTTTAGTGCTCAGTGCATCTGGTGCTTCTGGTAGTCATGGTGGCTTTAAAAGTGCAGGTAATGTTAATAATAGTATTGTTTGGTTTAACCAGTAAACAGTTGCACAATTTGAGCTGCTAGGGGTTCAATGAGTGGTCTGACTTTTGGGGTAACTTCAGGAATAAGTGGATGTGTGGAGGTGTATGTATGTGAGTGTAGAGTGTGTGGTGAGGTATACATGGTTGCAGTGGATTGAGATTCTGAGAGGAATAATAATCAAGCAATCATCATTTGTACACATAGTTTCTCGCATTCATAGCATCCATGCTGTCTGTTCAATTTTGGTCCGCTTTATAACTATTTATTATATTTTAATTATGGTTTCGTCATCTTATGAAAAAGTTAGCAATGCCTTCTAAAGGGCAGTTTTGTTTCTATGGTGAAATCACCTATCCATTATTATTTGGCTCTCCACGAAAGTAGCTGCCATTTCTATACTAACAGTTGATAGAAAATGCCCTACAGACTTGGTATTACTACGATATTATTTCCAGTTAAAATTGCTGTGACTCAACAACCATTAGTTATATGTTATTGGATAAGTATTGCAATCTGTCCGTTTATATACCAAGCTTTTTTGCTTTGAATTTGATTAAAGTTTTTCCTACAAGGTTTTCGTTGATAAATAATTTGCAAGAATCTCAAATATCTATTCTTTAGAGCCATTCTTTGAGACTTTTTTTGTGGAGCGAGGGTTTCTCATCCATAAGTTTGGACAAATTTTATCTTTATATTTGCATCTAATTAACATTGTAACTTCACTTTTAGTTTCAAAGTTATTACCTTTCACAAAAATTGCTATTATAAAACAGTTAACTTGAAGTTTGTTAAATGTTTTCTTTGATGAACTAGAATCAGTTATTTTTGATTGTGTTACTCATTTATATCCTTTAGCATATAAGCAACTTTGTTAGCAAGTTTTATATCAACAATTGGTTTATTTTTTTTAAAAGAAAGGAGTGAAAATTTTCTATATTTTATATACATATATAAAACGTATATTGTAGGTGCTATAATAGCAGTGATGTTGGTAATTAAGTCCACCATAGCTTAACTATAAGTGTTCTGGTGACATGAATGGTTGAACTGGTAAGTAAATGAAGTGTTTGGTGTATATTCTTACAGCTTTTGATTCACTTCATTTTTCATGCAAATAAAGATATTATACAGCAAAAGTAATGAATGTTCTGCTATCTGCCTGCAGATTATTAGTAAACGGTTTCGGTCATTCTGACTTTACAAAAGAGAAGTTAGTTCAAATCTTTATAGAACTAAGTTTAACTTAAATTTTAAACACAATACAGTAGTTGGGCCAAAGAAATTTAAAAAAAATTGCATTTGCTGGCTAGATAGATGAACAGTTCCTGTTATTTATATTTACGGGACCACTTCAGTGGGCTCCGAACACAACTATCCCGGCTTTTACATTTTATTATATACTAATAAGAAAATATAGCCCACAATACAGATCAATTTTTAGGGATATAAAAGTTCTCATGTGCATTGTAGTGAGCATAACTAATTTCACAGGTGTAAGCATTTCATCAAAGACTCTTATCACGTCATTGATTCCTTACTGGTACTCATAGCATTATGCTACGGGAAGTAGCAGATAGTGAAAGCGAGTCAAATAATAAATAATTTTACTCGTTTCCTGTTGGTAACACTTACTTCAAATTAATTCACTTTTGATTAATTATATCAATAACAATTACATTTATTGTTTTAACAGCATGGCTCTACTCTTTAGTATGCCGATCAAATTACTTATAATATACTATTATTGCATTTGATAATCATAAGTATTAACAATAATAAACAATAGATAAATTCTACATTCTTAACAAATAATTATAAAATCATAATGCTAGTGATGAACTGTTTTGAAATAATTTTAACCCACATGATTATGTATTAATTCATGTTGTGGATGGGTAGTATTTTAGACCTATGAAATTGCCAAGCAAATCAATCTTTCTTTTTCCGCGAATGGTATTTTGCGGCCCACTTAAAATACTGCTTGCGGCCCATTTGTATCAAATAAATTGTGGAAAATATTATCTATTTAATTTACTGTATAGATGGATGCTGAGGGTGTTCATTTTAGGATGAAAATATTTGTATAGAAGCACAAGCGAATGAATACTTTATCAATAATTGTTAAAACTTACTTCTCAATTTAAAATATTTTTTTATTTCAGGCACAATAAATCGTCAATTCTTTATCAACACCAGTGATACCATACAAAGTTCTGATTTCATCACCATAATCTATAATATGAGTATATCAACCTTCCAATCTTCCGCCATTTCAATCGTTTCTCCTGCTTTCTGAAGTGAAGCCATGATATTGATAGCTACAAGCCGTAGTTTTATGGTTCATCTTGTCTCAATATATTTTTTCCTTCAAGTACCGATTAATTAACTTTTTAAGTCTATTATGGCACTACCAGAGCATTATTTTAACAAGCACCTGCTGTTGAGAAAATTCTTTCTTCCTTTTCTAGTAAATAAATTGTCTCCTACTTCTTATTCACCAGTCCGCTATAGGTAGTATATCAACCATTGCTCACCAAACACATGTCAAGGAAACCTTTTCAAGAGACAAAAAAAGCAGGGCAGGCTTTTATGGTTGTCAATTGACAATAAACAGGCTTTCCATGTGCCATATACTTTGAATTCTAATGGAGAAATTACGATTTATGGAAACTGCAATGACTGAAAAAAAATCAACATTTCATATATGTAGTTATTATATATATTTTTAGAATGACTTTACTTCCATATTTAATGCAAATTGGCTGCAGCTGGATTCACGACTAAAACCTTTCCTAACTTTCACAATTTTTTATATCAACCTTGGCATAAGTTTGATGTGATCTTTAAATTTCTGGTTATATTTTCTAATGTTGAGTTTTTGTGATATTGAGCATATAAAGACTTGTGTGACAAAATCAGCAAAATCAAAGCCTATGAAAACTTGCCAGATCTACATTATGTTCTTGAGTTTATTTGATGTTATCCACTTGAGATTTTAGAAATCATTGTTTTAATTTGACAAACAGTTTAATGATGCATTCGCTTTCTTGCATTATTTCATGAGGTTGCATAAAAAATAGAATTGGTTATGTAACTTTTTGGACAGGTTTAGTTAGACAATTAACTGATTCAGTGAAAATTCACTCGCACCATCTCTAAAGGAATAATAAATTTCGGGTATTTCAGGATTCCTCTCATAAGCAAAGTAGATCGAACAATGTGTGTATGTTGTTTACACAAGAGCACATAACTCTGCGATGTACCAAAGTGACTTTTATTAAATTGAGCTTCAAGTTACTTGCAAACGACCCACAAGGGGTTCATTACTTCCTAGTTACCTTTCAACGTTTCATTCTTAGTTGAAAATGTGCTCCAAAACTTTGAAAGCATTTCATAAGTGCAGGTTTGATGAATCCATTAGAAAAACATTCATAACCTTTTATCAAAAAAAAATGAAGTTAACAAGCGTTTTTGCTGGCAGGACCAATGCCTACTATAAATCACATAAATAATACTTGCCGCAGTTTATTTAATATAGATGATAAATGATAATGATAATGATGATGGTAATAATAATAATAAACAAATGCCTGCAATGAAAAATAAATTAGAACTAACTTTTATGGCTGCATTTGTATAACTTAGTTTCTTGCAATAGCAAGTTTGGTGTTGTGTTCTTAGGCAACTACTTCAACTCTTTTGATGTTTCATCAACCCGATCAAAGCATTGTTGTAAAATCATTCCATAGGAATAACTTATTATATAAAAGGGGGTTTAAATGGCCATTTGTTTGAAACAGAAGCTTTTTGTGTTTTTACAGTTTTTAATGGTTGAAATGCAACATCTTTTTAGTGGCAATTATAATAAAAATCTGTTCAGATGAACTATACCAAAAAATATCTCACTAGCGGTATAATAATGGTTTCTGCTTTGATTTTGATTTCAAAAAATTATTAGATTTAATTACTATTATTATTTATTTCAGTTATATTAGTTACGCATATTTAAAATTGAAAGATGCTCTGATTGAAATAAAGAATAAGGATATTTTAATCGACAATATAAAAAAATAACAGATAAATTAGCTGAGACTTTATGGATAAATGAACAGGATTGAGAGGATTCTTTGCCTGATTTATTGCTAACATGAAAAATACATCCAAGCTGTGGTATGATCGCAATGTATCCAGTTGAGGTACTGATTCCGTTTCCAGGTACTACTGTAGCGGGTTTTGGTGTCCTGATACTTCTCCACTAATCATTGTCACCGGGCAAACAGTCGTCTGTCGGCACAACAAGGCCGGTTAATCTCACAAGGCCTGACAATTGATAGCCAACCTCTCCCGAGAGGTGACCCTGTGTCGGGGTGGCACTTTTCACTAGTTGTAAAAGAAAGAGCACCCTCAACTTTAACAGCTGTAATTAGTTCTCGGCTCAGACATACACTCAATGCTTTGAGTAATATAAAACATTTATTCTACTTGTAATAAAATAGCGATGCTGAGCATGCGGTTATAATATAACATTATAACATGATAATACGATACAACATGGTGATAAAATCCAGCAGTTGTTTACAGCATGATCACTGAAGGCGCAAGCTCTGCATTTATAGGCAGAGTCACAGGAAGTGACAGGAAGTACTTGGCCTAGTTTTCCAAGTACTCCTATTGCATACAAAGTCAATTTGTATCTGCAAATCAGCAGTTAAGGTATAAATATTAACCAACAATATAACAGTATACAATTTAAAAGGAAGTGGTGCCCAGAGGTAAAAGGTGGAGTCAATGGAGATTCAACCAGTAACAGCGACTTATTCCGTTCTCCTGGAGATCTCAGTCTTGACAGCCTCGGTTCCAGCTAAGGTCTGTATTTGGTCTGTATAGGACCTTAGGCTACTTTTAGTTTCTCAGGCTACCGCAGCAATCTTGATACCGGCCTGGGATAGCTACCCACAGCTGGGTGAGTAGTAAGATACGAGCAGTTCAAGCCACTTGGATTTTATTAGGATTGGTGCGATCCGAGATGTTCACTTGACATCAGTAGTCATTGTATGACTTATTAGCGTAAATGAATGAAGACAGCTGAGCTATTGTTGCTCTTGTCATTTTTTGATCTCTTTTTCTAACTTTGGCATGTGAACTTTTTGCTCTCCTGAACTTTTTAGTATAAGATGAGCAGATCACGTCACCTATGTTATTCGGCAATTCAAGCTAGAATTACCCTCTGGAGCTAACCTCCGATTTACAGCCCCTGTTAACGTATCGTTTTTATGCATCCGTATTGCTCATTTGCAAGTTTTGTTAAATTTATTTGGAGTATAATATAATAGTTGAAATGTTTATATTAATTGCTACAAAATCCAAGTTTGACAACACAATAGATCATGAAAAAGTTTAAAAGAACTCGATGAAATGTTTACTATAGTGATAAAAATAATTGCTGATCAACAGACATTAGAAATAGTCTAGTAGGTATCATCAATGCTAATAACCCCTTTGATCTTCACAAAATCACAGTTCAGGATATCTGCAATTTCCTGGTTTGTAGCAGGTTCTAAAAACGCTTCAGCGTATTTCACTTGACAACGATTTTGCTCCAATTCAATACTACTCAATGTGGAGAGCAAGACTACATTGTGATATGTACTTCTATTAGTTCCATTTTGTTCTCTTTTGGAGTTATACTAATGAGTGATTCAGAAATTTTATCCATGACAATCAAAAAAAAATCAACAACAATGTTTGTATTAATATAAATAATAAAGCAATTAGTTTAATCTTTTAGGAAAAACATCAAAATTTACACAAATACCCCTAGTAATAAATAATTAAAACCTGGTTGTTGTCTCTCTGACAAAAAAGTCAACTTTGTCAATGCCGAAGACTTTGTCTTGAGAGCAAATTAGCTAGACTCCACGAGCACATATTATTTAGAGTGCAAACTATTTAAGTATAATTAATAATAAATAATCAAAACTCAGGTGTCAACTACCTGTCACTCTACAGAACAACTAGTTAATTTTTACCTACTAGTGTTAAATAATTACGTATCAACTTTTACCTTATTGCTGAGTCTTCCTAGTAGTTGTAGTAGATGCTGTAGTAGATGTTGTTATTTTAAGCAATACTGCTGGAGTGAATGACTTTTTCTGTAAAAACAAAGGTTCGCGCAAATCTGTAAATAAATAAAACACTATTAAGTCTGAAGGAAAATCAAACTAAAAACATGAAGCTACCAAAACTACTCAACTACGTATAATAGTGTTAATAACCCAATTGTTACCTCTCTAATAAAAATTTAACCTTGACAACGTCAAAACTTTGTCTTGAGAGCAAATCAAGTCAGATCTTGGAGAACCTCTTTTCCACAACGAACACCACCTAAATGATAATAAAATAATTAAAACCCTCCCATTGTCCCTCTGAAAAAAAGTTAATTGTTTTCAACGACAAAAGCTTTGTAGTCTTGAAAGCAAGTCACTTGGGTTCAAGGAATACTCCTCCACAGTTCAACTAGTTGAGTGTTTAAACTAGTGTGAAATAATTATTATTTCTTACCTTATCTTTGAGGGTTCTCTTAGTAGTTTTAGTTGATGTTATTTTTTTCGCGCAAAGAATGCTGTTTTTTTGTGCAAAAAATGATGTTTTGTTCCATGCAAATAATGTTGTTTTTTGCCCAAAAAAACAAAAATTTTGTGCGAAAATCCCTCTAATATATATAAGAAAATTTTTGCGCAAGGAAAAAAGGGATTCTTGCGCAAAAAAAAGTTGTTTTTTCACAAGAAGGATGTTGCTTGTTTTGTGTGGAGAATGTTGGTTTTTTTTTAGCAAGGAACGTAGTTTTTTTTGCTAAAAAGACCCTATTTTTGCTCAAAAATTCCTTAATAATATATAAGAAACTTTTTTGTGCAAAAAAATGTTTTTTCGCGCAAAGACTGGTTTTTTTTTGTGCAAAGAATGTTGTTTGTTGCCCGAAGAATGTTTTTTTCGCACAAAAAAACCTATACCTTTACCAGCACAGGGTAATTACTACCTCGGCCGTAGGTGGCTATCCCTGGCCGGCAAAACAATAGCCGCCATAGCCTGAGAGACTAAAAGTAGCCCAGAAACCTCTACAGACTCTATACAGACCTAAACTATCACCAGGTGTTAGGATTTCAGAAACTGAGGCCCAGAAAGACTAAAATATCCAAAAGAAGAAATATAGAATCCTAAAGACAAATACTACTGGCTAGAAAAAATGTAACGCCACCCGTTATTTCTGAGAAACAGATACCTTTCGATACTCACCCTTATATTATTGGCTGATATTTATATTTAGTATGTTAATTTGTGCAATCGTATTGAATTTTTGCGTGATTGGAGTACTTGACAAACTAGGCCAAGTACTCTAATCACTTTCTGTGACCCTGCCTATAAAGGCAGAGCTTTTTCATTCAGCATTAATTTTGTATTTGTACTGAGTTGTGTTTTACTCACTTCCATACACTTGATACAGCATTACGCTATGTTATTCTAGATCAAATAACTATATTTTACCACTCAAGAGCACTGAGTTGTATGTCTGAGCTGAAGCCCTGCCGTGGTGTAGAAATTGAGTTCACACCCTTGCAACTGTTTGCAGTACCATTCCGACATAGGGTTACCTCTTGGGCGAGGTTTACTGTCCTTAAGCCTTGAGAGGCTGACGGTCTTGTTGTGCTGGCAGACGGAGGTTTGCGAGGTGACAAATGTATAGTGGATAAGTAGTGGACCCCTAAAATCCATTGTACTATTACTTATGTTGAACCTGAATGTCCTTATTTTATGAAAATAATCTTGACAAAGTATAAGGTCCTCACTATCATATTAAGAAATGATAAAAAAAAACAATCAATGGTGATGTAATAATATATTTATATCAGAGTTTAACAACTAACTACTACTTACTTATAAGGTTCAGTTGGCCATGAAAAGCCATACATACAATGGTTGATAAGTCACAAAAAAGCATCTCCGGGCTAGTATTTAATTTTAGGCCACACGATTTGGAATCTACACAATCTGGTGACAACACACACTTGAGAAAGAAATATTTTCTTCATACATTGGTATCATTTTGATATAAACTGCTTTTTCCTCATCGCAACAATACCATGATGCAGTAAGCCTCCGAATTACTGATACGCTCTTCGCATAGTTATCCTCCCATCAGTGTAGAAAACACTGTGTAAGTTTTTCAAAAATTTGGGTAATTTGAAAGTTCCTGTCAGTATGCACGCCAGTTGGCACCAACTAACTTCTGTTGGTAACAAGCACACCATAGAACTATCTCCCCTGTCAATATCTTCACTGTTTGCCGCAAGTTTAAGTACACAGACCTCTTAGTTGCCCAATGGGCACCAGTATTTGGCGTGAATCGTTCGCCTGCACTCGCATGACTTCAAATTTAACTTTAACTCGGTGATACCCAATAAACGATTTATTCCATAACCCCTACTCTTTTTATTGCAGCATGGGTTTTTTGTGAGCCATCCAGCCACATTCATAATTTTCCCCTTATGGCTATGCTGCCAAGGTAATTTTTTGCAGCAACATTGTTTTCTTCTCAATTTCACTGCTATTTTTCTATTTCAGTTACATAGCAAATAAATTCACTATAAATAAAACAAAAAAAAAATCTCTAACTTTCTTTCTTGTCGAGGACCTATTATTTGGTCATCATTGAGCGACAACTTGATTGTTGTGAGTAACGGTCAATGTATTTAGTTTATTATTATCATTAATCATTTATTGATTGTTATCACCACCACCGCTGCTGTCATCATCATCATCATGATTATCGTTATCTTCATCGTCATCATCATCTTCTGCTTCATCATCATCATTGTCTTTGTTGTCATCATCTTCATGTTTATTGTTATCTTCATCTTCATCTTGATCGTCATCATCATCTTGTGTTTTGTCATCATCATCATCGTCGTCGTCGTCGCCGTCATCGTCATCGTTGTCATCGTCGTCATTATCGTCGTCTTCTGTTTCATCACCATTGTCATCGTCGTCATTATTATTATCATCATCATTATTGTTATCTTTATCATTATTATCAATTAGTGATACTTTTCTTAAAAGCAAATTCTTATTAAAAACATTGATTAATATTATTCAGATGTATTACCTACTTTGCCCACGGATTATTGGTGCAATTATGTTATTAGCTCAAGTCTTACAGCACAGCCTGAGATTAAAATCAATTATGACAGACCTGAAACCAGTTATGTTTTTAAAAATTAAAAACCCAAATAATAGTAAATAAAAAACCAGTAAAATAATAATAATATATTATTATTATCATTATGCGGTATTATATTACTACAGCGGATAATAAAAATTATTATTTTCATCATTTTATAAGCAATCAACATAAAATATGACTATTATAAATAAATTATGTACCTATCACCATTAAAATTATTTATCATTATTTTGTTTTTTATGCTGCTCTTAACTCAGACAGTTTTAAATATGCATTATTATTATCATATAAATAATGTGTTAAAATAACAATGTTTGTTGATAATAAATATAGAGTATTTCCACAGGTCTACTGCAGAAATTTTGGTGGATTTTGGACCATTTTTCAGATTTTTATGTTGTGTTTTGTTGTTGGTGTTTGGAAGGTAAGTCCTGATTTGACAGACTTGTCTTTGCTTGCTGGCTCAAAAACAATTTGCGCAGGAACCCACCAAGAAACTACCAAAAAGTATACCCTTTGGGCTGTCGATACTGACCTTTTTTATTTCAATCAGATGGAGAAGCAGCAATCGCATGTTTCCAAAGTTTGTGCTTGCAAATGGCGCGTCACGCAAAATTTCTTCAAATCACCCGAGTCTCCTAAACTAGCAAATCCTAAGTTAGGATTTGCTAGTTTAGGAGACTAGGGTGTTTCGGCACCCATGGGGTGACGAAACGAAAAGTCCTCATCTCAGCTTTGAAACTGCAGGCACTCGTAGTAACCCGTATAAGTGTTGTGAGGATCACAGAATAAGATTGTTCCATAGTGAGGATCCAAAACACATTACTCCCGAAGAAAATAGAGACGATGCGCCCGGTAATAATTATTTATTTTACCGCTTTCCAACTGTTTGACGCGAGCGCTTGGTCAGTACAATCAGTAGCTAAAGACTGCATCGTTTTTACTTTTTTCTGCAAACTCTTAAAGCCCCTCTTGTGTATCCTCACAAAATTTTTCGCGGGCTGTTACGAGTTACCCATAATGTTAAAGCTGAGATGAGGACCCTTTGTTGCCCCCGTAAACTATGACTTGCTAGTTTAGGAGACTTGTGTGATTTGGATAAATTTTGCTTGATGCGCCATTTGCAAGCACAAACTTTGGAAACACACTGTTGCTGCTTCTTAGGTAGTCATCTGATTGGAATAAAAAAGGTGAGTATCGACAGCCCAGAGGGTTTAGTTTTTGGCAATTTATTGGTGGGTTCATGCCCAAATTATTTTTTAGCCAGCACGTGAAGACCAGTCTGTCAAATCATGTCTTACCTTCAAAACACCAACAACAAAACACAACATAAAACTCCGAAAAATGGTCCAAAATCCGCCAAACTTTTTGCAGTAGATTTGTGAGTATTTCATTTCAAGTAATAATAAAATTAAAACTAACAAAAATTTGTTAGGATGATTAGTAAATTGTAGTAGGTAGGCGGACAGGTGGGCAGGCAGACAAGTATAGTAGTATTATTGTTGTAACTTCTACTACTACCTACAACTACTATGTGATGATTTTAAGCGCTAAAAATCATAATGATGTTATGAAGCATAGACTCAATAAATATTATATTTATTCTCAAACATAACCTAACAAAATAATAATAATAATAATAATAATAATAATAATAATAATAATAATAATAATAATAATAATAATAATAATAATAATAATAATAATAATAATAATAATAATAATAATAATAATAATAATAATAATAATAATAATAATAATAATAATAATAATAATAATAATGATAATGATAATGATAATGATAATGATAATGATAATGATAATGATAATGATAATGATAATGATAATGATAATGATAATGATAATGATAATGATAATGATAATGATAATGATAATGATAATGATAATGATAATGATAATGATAATGATAATGATAATGATAATGATAATGATAATGATAATGATAATGATAATGATAATGATAATGATAATGATAATGATAATGATAATGATAATGATAATGATAATGATAATGATAATGATAATGATAATGATAATGATAATGATAATGATAATGATAATGATAATGATAATGATAATGATAATGATAATGATAATGATAATGATAATGATAATGATAATGATAATGATAATGATAATGATAATGATAATGATAATGATAATGATAATGATAATGATAATGATAATGATAATGATAATGATAATGATAATGATAATGATAATGATAATGATAATGATAATGATAATGATAATGATAATGATAATGATAATGATAATGATAATGATAATGATAATGATAATGATAATGATAACGATAACGATAACGATAACGATAACGATAACGATAACGATAACGATAACGATAACGATAACGATAACGATAACGATAACGATAGCGATAGCGATAGCGATAGCGATAGCGATAGCGATAGCGATAGCGATAGCGATAGCGATAGCGATAGCGATAGCGATAGCGATAGCGATAGCGATAGCGATAGCGATAGCGATAGCGATAGCGATAGCGATAGCGATAGCGATAGCGATAGCGATAGCGATAGCGATAGCGATAGCGATAGCGATAGCGATAGCGATAGCGATAGCGATAGCGATAGCGATAGCGATAGCGATAGCGATAGCGATAGCGATAGCGATAGCGATAGCGATAGCGATAGCGATAGCGATAGCGATAGCGATAGCGATAGCGATAGCGATAGCGATAGCGATAGCGATAGCGATAGCGATAGCGATAGCGATAGCGATAGCGATAGCGATAGCGATAGCGATAGCGATAGCGATAGCGATAGCGATAGCGATAGCGATAGCGATAGCGATAGCGATAGCGATAGCGATAGCGATAGCGATAGCGATAGCGATAGCGATAGCGATAGCGATAGCGATAGCGATAGCGATAGCGATAGCGATAGCGATAGCGATAGCGATAGCGATAGCGATAGCGATAGCGATAGCGATAGCGATAGCGATAGCGATAGCGATAGCGATAGCGGTAGCGGTAGCGGTAGCGGTAGCGGTAGCGGTAGCGGTAGCGGTAGCGGTAGCGGTAGCGGTAGCGGTAGCGGTAGCGGTAGCGGTAACGGTAACGGTAACGGTGACGGTGACGGTGACGGTAATAATAATAATAATAATAATAATAACGATAACGATAACGATAACGATAACGATAACGATAACGATAACGATAACGATAACGATAACGATAATGATAATGATAATATTAATAGTAATAATAATAATATTAGTGATAGTGATAGTATTAATAATGATGATGATAACGGTAACGGTAATGGTAATGGTAATAATAATAATAATAACAATAGTAATAATAGTAATGATAGTAATTCTAATTTTATTACCATAATAACAATCAAAATCAAAATAATGATAATAATAATCTCATCTGAGTTGTTGTTGTTGTCGTTCGTTGTTGAGAAGAATGAGAAAAGTAATAAGAATTACCACTACTTACCACGGTCAACTATTTGTTCAATGACGATCAATTAGGTTTCGAGTAGGTCCTTGACACTAAAGATACTTGGAGACCGGCTATTGGCTTTATTTGCTGGAGAGTTTAGTTTCGATGTAATGTAAATAGACCAATAGCAGTAAAAATTAGCAGAAAAAAATATTGCTGCAGAAAATGACCTTGGTAGCATAGCCATAAGATGTAAATTATGAATGTTACTGGATCGATCACAGAAAAATTGGTTATTGAGCATCGCCGAGTTTCAGTCATGCGAGTTTGGGTGAACGAGTCAGATCAAATAACTCACCCATTAACGCGACGAAGCGGTGTGTGCGCTCAAACTTGTGGCAAACCGCAGAAATTTTAATAATTGTATGGGGTCCATGACACTGACAGAAGCTTCTGCATTACCAAAACTTGTGTAATGAAAGTACGGCAAATCAAAACTTTTGAAGTATTCAATAATTAGATGTTCAAAACTCCTTCAAATCTTTGACGCATGGACATCTAGTGATTGTTGATAGTTTACGGATGAGTAAGTGATGTGCTACATTCAGTTGCCCAGTAACAATCAATTAACATTTCATGCACGGTTGACTTACTACATAAGGAATGGTGGTGGGTGAGCTGCAGCACGATTTCATTTACATTCCACAACTCAACTAACTAACTACTACAACACACAATGTTACCTTTACTGGTGCTAGTAGGCTTTACCTATGTGTCAGAGGCAGTATACGAAGGTCAAGGAGAAGCTTACTTCACCCACAGATATCAATACTCGAAATCTGGAGTGCGAGCAATTTACAGGCCAGGAAACCATGTGTACTGTAAGTACTTCATTTGTTTAATCAATTTTTTTAATCCGTGTGCATCGTTGCAATATTTACTCTCATTTATGTTTGATAGTAAACTGTCCAGTAATGTGTGAAAGCTTTATAGGCAGACAGTAAAATGCGATGAAATTTCCACTAATGATTTTTTGGAGTTATTTTGAAAAATTTTTTCTTTTAATGATACATTTGAAACAAAATAATCTCACTTTCCTTACTGAGTCGGTAAAATTAGCAAGGAAACAGACTCTAAAAAGCATCGTGGATAAACTCCATATCTCTCCTCTCTACCTTTAACAATTGATGCTTTCTTTTACAAACAGAACTAGCTGGCATTATCACTGGTGTTTTTGTGTCGTGGAGAATTCTGTTTTTATTGAAAGTAAGTAAATAAGACTGTTTTTAGTGAAAAATAATCACTCCGGATAATCAGCCAAAACCTGATCATCAAAAAGAAAGCGCTACAAGTGGTAAGATCATTCCAATTTCTGTTCTGGCCTAGGGAGTCTTGTAAATATAGTCAGAGCAGAGCTTACAAAACTGCAGCAAAATTACATCAGTGTAATCCGTTTTATTCAAACATATGTTTGTTTATTAAGGTCTGACATTGCAGATTGAGGCAGCTCTAGTGGTAAAACAACTGATGCTAGTATGTTTACTCTGTAACATGCAAATTGCTGAATAAATTAATTTACTGATCAGAATTTTTGTTATCTCTCACACCAAACAACTAGCAATTTTCACAAGTTTGGTTTTCCAGGCAACTGCTCTGGTAGACCTAAAAAGCATGAAAAATCACAAAAGCGAAACTCCCAAAAGCTGTCTGTTTCTATTGATAAAGTCATATGATTACTAGATATTCATTGAGCTAGTCATGTGACTGCTCACAGATAGGTCACAGTTGGCATACTTGAACATAGATCTGATAGACAGTTGTTAATGCAACAGCTGAAATAACTTTACGCATGCGATGTACCAGTGATACAGCACGTGCATTTTGTAAACAGATAACGGGAATGATCAATCATTTGTCACCGCTATAAACAACAGCTACATGTTGCTTAAACATCACGTAGACCTACATGATGTTATTGAGCCTGATATGCATGGCACAATAAGTCATTGGATAACGCAACACTCTAACTCAGTGAAGTATGCGACTAACTTGTATCCACCACGTGATGTTTTGGTTTTCTCTTTCGGATGCTGAAAACCAATGCGTGTGTAACAGTACAAGCTAGCACCCAGTGGTACCTGCTAATAATTTTACACAAAATTTAGGCATTTGTTAAAGGGGTTATGACACCAATAAATGGCTTTGTTTTGAGCAGCTGCTGCCAATTCAGGCCTGGACATTAGCTTATTATTTTTGCGGAGTTGTGTTCTCCTCGCTACAGTCTATCGCCTAAACGCAATCTCTGCTGACCTAGACGACTTTTTTTCACGAAGACGGCGCAAGTCATATAGAGCTATAAAGGCGAGGATCCAAAAATTGGCTTGTTTTGGTATTTGTGGGTTGAGATAGAAAGACTCGCTCAGCAAGCATTATGCTGAATACAAAAAAGAGAGTTAGCACAATTTATCTTATTTTTTAACGCTGTTTTGAAAAGTCAGCGGGTACCTGTTGACTTTGATAGGGTTGCTGTTGTACCGGTACGTGCAAAGACATTTCTTTTTTCTTCTGCAATCTTTGGTTATAGCCTGAGAGTTACCCAAAAAATGTGTTCACTTGTATGAGGATACTCTACGTTTGATTGATACTTTCCCTCTACTAGTAAGTGAGAAACTAGATTTCTCTCAGTACATTTTCAACATCAACAATATCGTCTTCTTTGTTATTTTTCAGTGGTAGAATTTTTGTCACTGTTGAGATGAATTGCAAATAAATAAAGAAAACTCAAATAATGCTCGTCGTGCATTTATGCATGGTGTGAGCTGTTATGGTTGCATTAATAAGCTACTCACTGCAAATTTAAGCAGGTCAGTGTTGTGTTGTAAGCTTTCTCTATCTAAGAATTCCTTGAAAAACAATCATAATAAATTTAATAATAATATTAATGTTGTTGTAACTCAATCAATAATAATATTATTTATTATAATTATTATATAATAGTAATTATAATAATAAAAAATAATAATAATTATTTATGATTGATAATAAATAATTATTATTTATTATAATGATAATAATGGTCCATACAATCACAACAACAAGTCGTTGTTTGTTGTTCAATAAACCAAACCCGTATAAATGAATAATTATTATTATAATAATACTAATTATTATTATCTTAAATTATTATCATAGTATTATATATATATATATTATTATAATAATAATAAAATAATTTATTATTATCATTATTTTTTTCATTATTATTATTATTTATTATAAATATACATATACATGTATGTATAATATTATTGTTTATTACTATATATATCAGAATAATAGAAGTAGTTTGTTATCTAACTAATTGCTGGTTGTTTCATACTATAGAACTCTCAACAAGCACTAAATGAAAGCTAGGCCTAAGAAGTAAGTGTAATAATAAGATAATAATAAATATCATCATCAGCCATGAAAACATTACTTTTATTTCTTATATAATAATAAGAAATAAAAATAATGTTTTCATGGCTGATAATTATTATGGAATGATAATTAATAATAATAATGATTATAATGAAAATCTCATAAGATTAATTTAGTTAGTAGTTTGCCAATTGTTAGTACTTTTATTATTATAATAGTTTTATTGTTTGTATTATAAATAATTTTGTGATGACTAATTGTTCATAGTATCTTCTGTTATTTTTAGTGTATTATCAATAATAATATGTCACATTTCAGCCCTTCATTTGTACTCTTGAAATGATAATTGTTAGAATTTGTTTATCAGTCAATGTAATGTAACTGTTGGTGATTTGCTTGATGTTGGTAGTTGTTACTATCGCTGCTACTGTAAAATATTACCTACTGGTTATTTGTGGAGTGTAACTAATAGCAGCTCTAAAATAACGTTCCGTCTCAAGTTTTCTGAGAAATGATCAGTGGCATTTTCATTTGGTATCATTTGAAATAGCAATGATAAAAAAATTCTAATGAAAGAGTGATAAACTTCACGCAGTTAGTTGCCTTTGATAGTAATCTGCTGTTTGTACACTGCAAATACCACTCCACTACTTGGACCAGATATACGTATATATGTTACCAGCTACTACTATCACTACTACTACTCTTAGCATTCATTGATTGTTGAAAGAAAAATATTTATACCAGTCAATCATTTAGCACCCCGACTAAAAAAAACCAGTGTGCTGATAACTGCAATTTCAAAAACAATTTTTATTGCATGGGGCAACACGATTTATGTGGCTGTTGAGAGATGGTTTGTTGTTCCTTCGTAAATCTGAAGTCACCAATGTAACAGCAAGTGGCCACGCTATGTTGTGCGTTCTGTCATTCTTTGCACTTGACCAAAAAGTACGACAAGTAAATATATTGAGCTAGAATGTTGAAAACTATTTTTTATTTTCCAGTTAAAATGGTAGTCAGACGAAACAAAGAGAGTCACTGACAATCCAGATCACTGCACCATGTAAGGTTTTGTGGCTTGGGAATCAAACTAGTGCTATTGAGACAAAGCTCTGCTCTGCTGTGAAACTGCAAAGGTATGTTGAGCTGACTTTATATGGAACTGTTGTCTGATCATTAGTCAAAGTTGTTATCTGCTAAAAATCTATGAAACCTCTTTTTTTATAGATGGTTGTACAGTATTGCACAATACTTCTCCTTGATGACGTCAGCTGCACCAAAGCTTTCTTGAATGGCTCCCTGACACAACATGTATAGATTACGTTCATCTCTACCTGTCATTCTACAATGATTGCTGAAGAATGTGTCAACCTCCCAGAAACCGTGACCTTTTTGATCAACTCAATTCACAAGAACAGTTATGCTCAGTGCCAGAAAGTCGTCATAAAACAGCTAAAAATTATAAATTTGATATATCCTATTGTTTTAGTTCCATGAAGAATTTTTTTCAAGTTTAATTTATTTTGGGTGGTAGATACAAGCTGAATGATTTATGCTCTTAGCTGTTTACTGGTGTTCTAAGAATAAACTATAATTTCAATTAAAATTTTTGTCTGGCACACAACAGTTCTGCTGTAATATGAGAATTAGTAGAACATCATGTCATGTTCTTACCAATCAAATTTGTGCTATTCTGAAACAAATTTGTGAGCAGGTGAGATAATTAATTTGGTTGTATATAAAATTAAAACAGAATAACAGAAAAAATTTGCATAAACATGAGTATCACTTACTATGAAGACAATAATTTCTAACTCAGCCTTAAATTTATGTCCCTGTGTTAATCTACTACTATTGTCATGTTACAAACAAAGTACCAACAATATTATAATTATTATCATAATAAATGATTTATTATTTATTTATACACAATAATAATACTGTTGGATATGGTGGTTATCAATTATTTTGGTTCAATTATTATATGTAATATGTGTATTGAGATGCATATAAGAATGCATGATTGTATGTATGTACAGCATTATTAGTACTATCATTTACTAAATAGTACAAATATATGGTAGGTGTAGCTGGGTTTTTTAGAACAACTCTTCCATATCAGATGGGTGGCTCTGAAAAGTGCCAATTGATTGTGATGATAATAATTGAGCAAGGCACCAACAAGTGGCAATAACAACAGCTCAGTCAAAGGGGGCAGATATCCGTTCTTGTGTAGAATTTTGTTCCAGCAGGATATTGGTTATCATCATCAGCATCCCATAGTAATAATTAATCATCGTCACCATCGAATGACGATGATTTGATTATTATTTATTATTATGGTTAGTTAGTAGTACGTTCGCACAACAAGTGATGTCTTCTTGATGAGATTTCCAAATTGCAGACTGGTAATAGCTTTGACAGTGAAAGCGATCACAGAGCTCAATCTTCTTTTAATAGCTTCTGATGGGCTGTCATAAACATTGTGCAACCACAGCATAAAAAATAACCACCAAATCAAATGTTGTTGTTCTTCATCATACGCTACTAGTACTATCGTTATTGTATTTCATTGTCGCGCTGATTGGTTGATGATTGATTTGACACACGGCGATTCCACTTTTAACAAGAAAAAGTCGTCTCTGTAAAGTGGTGTCATAACCCCTTTAAGGTGAATACTAATGTTTACTTTCATGAAATTACAGATTCCCCCATGACTGTTGGAGCTGAGGCTATCATAGGATACTATGGGAGACCTTCAGAGTCTGAAACTAGGGCTGGCTATGAATACAATGTCATCAATAATGTAGGGGGCTGGCCAGTGCTAACATGGGACTCTAAAGGTAGAACTCCATTTTCTTAGCGTCACTGGCGTTGGTTCTGCAACGCATTTAATACTCTAATGCTTTGCTCGCTACATTTTTTGGGCTATTTTGAACTATGTATGCTGGCTTTACGTTTTATGGCGCTATCACCACTTACAATTTCTATTGGTTTCATTCAACATATATTAGCACTACAACAATATACTAAAGCATGCACATTATTTGTTTGCAGGACAATATTACTATAATGATAATCCTGAAGGTCAAGTAATTACAGAAATGTGGGTCGGATATGCAGTACAAGTATATGACAGCAATAAAACCCTTGTGTATAAAGACACATACCGTTTCTACCACGTACCAACCAGACTACAGTACTGTGAGATTGATGAGAGAGCAGGCATTGAAGCCACCAATTGTTCTACAGGTAATCTACAGCATACCAGTTGGTTTTTATCTATTAACCTAAACATTTATCTATTTAAAAACTTAAATGATTGGTTTTAGCATAAAAATCATCTACTTCCCTATACGAAAGGATGCAAATTTCACGCAGCTTATTCAATTCTTATATATTGTTTCTATAATTTGTATAACTATGAAAGTTATAATTATCAGGGTTTAATGCATCTAACTTAAAGTTGTATACACATAGTTGTTAATCGATCCAATAAATAATTAACTGATTGTCTTTTTTACACTCAATAATTATAAAAGCAGCGGCAATAGAAATGAAGTCAGTGTGAAAGTCAGGCTGTAAATTACATGTTTTGATATTTTAAGTGAACTTTTGCACACGAGTTAAAAGTGGTGGGTTTTTGTTTATCAAGAAATCAAATGGTTGGAATTTATTAGATACAGCAAAAAACTGACTCATGGTCAACGAAAGCATAATTGCATTGTGACTGCATTAAGGACTAAAACAATCATGAAATATTATTATTATTCTTTACATATATACTTGATACATTACATGCAATGTTTACTTCTACTATGTCGTTGCAATACTGTACTGTTTGCTATTGTTTTAGTGCTAGCTACTTCCAATGGTTCCGAGATCTCAGGGGGATACAAAAATTCAGGTAATCCTACCTATAATGCATTTCAAACAATATTATATGCAGCTGAATATTTAATTAATCACGCTTATTTTATTTCCAAGCTTACTCCATATTCCATTAGAGCAATTTTCAAGTCGAAGAAATTTCTTTGTGATTGAATAACCTCAATTTATTTATTGCGTATTTGGTAACATTGTTCTTTGATAGTTTACATAGCCTTGGTGTCAAATAGTGCTAGTTTTACAAACATTCAATGAAAATTTTATCCTTTTGTGCGGAAGTTTTCCATCTTTATATCATTCAATGTTGTAATCAGACAATTGAGATTCACAGAAACTTATGAGTGCTACCTAGCAGGGGCGTACATACAGTCCTCGAACACTCTAACGTTCGAGGACAAAGTTGTTCGGAATTAGAATTAATGTTAGAGGACTCAGTGGCGGATTTTCCTATTGTCGCTGGGCTCGTGTGACCCCCTTCAGGCTAAAGAAAAATTTTTTTTAGAAGTTTTTCAGTTTGAGTTATGTGCTACTGTAACGTTTTCTAGAAGCAAACACATTTCTAACCTCCTAGACAAGAGACTTATTAACTTGTGTACTGGTATTTTTTGTTATGAAACCATTGATAGGACTAGCCATCACTGGCCATTATTTGGAACACAAGCCACAATGCTATTTGATCAAAACAACTAGTGATATGAGCAGCAACGTAAATTTGGGCAATGACACTATTATCTTCTTGCAGAGACCTTGAAAAGATTTTGCCCAATTAGCTATTTTTAATTAGCATAGTATTATTATAATCGTTATAATATGATAATATAAAATAAATTATCAGTATTTTCCAAGTAGCAGTAATAAATGAACACTTTGTAGGCTGGTCATACTGGTACTACTACTAGGAGGCTACTACTACTACTAGTAGTAGTAGTAGTGGTAGTGGTAGTAGTAAGTATTATTATTATTATTTATTATTATAATAATTATTATTATTTATTAGTTTATTATTTATTTGTTGTTATTATTATATTATTGGTATTATTATAATAAATAATAAGACATTAATATAGTTATCATTATTTATTATGATAATAATTAAATTTAATGTATATATTTAGTATTTATTAATTATTATTATTAGTGGTGAATAGTAGTGCATCTGCCAGAGAGTGCTCAAACCTAGGTGAGATAACCCGTATAAGAATGGTAATGAAGCAAGAAAATGTAACCAAGTTGTTGATGTTTGTTGATGTTTTACCATTCTTCTAATAGTAATAAAAATAACATCGACAACTAATAAGTAACTACCTCTTGTTGTGTTATTATTATTAACCTACCTTCTTCTTATATTTATTTATTATTTATATATTAATAAATCTAAATCATTATTGTTAATTTATTATTATTATGAATTACTGTTAATGTTTAACAATTAGCGATATCATATTGGTAATAATTAATTAATTAATAACCTCTCTTAAAAGATCTGTTTTTTTTCCCCAAAAGAAGCCATAATAAGACTATTAATTTCTTCTAATTCAACTTACTTTGATTTATATACACACAAACGACTGTGGCATACCTCTCATGTCACCTAGTTTGCTAGGAACCTACCTGCTTATTAGTTAAAAATTGTCCCTACTCTTGAAAACTGCTGAACTCCCTGAAAGCTTGTGGAATTTGAACAACGACTCAAAAACTGATGACTTTACATTCACTTTTACATTGAGTAAAAGCTTGACTTTGAAGTAGCTTAGAGTTTACACTGTTTTCATAAGACTACTGTCCTTATATTTTGCTTGACATGGTAATTTTTATACCCTATCCCATATTTATGCTGTGTTAGTCACAACAATTGGCTTTCTGAACTAATGAATGACTTGTTATCTCACTTTGCATCTACACCACCAACCACTCTATCTATTCCCTCAAACCCAGTTGCAACCACTGGAACCAATGGGTCTAATGTGTTTTCCTTTTTTCTCTCACAACCTAACATCACAGTTATGTACTACTGTGGCATCCAGAACATCCAAATGTTATATTATGGGGTTTGGTGCAAGTAGTTTGTTTTTGCTAACTCAATAATTAACATTTTATATTTCTATATTATATGCATCATCAATTTACATTTACATCCTTGACTTTAGAACGCATTTCCAGGCATCTCAGTACTCATATTTTGTATGTTGGGTTTATGTAAACCATTAGATTATGATGCAAAATATGAATCATATGCTCTACTGTGAACAGGCAGTCAGAAGGTTAAATTTGATATATTACACAGGGTAGTGGAACTTGGATGTTATGTTAGAGTTCTAAAGTTTAGCTGTTAGAGGATTAAATTTTTTAGAGCTCTAACATTTTGTTAATCCTCTAACAAAAAATTTTTCCGCTGCGCGGGGCTTTTTTTATCAGTTGTTAGAGGACTCAATTTCAAATTAGTTACGCCCCTGCTACCTAGAATAACTCACAAAGGTAATCAAGTAAATTTCTGCAACTTGTTTTGCTCTTTGATGAGGATTTCGCCGAACAGAAATGGCAAAAAAACATTTACTATGAAAAGGTATTACAGCTGAATATTCAGGATCATAGTAACTATTATGCATTATTTTACTATTTTAGAGCGTCATTTCATGACTTTGGTTTGAAATCAATTGGGTGTATTTCGTATTGATGCATATAGCTCTGCTTCCTCTCTTGGTAGCAAAATGGGAATATTGACAGCTTCATTGAACAGTATTTAGCTTTGTGTCAGCATGTACTTATTTTTTATTTTCACTTCAGGAGATGAGTCAACTATTCCTGGTACAGCCTACAAAGGTCAAGGTCAAGTGTACTTTACCCATCAATACCTACCAGGAAAGTCAGGAGTACGAGCCATTTATCGACCAGAAAACTATCAGCGCTGTAAGTATTCTGCTTTGTGTTTTCCTCTTCAGGCATAATTAATTACTGATCATTATTGATGTAGTAACAATCTTAATATTCTGTTAATAGTAATTATTTTTATAACTTTCAAATTTTAGCTGTTATTTTAATAATACATTATAATTTTCAGCACAATTTCTAGTTGCATCTATAACATTTTAAGTTTTTCACCAAATGGTAAGGCTACAATTATGTTCTTACTACATTTAATGTCACCTTAATACAGTCGTTTGATAGAACTCAATTTGATAGTTTTTATATCATTGTTGTACTAGGTAGTTGGTTATGGTGTAGCACGTGTCTCAACTCCACTTTTTTAGGAAATCTATAAACAGTTTGGAGGCACAGGGAGGTGTAAGTACTGATTCATAATCAACTGTTGCTAGCATAACGAGGAACAATGGCTATAGATCTTTACAGCAAACGCCTCATGATTTTATTTATGTTGTTCTGTAACAACAATATTTCGTCATAAGAGATCCAAGGACTTAAACTGCTGACATGCGTAATTAGTTCTTTTGTACGCCCCTTTCCCTGGTTCATTTAGGTTTGGTCACCAGAATGCAGGTTGTGGGGTAATGTTATACCCGCAAACAGCATTTGTCACATAAATTACACGCCTATAGCGATCTGTTCATTCAAGTAGCCAAATTTATTTCTACTTTTTGCCAGATTCTCCACTTGGTGAAGGAACTAAGGCTATTATAGGATACTATGGTAGACCTTCAGAGTCAGAAATTAGGGCTAACTATGAATTCAATGTCATCAATGATGTAGACGGCTGGTCAGTGTTAACATGGGACTCGACAGGTAAGGTTTTGTTAGTGTGACTAACGTTGGCTTTGCATACTTTATCTTTTTACTTGTATGTTTTTAAGTATTTTGTAGCTGATGAAGCATATACTGAAACTGTTTCTGGTTTGCATTTACACCAGAAATTTTGTTTTGAAACAGACATTTTTTTATTTGTAGGAAGCTACTACTTTTATGATAATACTGAGGGCAAAATAGTTCAGGGGATGTGGTTTGGATATGCAGTACATGTATACAACAGCTCAAATACTCTAATATACAAGGATACATACAATTTCTACCAAGTACTGTCAAACTTGAAATACTGTGAACTTGATTGGAAAGCAGGCAGTGAAGACACCAAATGCTCTACAGGTTGTTTATATGCTTTAGATTATATTTTTGGTTCTGTGTATAGTTCTACAGTGACCAATCAAAAACATTTAGCATCTTTACATTATGAATAACTCTGGTATATTTTGATAAATGAAATAATATAAACACTTTTGCCAAAAAGCCATAGAACAGGGTATGTCCAATAAAAATCAGGTTAAATAATGCCTTTAAATGTAGGAAAACATGCCTTTACTAGTGTTATTAAATCGATAAATTCTATGTACAAAAGCTGTGCGAGTTCTTTCATTTCCTCTGATCAGTCGAGTACTTTCTTTCAAAGAAACTATCTAGCGTAATATCTATGAAAGTTTATTAGCTGATGGGAGAGTACAGCTGGCTAAATAATTAATGGCTAAATGGTATGCTGCTTTTTTAGTGCTTGGTGATTCTGATGATTCTGGAGGCATAGAAACTACAGGTAAGAACTCTGATGAACATTTTTTGGTGTGATTTCTTCAAGTGCAATGTTCAAGCTTTATCAAAAACTTGGATAAGTCAACTTTTTGTACCTGCATAAAACTCAGACTGGAAATTGGAAAATGTTTTTAATATCTCCGAGTATTGGTGTCAGTAAGAGTATTCGTCGAACAAAAGACAAAATTTATCGGGTGATTGCAAGTAATTACACAGCATATGGAATAGAACATTAGTTTAAAACATAACAATTATTCAATAAATTCTTATAGCATGTCGAATAAATCATAAAAAATTAAACTACCAGTTTACAAAGTAAGTGAGCAAAATAGGAGATCGCTATTAACTAATAAAGTTAGTCAACTCCCCAGTTTTGTTAGTATATTTCTTGCGATGGAAATTATAGCAAAGATATAAAACTGGTCTATCAATATGAAAAAAATGAACCCACCCGTTATCATTGATTTAGTGTGCAGATTCATCCGCTAGGAACGATAATATTAATAATTGCACTTGGATCTTTTTGTTATTCAGTAAGCTACTTTTTGTTGACCCTCGAGTTCCAAACAATGTGATTATTTTATTTTTAGAATTATTGCCGATCTAATTATTGTTATTGACTTATGTTTGGCATACGTAGAACGCAATTACTCTTAGTATTTGCATCAAGTTCTAAAAAAAAAAATTTCAAAACCAAAATACTAAACAAATCAAGCTTTAATAAAATGAGTAAACCTGTTTCACATGTTCAGGATTAAGTTTCTCTGGGTCACAATATGGGGTAAAACAAAAATGGCCATGCTGCCAGGCTGAATAGCTAGTGCTAAAACTGACAATAGTTTTAGGCAATTTCATTCAATATTGAGAGTTTCTTCAAGGACAACTGCACCAGTATTTGGGTATTTTTGTTGCAAGACTTTTGTAATACATCCATAAAAATTTCTCACCAGACTATTGTACATTGTAGGAACAATTGTAGCCACGGTGCTGTTAGTTTTAATCCTAATGGTTATAGTTGTTGGTATGATAGACTGTGCCAAGAAAGGTTTGTTCAGGTAAGTTAGAGATTCAAATTTGTGCTCATGGTTTTTCTATTCCATTATTTTGCATCTCACATTTTCACTACAAAGGTAGATAAACATTTGAAGCCTTTATTGTTTGCTTGACATCGTAAAGAAAAGCTAATAAGAAGTTGATTCTTGATTTCCAGACTTTCGAAATTTTCATCCAGCATGTTGTAATGTGCTACAAGGAAGTTGAAAATTGGTTGGTTTCAAACAGCATTTTGAAGTCGCTTATTACATGTATTTTGACAATACTCTAGATGACTTTGAAAAGTTTTGTGCTAATTGTACTTTTTTTAATTACAGATGTACTAAACCACAAGAGTCTACTCAACTACCAAGACCAGCAAAACAAAACATACCACTGCCTTCACTGATACCTGAACAACAGCTACCTGCCTATCTACCAGTTACGTCTACTTCTGGTTACCACTCAACAGTTTATCCTCCACCAACTTACAACTCAACAGTTTACCCACCACCAGCATACCAGCCACCAGTTTACCAATCACCAACCTAACAACCATTGCTGCCCCAACCACATTCTGAGGCAGCAGTTGTCAATGTGCCATACATAGAAGTACATCAACAAGCACCTGCACATCTCAATCATTCATACTCTATTTCAACGCCATGAGACAACAAGGTGGCTACTGGAGAAGTGGAGCCAATGGGACAATCTGTAAATAACAATAAACGCTTTCACGGTACAAACTCATTTTAATTTATGTATACTATTTTGGTATCCCGGTCACTGCATTTAACTGCAATCTGTATTAGTTCCCCAATTTTTTTTTTACTTTTACATGTGTTTATTTTTTTCAGCATCAAAAATTTGAACTTTTCAGATTTTAAAATCACTACTTTTTCGGGGTAGAAATATTCAGCAAACATTGTGTTTTCACAAATTTCAGTTGTGCGTTCAACAGATAGTTACAGGTTTTGTAGAAATCAAACATTAATGTTCCGCAGTGATGTCGACCGCTATCAATATATTTTTTTCAAGTCGTTAATAAAAAACAGAAAATGCGCATCAACTTTTGATTATATTTTACTGTATTTATTTTATGCAATCACATAAGGGTTGGGCAACAATCATTTCAGTTTTTATTTATTATGTAATCAGTGTTTTTTTGTGATGTTATTAATTGATTTTTATTCCCTGTTGATAAAACTTTTTAAATATTATGAAATAAAAAAGATTTTCACATGTAACTGCTTTGAGCTATTTGTTAGTATTACAACGACATTCCACTATTGCATGCCATATATTTACATCCAAAGTCTCTTCACCATTTACACCAACTAGTAGTAGGTATCAAAACTATAACCTTGAAACCAACAAAGTTTTACATTGATTTTGCACCTGTTATATGAAAACATTAAGAATCAAAGTGCTGCGAGCAATAGTTGGATAACTCCAAAAAGAGCAGAATTCAGCAGAAAAGAAGTAAAAAATATTTAGGGTTACATAAATTGAATGTGTTTAATGAGTTTCTTAGCCACCATTGTATGCTGTTTATTGTCTAATTGAGCATAGTTTTTGAATTTGGGTTTTGATTATTGTTGTGGTAAGTTTGCTTCAAAATGTTAAGAAAGTTAAAAAGTGCGAACACCTGAACAAATGCTTATGTTTCTTGAAGGAGGAAAAGTTTGCTGCAAAAGATTTTTTTATGAAACTTTATTGCTACTGTTTGTTGTCATAAGGAGCCCAGGCAGGCTGGTGTTTTCGACATGCTTAATCATAACACTAAAACATAATAATTTGATTAATAAAAATTATTATATGCAAGTTGCAATATTATTTTTTCTATTAAAAATGCATCGTTTTTAGCATTATACCCTTAAATAAATAATTTTTTCATGATCATACATTTCACAGGTCTTCTAAATCATTGGCTCAACTGTTAAACTTTTTGATTTTTTGAGTCTAAACCGTGATATGGAAAGAGTTTAAAATTGTCAAGTCTCATTTTAATAATGTTAATTTTGATGTAGAAACCAACCTCAACAGAAGCTTTCTATTTCTGAAGCCATATGATTACTATATTTTTCTCATCTAACCTGTCCGTGACAGTTTACACACAAACAAGTCATGGTTCACACAATAGTTGGACATGGTTATAAAAGACAATTGCTGACGCGAGATTTGCAACAGTTTAGGTATGGGGATGTGCCAGTAATGCAACACTCGCCAGCAGTACCGCACGTTCGCATTTTTGTAGACGGTTGATGAGGGATGAGCTATTAGTTATCATTGTTACTGGCGTAAACAATAGTTACAGAAGGCTTAAACCTCATTAGTATTGACTACGTGGCGTTATTTAACCTGACATGCATTGCAGCATGACTCATTAGTGAGCTGGACATTCTTACTCAGTGAAGCGCGCAAATAGTTTTTTTATTCCGACAACTAATGCTGATGTGATATTACAAGCCTATACCCAGCGCTACCCAGTAGTAATATTACACACTAAAAGTAAACATCTGTTGATGCAAATACATAAATTGTTTTCATGAATTTACCAATTTCCCCTCAGGTGTAGAAGCTCAGGCTATCATAGGGTAACGTGAAAGCTTCCAATAGCCTATAGCTCAATCATTGTTCGCTCCTTGGTATGTTATTTGATTACATGGAGTTTACATTTGAGCTTTCACAGAAATAATCAATCTTTGATAATGAGTTTGATACAGTGAAGTTGTTGACAACTGCAATCCAAACAGCATTAAACGCGTAACATTTAATAATTAATTTGTGTAATTCAGCAAACTTCAACGGCCTCTTTCCACTTGCCGTTTCAGAGCTTTGTGCAAGAAAATTAAGCGAGACAACTACATCGGAAATGGTTTCACGGTCAAATATATTCTTGGAGACTCAGTTTACAAGTTTTTGTGGAGCACACTTTTAGCATTTCAAACTCAACATTAGAAATTTGGTAGCGAGCCAAAAATTGCGCGGACAGTTGCAATGGTAGTAATCCGTAAACAGTTATTGCTCGGTTGGATGGTTTTCAATAAACAACTATAGAAGTATTGATTGTATGCTTTGCTCTAGCATAACTTTATTTGTTGTTTCGACATCGAAAGAGGAACTTCTAAAACTTGTAATGTTACCGCTGTTAGTACTAATTAGTGTTATTGCTATTTCCGAGGCAGCATACAAAGGTCAAGGCCAATTCTATTTAACCCATCAAAACTTGCAATTGAAGTCAGGAGTTCGAGCCATTTACAGACCAGAAAACTATCATCATTGTAAGTATTAAATCTTTTGTACCATTTTAGGCATAGTTGATGACAACCAATCACTTTTCACTGTTGGTTCACTGTCTGGTTTAGCACATTTGATCATTTTATATTATTTTACTGTAATTTAAGTTGATTGCTAGTTCGATTTTATATCATTAGGTCAGAAACCCCTATTGCCAAGCAGCTCAAGCTAAGTTTTGTGAAATTTTGGTAACAAACCAACTAGCTAGCAGTGTTAAGATTGCACCAGTACTGTATTGTTGTATGCAGTCCATTTAGAAAGTGAGGGACGTGACTTTGATATTTTGATATTTTGAAGCGTGACTGCTAATTATGGCACAGCACGTGCCTCAGCCAGTTTTGTCTGTGAAATCTAAAAATAATTGTACTGCACAAGGTAGTGCCAGTCTTGACTCATCAATCATTTGTCAATAATAAACCACAAATAATGATGGCTAAATCTCAGAAAAAAGTGGCTACTTGCTGTACATTAATTTGTGCTTTAACCACAAAATATTTTGTGTCCCACCAGATGTCTTCATTGTGCTGCCTGAATACAGGCTCCGATATAACAATACCCACTGAACTACGGGTTATTCATTACATACACTACACTCAATTAACAAACCCTTTGTTCAATTAGCAAAATTCTTTTTATACAATTTCAGTTTCCCCTCTCGGTAAAGGAGCTCGGGCTATCATAGGATACTATGGTAGGCTTTCAGAGTCTGAAACTAGGGCTAACTATGAATACAATGTCATGAATAACGTAGACCTCTGGGCAGAGCTAGCATGGGACTCTGCAGGTAAGGTTTTGTTAATGTTTATTATGTTGGTTATGGCCATAGACCTAGTATTGTTATTAGAGATAATGATACTAGGTCTATGGTTATGACTGTATGCTTACATGTTATTTCAAGTAATTGTTACAAAATTGAAATTTTTGTGTTCTGCATCCATATATTTATGTATTGATATATTGATAGTTATATTCTAACCAACAAAATCATATACATTTATTACTTTGATATTACATTTACAGTGTAGCTTATATATTAAACCATTTACCTTCCTTGTTTGTAGGAAACTACTACTATCATGATAATTATCAGGGTAGAATAGTTCAAGGAATGTGGCTTGGATACGCTGTGCATATATATGGTCATTCAAATAGACTAATATACAAAGATACGTACCACTTCTACCAAGTACCATCAAATCTGCAGTATTGTGAAATAGACGAGAGAGCAGACAGTGGAGAGACCAAATGCTCTACAGGTATTTTGCAAGCTATAAACTTCAATTTTGTTTCTGTATGATAACAATTTTTTGCTAGGAAGCTTTTGTGATCAGTTATAAATTGTCCCATGGCAAAGTCACAATCATTGTTTTTAGACATATAGCTGGATTTTAATTGGATATAATTTATGATAATACCATCACTTGCATTAAAACGTCATAGAAGAATGTTTGCAATGAAAGGAGATAGATAGAACTCCAGTAGAGTAAAGATGTTTTCTACACTTAAGATATTGTATTGATAACTTTCTCCAGAATTTCCTCTCATCAGACTTGTTCATACCTTTACAATAAATAGTGTAGTTTATAGCAATGATGTGGAAAAAGTAAGCATGTAAGTAGTTACCTTCAATATTCTAGTTTATAATGTTTGATACGCCTTATTTGTTTTAGTACTTGGGGGCTCTGACGACTATCGTGGCTTGGAAACTGCAGGTAAGAACTTTATCAAAACTCATTTTCCTATTTGAATGGTAAGAAATTCTTAGACTGGTTTGACAAGTTTGGGAAAATCAGCTTTTCGCACCTAATCAGGTCAACTTGAATATCTTTCTATTTTATTGACTAACTTTTGAACGGTATTTTTATGATGCTGAGAAGATGATGTGGTAACAAAAATAGTCAGTTAACTTACCATTACTGATATCAAGCATCGACGGTATACATGCTCTGTTGTAGAGGAAAAATTCAAGCACAATATTTAATAAAACTAGCATGAGTTAACCATCTAACTGTAGGTTGATAAACCAACAATAAATTAAAAGATATTGAACATTTTTTTATAAATCTTTAAACTTACACTTTTAGGTGGTTTCATTTAAGATGAAGAGGTTCTTCAAGTTTTTTGAAGATTAATACTTAGGTTGCGGTGTAGTTACTTTTTACATCTGCCTATGAAAACCTCTAAACATGACTTCATATGTTGTAGAGTTAATTGTGGTGATAGTGTTCTCAGGAATAGCTCTAATTGCTATGGTTGTGGGTATTGCAGTCTGTGCCAAAAAAGGTTTGTTCAAGTGAGTAACAGTTTTTAAGTTTTGTTGATGCTTACAGCTGTTGCATCGTTTTACATTAAGAATTTCAACTGCAAAATTAGATAAACATTTGAAGTATCTTGCTTGCCATCATAAAGATCTGCAAGTGGCAAGTATTTTTTTCAGTTAATTATCTAAATAGTTTAATGTTGTCACTAAACATGCTGTAGCGTGTTACAATGAAATTGAACAGAAAAATTTTCCAAAATAAAGCTCTGAAATTGACCGGTGTTTTATCATAATTATTTAGAACTTAGAAAACTTATCCTTGACATTTTTGATTTTGCATTACAGAGGTAATAAATCAGGAGGCTCTACTCAACTACTGGAACAAGCAGAACAACACATACCACTGCCTTCACTGATACCTGAAAAAGAGCTGCCTTCCTATCTACCAGTTACACCTACTTCTGGTTACCACCCAACAGTTTATCCACCACCAACTTGCCAACCATCACTGCACCAACTACATTCTAAGGGAGTTGAAAATGTATCATACATAGAAGCAGATCCACAGGCACCTGCACATGTCAATCAATCATACACTGGCTCCATTCCAACTTCAGGGGACAAAAAGCAGGCTACTGCATAAATAGCGCCAATGAGAAAATCTGAAAGTGACAAAAAACACATTTTTAACATAATATCATTTTGATTTCATATGATATTTTTGTAACTTATTCGTAGCCGTAAACTGCATTTATTTTGTTTAGCCCAAAATGCTATTAGCTTTTTCGCTGATTCTCAAAATCTTTAGCATTATCATTATCTATAAGCTTTTGAACTTTTAAAATCATCTTTCAGCATTTTCGTAGCTAGTTGCTGTCCAAAAAAATTAATTACTGAACATCTAGATTTTACAAACTTGAGTGTTGTTTTTAATACATTATTGAAAATTAAGGATAAATTGAACACTAGTGCTCACGAGAAAAGTTACCATCAAGCATAATACCAACATATCTATTAATTTCTTAAAAGAAAAAAAAGTTTTATATTTTCTCTTTCT
The DNA here is from genome assembly GCA_945261195.1 of Cryptosula pallasiana. Taxonomy (NCBI): domain Eukaryota; kingdom Metazoa; phylum Bryozoa; class Gymnolaemata; order Cheilostomatida; family Cryptosulidae; genus Cryptosula; species Cryptosula pallasiana. Next base: position 7,642,507 of record OX183131.1, on the reverse strand, counting down.
GTATTTATTTCATATATAACATAAAGATTGACTAACAATCATATTAATGTCTATTTAAGACTTTATTAATAGCTTCTGTAATGCAATAAAATGATTTCTTTACATTCAGTTGAAATTATTTTTCATGTATTGTAAAATGAAACATTTACATACAGGTTTTGCGAGCTTTTTTGTACAGAATAGTAATGCTGTGTACAAGATCCTGTTATGTAAGTGTTTTATTGTTGTTGCTTGAGTCCATGCATAGAGCCTACACTAACTATCATATCCAATCCAAAGTGGTAATAGCTTCAATTTGTAGAAAATAAATAGAAAGTTTATGAATGAAAAGTGTTCAGCAAATTTGGAGTAGATATCTCCTTTAAAAACAAACTTATGCATTTACCAATAAGTTTTTATCTTAAAATTTTGAGTACGCTGCGAGTAAGTAAATAAGTTTATAAGCTACCAAAAGGTAATGCTCATTGTGTAGACAACTTCAAAGTTTTTTTTGGAGTTAATCACTGGTGTAAATTTGCTCTAAATTGCTAAAGAATTCAAAAAGTGTAAAGTTAATAAATTTTCAAGTAAAATTTTGCAAGTTTTAGCGGAAAAAAGTTATTGCAACGATCTTCTCACTCTGTGGCCATGAGAAGTCCTGGTGATTGGCTGCTCTTTGATCGTTTTTCCAAATGTATCATTTCTATACAACTGTATTAACTACAAACTCTGCAGTAGATCATGCCGGCATGGCTCCTATTACCGTCCACTAACAAACACCTGTCCACAGCGTGCAGTTTGCAGCACAGCCAAACAACACCTCTCTCCTAGAGGAAATACAGGTCCGGTCAGACCTGGAGGGTGCCCCGGAGAAGTTGATAGCAAGTTCACAACAGAATCAACCAACGGCTTAGACAAACTACGCAGAGTTTAGGTATAAATACATTTATTGTTCAAGCTCATTCTCTATGGAGGTGATTGCCTAGAAGTACTTACAGCAATATCAGTAGTAGGTAAAGGTAAGTGGTGTTGAACATACAAAGAGCAAGCCTGTATATCGGCTGGTTGACAGGAGAGTGATTGCTTCATCATATAACAACCAACGAATAGTGTAGGAAGTAAATTACACCAATCAGGCAATACAAATACAATAATACAGACAATGGTAGATAAGGTTAGAAAAGATGGTGCCTATAGCAAAGGTGAGAGGCTATAAATATAGTTCTCAGTCTTATATAGCCCTGGGTTCTTGATCGGTTACTCGCGGCAGTAGTAAGTTTGTGGATTAGTCCTTCTGAAGTGACAGTCTATTTTGGATCCTCCAGTTATGGCAACCATCTTGTTTCCAACCCAATGTGGTCAATAATGTCGGTTGAAGGGTCGGTAAAAGTCACTGCAGAGCCGGTAGAAGTCACCGCAGGACCAGTATAGTTTGCTGTAGGGCTGGTAAGTTAGTTACAGTGCCGACAAGGCACTTGTTTCGCTACTATGGTGCTGACTACTTTGTGTCAGCACTCTAGGAGGCATTCTGGCTAAAACAATCATCCAGAGTCACTTCAATAATAACAATAAGTGTGTACACAGGGCTTATGTATTAATGAAATCGATCACAACTCATTAGCTGAGAAATTTTTCGTTGGCACTCAGATAGAGAGGGTTCATAGAACTGTGAAACCATGAAGTTTCGATAGTTGCGAGATAGACGCTGAAACTTTTACTGCTGTAGAGTGCAGCCCAATGGCGATATAGTGCATTATCCATCAAACCAACTAAGTTAATCAGTCAGTCATGAGCTGTACAAGAAGCTTGTACCAAGCATTTTTGCAATTCATATGTGATAGCAAACAAAGCTAGCAAACAACTCGTGGCTGCACTTGAAGGGAAAAAACAAATAATATACATTCCTTCCTAATGGCTTAATTATCTAAATGATCCAATTCTTTTATGAAACTGTTGGCTGTAGAAATTTTAATAGCTCAATTTATTTTCCAGAAGGTCACAGTTTTTTATGTGTAAAGGTCACAGTTTGTGATGGGTAAAGGTCACAGTTTGTGATGTGTAAAAGTCACAGTTTGTGATGTGTAAAGGTCACAGTTTTTGATGAGTAAAGGTGGCTAGTTTTTTAAGCAATAATCGGCGATAATTGGCATTTTAAGAGTATTGCATCGATACAGACATTCCGTCAGCTGGGTAGCTTAAGAACAGCTCCAAACCATTTTGCAACCAAGAATATACTAGGAGTTGTTTGCTTGTATTATTGATGATGGTATGTAGACAGTACAATTCATTTTACAGTCTATGTATAGAGTTATGATCTCACAACCGATATAAAAAGTGAGGAAAAACAACTTCATAAAATTGATAAAAACATAACTTAGCTAAGCAACCATTTCCTTATTTGCACGAATACAAAATATGGGCAACCTACTGCCAAAAAAAGTTTAGTATCTAAATTAATGAAATCGGTCAATTTTTTTGATATTTTACTCAAAACTAAGTTTTGTACCAAACAAAACACTGAAACACTTTTGTGAAAAGTCAACTATTTCCATTCTCCGCTGGAGAATTTCCAGTTTGAAGTGTAAAGCTCTTCAGTCAAGGATGTTGTGATAACAATCTGCAAACAAGTATTTCTGTTAGCTCCCTATGTCCACCCCTGGCCACTTACCATCCTCTTTCTTCTGTGTAGATAGCCATCCACCCCCCACCCTCCCCCCCCGTGCCCCAGAATTTTTAGTAGAAGTTGTGTTCCCTCACCTCATACACAGAGGACAACTGCTCAATAGACACGGTAGAGAAGAGCCAGTTTCAGTGCAGATGGACTTCGAGAGGGACAGGCGAGCCAGGGTTTTGGATGCGGAGGCATATTGACTATTAATGGGATGGTTTATAATGGATCAATGAATTGTTTTTGTTTCAACTACGTATGCTTTGGATAAACATCGTGCCAGATTCTATATCTAGTTAGACTTGAGCTAGAGGCGCTAGTGAATGCACTTACTATACTTTTCTTATTTTTAACATTAAAGTACTGTTGTTAATTTTATATCTGTGCAGTGTGTTTGACAAGTTATCATAGTATAGTTCTGGCATGAAGGGTAGAGTGGCTTAGTGTATGTCCAGGTAAAGTGACTCGGTTCTAGATCAAGTACTCTGATTTCGTCGAATGATTTTGATTTTATATATAAATCTTTATTTGTAAACCATTGGTCATGCGCAATGCAGTTAAGAAAAGTGCCAACCTTTATAGGTTTTCAGCACAGTAGTTTTAAAATCTATGGCAGCCTGAGTTTAAAAAAGAAAAAGGGCGATTAATTAATAAAATATTCAGTATTAAGAATAATAAAATTTACTTAGAGTACTTCAAACAACCCTGTTTTCCATACTTGAGAAAAACAGTGGAGCCTCGGAGTTTGGTTCTACATTTTACATCAATCTGTCTTTGTTTGATGCGTGATGACCTACGCAGTGATGGGGCTGGTTTATTCAGCAGTCCATGGAGACAGGTCAAGTGCATTCGCATTTTGGTAGAGTAAAGTTGGATTTCGGTCAATTTATACGACACAGCTAAAACTAAAACAAAAGCTATATTTTACCAAGTTAGCATTCCCTTCCCCACTCGGTGTCGTGCTACCTTTTACCGCCAATACAGATGCACCAAACAGCTAACGAAATGATACAACACTTTAGAATATAAAAATCTGCTCCAAGTTTTGTCAAAAAATTTACTGCCTTTAAAACATTAAAATTTTGTTGATGAAAGTTAAAGTATGTTGTAAATAAACTTTTGTTTCAAGTGAGAACTTTGTTTACCATCAGTGTGAAATGACTGCAATGTTGTTCCCCAGGAGTCACCAAGCAATGCAAACAAAGTATTGATGCCTTATCAGGACTATGAGATATATGTACAGGTATAGGTGTAGGTACAGCAGAACTTAACGCCATCTCATCTGTTGGTCAATCTGTTAATCAACTATTTAACAGAAAAGAAAGAAAACTGAATTTAAATGTGGATGAAATATTGGCTGTAAAAACACCAAACTGTCATTCTGCAATCGTGTTAGACGATCTCACCTTTCTATCGCCAAGAAGATTAAACATGAGTTGATTTAGTAGTTGTATACGTCACGCATTTCGATTTCGTGTGCTTTAGTCTACAAAAGTCTGAACTTTTGCTACCATTTTTGCTGATTGTTATACTGAACTACTGCTTGTACATTACCCATGCTTGCTTACACTGGACTTGTACATATTACTCTAAAGCACTGAGTTATGTGTCTGAGCTGAGAAATCTATATAGTTCTGGAGTACAGACTGACATTTTCGCTGCACTTTCACCGCCATCACCTCAACCTATCATCTCTAAGAATAAATAATTTGTGGCGGAAGGCCATCGGCAGCAACCGGCATCACTATGTCAGTAAACAGTGAGTTGGACAGCTAAAAATATTTTCAGTCTTCCCGAAGTTCTACTACAATTCTTTGTTTTCGTAGACTCCCTTGTTGTAAGTGTTCATTTTGTTCAAATCAAACTATAGCAGTTTTAAAAGTGTTTGTTAGTAAACTGCAGTTCTTTTTTGTGCATGTTTGCCAGTGGAGGAGTCAGATTATAACTGTCATAATACGCTGGTTAATATATACATTTGGACTTTGCTGCACTATCATCAATTCGACAGAAAACATGCAAAACTGACAATGAGGCTGGTGTACTTTGAAAATTGAAGCAAGACCTCAGAAATCACAAACTGTTAGCCGATGTAAAGAATAAACTGACTGACGCATGCGGTTTCAATTATTTCCTTATCGGAACATCTGCTAACAGTGAGTCAACAATTTATATTGAAAAATAGTGATAGATCCAAGATTGATTACTTTTTTTATTGCTTTTCAAAGGAAACAAGGAAACAACATGCCAAGTTACAACAAACTGATACAGTGAAGACCACAGTTTTCTGCTGATAAGCAGTCCAATTTCTTTTTTGGAAAATGCACAATCAAGTAGGCAAATGTTCAAGTTTATTTTTTATGAACAGGTGACAGCTATCATTTTTTATTTGTTATTTGAAGGTGATCTGGTAATTTATGTTGTGGCACCACTGATAGACAATCCCATCGCAGGTTTGTTTATATTTACTGCTGGTAAATAATTCCAGGAAAATTTCCCCTAAATAAATATATACTCAGCATCATGTAATTTGATGTCACATCAACATAAATCACTTGATAGTATTACATTATATCTCCACTGTAGTGCTTCACTTAACCATCATATGAACCTTTAATGCATGGTTGAACAGCCACCATTGAAGTTCCCTACAAAGATTAACTGCAGCTTGGGCACAACACATGTTAATTTTCTCTTCTCCAACTCCTCGCAGCACACCATGTTACTTTTTGTGGTATTACTTACCATCATACCTTTGGCGGAGGGTATCTATGAAGGTGAAGGTCAAGTATATTTCACACATCAATATCAATATTCACAGAGTGGACTGCGAGTAATTTACAGACCGGAGAACTATCGGTATTGTAAGTATGTTTATTTTCTGTTCTTTAACATATGAGAACTATTTGTTGCAAGTGGCAATTTAGTCCAATCAACTTTTCAGCAGTAGATTTCAATCTATCATACTGTGATGCTGTGGCAGAAGGTATGAGTAGGAGCTATCAAGGTAGCATATTAAACAACTTTTACTCAAAGTTTGATAATATGAGTATTTGCTAACTCTGTTCGCCAAACACTTTGCAATAAAAAGAATCAGACCGGCAATAAATTTAATCCATAAATAGTCATTTTGTTTGGAACTCGTGGGTCAACAAAAAGTAGCTCACTGAATAAATAATCAACAAGTATTTATTTACATTGTTCGTAGGTCGCGAATGAAACTGATCACTAAATAAATAATAACGAGGAAGTTGAAATTTTTTCATTTTCATAAACCGATTTTACATCGTTGAAAAATAATTCAAAATAATTGCAAGCATTCAAAGTTTACTAAATTGAAGGGCAGCTTGACAAACTATTCCAGTTTATAGCAGTTCAAATTTTATTATTTTCTTGATTATTGAGAAAATTGGAAACTATCTTCTTTAGGATTTGTTCGGTAAACTATAACATTTCATTGAATATTATTGTTGTTCTAGACTAATGTTCCGTTGCATACGCTACATATCAAATTATGAACACCTATTATTTTTTGCATTTTGTTCGACGAACAGGTCGCGAATACTCTTAATGAATAATACAGTTGAAATATTGATACCACTTTACCATAACAATTAGAGCTATGTGGTACCATTAGAGAGAGTGACTTATCTGAGTATCAACTTATAAAATAACAATGCTGTGTTTACTAGCTGTGTGATCAGACTTTCTTTAGTAGGAAAGTCGCTTCAAGAATAAATCTTGTGTCAAAGTAAAAGCTTGTTTCTGTTCTACAAAAAAACTGAATAAGTTTCTGAATCTATTTTCCACTTCAATAGACATTGAGGTCTTCCAATTAACTTTGCTAGCTGGATGTGTTGTTGTGTGCGGCGGCTCTTTTCTTTAGTCTCATCATAGTTTGTAGTCTAACCTTAGCTACCACATGTTATTCCTTTGCTATGAATACAAAAATGACTCACGGAATTTATTTTCCTTTCACTCAGTCACATTAAACATTTTTTCCTAATTCCACTCTGTGTTCAGCTGATGTTCAGCAGAGACTTTTAGAGTATCTTCCCTTGATGATCTCTGATACTAAACATGTGCATGCTGTGTGATTATTGAGGTTATGTTAAAATTAAACTTATCCATTGATATGGTCCGGATATTGTAGATTTGGTCAAAGCTCATAAGTAGCTACTAAAATAAACTATATATTCAGACTTATTTTTCCATAAAACTATTTTCACACTATGCAATTCTTTGCAGGGTGATTATCGGAAGGAGTCGGGAGTTGTTTCCCAATTATGTCCAAGAGTTTGCATCTGCGATTTTTTGTGCTCAGTATTGCATGGCTTTGGCAGTTGTCAAAGCACCGCATTTCATTGATAAATATATACATGTAGCATCAAATTACTAATTATTATTAATAATAATAATATGACACAGGTTATTATCTTATACTACCAGAGATTTCAATAAACTATAGCATTTTTTCACTCATCAATAATAAGAAACAAATTAAAAATAATAATAAATAACTGTAAGTATATTTAATTATAACAATAAATAAATGATAATAATAACGTTTTTTCAATACAATTGTTTGTATAATCATGGAGAGTGTTGCTGTTTTTTATTATATCGATAACACTTCGCATGCTTACTTTAATATTTTACTTATAAACAAGGCTTGTAGTTGATCAGGGAAATATTAAAAAGCATTCTCAGGTTGGTTAAATAATAATTATCGAGCAGCTGCAAGTTTCTTGAAAAGTATTAAATTAGAAAGCTGTGATGCGGATGCTGATTGGCAAGACAGGCCGATAACCATACAGAGCTCTATCACTGTCTGACGCAAAAAAATCTTCCACCGATTGTGAAATCATTAACACGTGCACTGTTCACACTTGGAAGCCGATTTCAGGCTCCGCCCACTCGTATGAGCATTGCATAGCGAGAAAGCACCTGAAGCCTACATGTGCTTGATTTATGGCTGCAATACCTTGACCTAAACCCAGTAATAGTGTATTAGTTGCCCCCCTTCCCGCCTCCCTAATGCAGAAAAAACCTTGAACCAGTAATCCACATTTCCACATTTAGTCGGTTGATTTTTTCACAAAAAGAAAATAAGTAGTTTTGGCATAATGTTCACAGAGTGCCAGTTTCTTTGAAATCCAAAATAATTATTTCTACGTAGTTGTTTGTGCCAATGCTTCAAGACCTTTGGTTGGTTGGTGAATACTTGACGTAGCTCATCCATCAACTGTTACTATCATAGCCAACAAGGAACTTTTCAACCCTCAGTCATTGGCTAAAATATTATTGTGAAATTCTTTGTCCAATTATTTCTACCGATACTTCTGCACTCCATTCTTTCAGCCCTACAGTCATGTCACCCCTTATCCCTCCCTTAGACACCCTCACACCTGTAGAAATGGCCTCACCAGTACCTAGTACTCTTTCTTGACTATTATAATGCATATTCCCAGTAAAATGGAGCCTGGTACTACCTCCGCTCCCCCAGCAGTTCTCCAACACCATTCCCACACACAATTCAATTTTATGAAACCCAATACAGACAAAGCAGCCTCCACCATCTCCATACTCACCAAATTACAGCTCTCTACAATACATAGAAGTCTCTCCGTTCTTTTGCCAAACAATGATAGTAGTTGCTATTCTTTTTGTCCTGGCTGTCACCCATTGGGGACACAACTTCCCAAAAGAAGATGTGTTAATGACAACGGAATTAAGAGAGTCAAGACAAACTTACTTAAGAATCCTATACAGGTGAAAATGAGGTACAAGCCGACACATTATGAAAGGTCTACATAAAATTCAAATACATCTGCTCAAGAGCCAATCGGAGGCTGTTATTTCAAAGGCACCCCAATTTTCTAAATAAGAACGCAATGCTTATTATTGTTAGGTGATTGCGAGCTTTGCTCAGTGAATGTTCTATGTTACTATTTGTCTCTTTTATGCATCTTAAACTTTACATACTCTTAAACATTGACTAGTCTCTCTGGTCAGTTGCATCGGTTACATCTGGTAGTTGCTTGTTAGTGAAATAGGAGGCCGAATCCAGGTCAAGTGATGTTCAGGTCAGGTTAAGCCCAGGTAGAGTCTAGGTTGAGTGGTGTACAAAGCTATCTAAGCTATATAGAAGCAACTAATTGCTATTATTTTCCATAATACAATTTTCTTCACTATACAGCGCTCCCACCACCTGCCCTAAAACAGTGCAAATAGCTAGTAAGGAGGTTGAAGTGCTTTATGGTATTTTATAAAACTTGATACAGGTTAAGCATAAGAAATACGACAAAACCATTCCTCATAAATCAAATGTGCAAATATTTTGCTTTTTTGTGGCTTATGCGGTTTTGAGAAACTGACACATTTGTGGAGTAAATTATTTTAAGATGAAAAGATTTAAGCTTGGCTACCGGAGTTAAGAATTCTTAGTTCAGCAATATACGAAAAATAGTGTGTGCATATTTTTACTAGATTAAATCTCTGTACAATTTTAGACTCTCCCCTTGGCATAGGAGCTAAGGCTTACATAGGATACTACGGCTCTACTTCCAAATATTTGCTTGAATTGAATTATTATACCAATGTCATTGTTAACAAAGACAACTGGAGTTTGTTAACCTGGGACATTTCAGGTAAGATATCTTATTGTAATGGATTTCAACATAGGTGGCTGCTCATTGATTGATGCTATGCTAGCCAATGTAAGTTTGCCCTATCCTCCTATGCTGCGGCTAATGTATTGACTTAGCTACACCTGACTGCCCTCAGCACAGATATACATGTGTGCCCGCAGTGCCTGTTTAGAAGACCAAGGAACTCAAGCAGGGGATTCCCTGCCTTGCTAAAGGAATTAACTGGCGCATTGTTGTTTGTTGCCTACTGTATGTACATGTTTTTATTGCGCCAGTTTGTTTGCTTTTATTTGCATGACCTGATTATTCTTGTAACCAATCATATTGTATTATATTTGAATGGGGTCGCGGCAGAGTAGTTTCGCTTTAGCGATGCAACCGGAAGTAGCATGGTCGATCGTATAACTTATCATTAGAAATCACGACTTGCTTGACTATTATTTAGATTTTAGACAGTTTAAGCCATTGATATAACAAAATTTATGCAGTTTAGGAAGCTCAAGGAATCAATATAGCCTTTGAACTATTTTTTTTTTTAATATTTTGTTTCATTCACTTGGTAAAAATTAATTAAATATTATGCTCGTGTGTAGAGCTATAGCTTTGTATTTCGCGGCTCATTGAGCTTGCCAACATAAATTAACTCCCTTGTTATGAGCCAGGTCCTGGCAGAACATTTTGGTGATCTGTCGAGCACGGGCCAAAAACATTCCGTGGCCGTGTTCACTTGCTATAGGACTGTCTTAATTTCAAATCATTGGCCGCCATTGCATTAGTTGGAATCACCATCAAGTGTGATTATGAAAGCCTCACCCTATCTTGTTTGAAGGAATTGCTAAAAAAAACAAAAATTTACGGACAACTGAATGCAAGAAGGAGCTGATTGACAGGTTATAATTATTATTAGTATAGTAATAATAACGGTTCGTTATTAATTATTGTTGTTGGAATAACTACGAACAACAATAATTATCATAATAATTATTATTAATATAGTAATAACAATAATAATAATTAATGGCATAAAGTTATAATTTTATTATCTTTTAATTTCAACTGTTGCGGTTGTTGTTATTTAATTAATTAATATTATCGATATATATTATTATTTTATATATTATTTTTATTTTATAATAATAATAAATCATTATTATTTTATAATAATAATAAATTATAAGATGACTTATGTTAGCGGTGCATCGTCAGTTCTATACACCTCCAAACCCATCAGCTGCCGTGAATAGAAAAAAAATTCCTTTAGTATCGGATAAAATGAAGCGACTTTCGTTTTAACAGTGCTATCGATGGAAAGCAGGCTTCCGGTTCTTTTGATAATAGCTCCGCAGAAAAAATCTGCCGGGACCCCATTGCTTGTTTACATATTGAAGTGCATAACTGCGGCCCAGTGGGCAGTGTTGTTTAGATTTGATTGTGCGCTTGCTGAGAGAACACCTCTGAGTAAGCTTTTGTCTCTTGAAGCAATAAAGTATTCATTGCTATAACTCGGTGTATTCAGTTTGGCAGGTAGCCAAGTATTGTTAGTATATCTGCACACAGCAGAGCACGGAGCTAAGTGACACATAGCTCATTAGTAAACAGAGCCATTACTACTAAACCAGTAGCGCTCTATAGCAATCATTATTGCATTGCTAACCAGGTACACTTCTCTAGTAGCTGTTCGGTGAAGGTGTGACAAAATCCTTTATATTGGTGGCAGCGGTGAGATTTCTTGCAAACGACAGACACTACTAGAGAAGCTGTACACGGCCAAACATCACCTCTACTCATTCCCCCTTTCCCCGAGTATCGGTGTTTCCTATAACATAACAGTTGCCTGGTAGCAGCCAAACTACCACCCGACGGACACTGTTACACCCCTTGCTCTGACCCGTTGGTACCCCCCCCCACCCGGCAGAACACCCCCTCTCCTTGCTGTGTTTGAAAAGAGAGAAGCAGTCACCCTGCGCGGTGAACTCAGTAGTCGCTGTACCGCTCACGCGAGATAGTACAGGCATCTCTTTCAAACCCTGGGTACCCCTCACCACACAGAGTTACCTACCCCTTGGGTTAGTAGAGTCCCGACCCGGAGGTCCTCCAATTGCTGCTAGTTTGAACGAGCCAGATAGCAAAGGACATGTATTAGTGAGGTGTATGAACCCAACTGCTCAGCCAGTAGAACTGAAAGTGGGAAGCACGGTAGGCCACTACAGAGGAGTGAGCCCTGAAGAGGTTGAGCAAACCGAGGAGGTTGCCATTCCCGCTTCCACCCATCCTGTTCAATCTTCTCGCTCCCCGGTTCCCCCTCACGTCTCTGAGCTGTATTCAGCCGCTCTCCCCAGTGCCAGAACAGACGCGAGGCGCAGCATGTAGCTGGGTTGCTACGACAGTATGCTGCCGTGTTCAGTTCGGGAGACCATGATGTTGGCCGAACCACCCTGGCCACGCACAACATCCCTGTCCTCCCTGGTACTCGACCAATCCGCCAACCCCCTCACAGGCTAGGCCCTGAGAAGGAGGCGGAGGCAGAGAGGCAGGCGGAACAACTGTTAGAGCGAGGGCTCATAGAGCCAGCCTCAGGGGCCTGGAGTTCCCCCGTGGTTCTAGTGAGGAAGAAGGACGGTGCGTGGAGATTCTGTAATGATTACAGAAGGTTGAACGCTGTCACCCACCAGGACACCTACCCCCTCCCCCGCGTCGATGAGAGTCTAGATGCCTTGTCGGGGAGCAAGTTCTTCAGTACCCTGGACTTGGTTAGTGGGTATTGGCAGGTCCCTCTTGATGAAGAGGCCAGTGAAAGCTCTGCGTTTACCACCCGTACAGGTCTGTGGAAGTGGAAGGTCCTCCCTTTCGGCCTCACTTCAGCTCCGGCCACCTTCCAGCGGTTGATGGAGAAATTACTCCAAGTTCTACACTGGAAGACCCGCCTGCTCTACCTCGATGACATTATTGTCATCGCTCCTGAATTTTCCACTCACATCCAGCGCCTGGCTGAAGTCTTTCAGCATCTACAGCAGGCTGGGTTGAAGCTCAAACCCAGTAAGTGTGAGTTACTCAAGCCAGAGGCCCGGTATTTAGAACACGTGTTGAGCAGTGCAGGAGTGGCCACAGACCCGGAGAAGGTTGCTGCTATAGCACACTGGCAGACACCCACAGAGTTAAAGGGTTTACAAGCCTTCCTAGGTACCGTAGGGTATTACAGGCAGTACATCCCTGACTTCTCTACAGTGGCACGGCCCCTTACCCAGCTTACGAGTAAGCATGCTCCTTGGGAATGGTCTACAGCCCAAGAGACCGCGTTCCAGCAGCTGAAAGTGGCAATGACCCGTGCCCCTGTTCTTGGCTACCCTGACCCTAAGTTGCAGTACACCTTAGATACTGATGCTAGCAATGCAGGTGTAGGTGCTGTGCTTTCGCAGGTGCAGGAACATAGTGAGCGAGTAATCGCTTACTACAGTAAGACGCTCAGCCCCCAGGAGCGCAACTATTGTGTCACACAGAGAGAGCTGTTGGCAGTAGTGAAGGCTATCAAGCACTTCCGTCCCTACCTCTATGGGCAGCACTTCCATCTTCGGACAGATCATGCCTCCCTGTTGTGGCTGTGTTGCCGCTGGGAACCCATCAGTCAGGTGGCTAGGTGGCTTGAGTCCCTCTCTGAGTTCAAGTACACCATTGAACATAGGAGCGGCCCCCGACACGGCAACACAGACGGCTTGAGTCACAGGTGTCCCCCTGAGTGTAGGCAGTGTGGCCACATCCAAGAAAGGGATGGTGGACCCTCTAAGGCTGAAGTTCAGAAAGAGTTGGCCTCCTCCTTTTGGCTCCAGCTCTCCGCTATTTCAGCTCTGACTCGGTTCGAGTCACGGCCACCACCCTCCAGCACAATCACCTTCTCTGTCCCTCAGGTACCCCCCAATGCCGTTCAGCCCGTCCAACCTGATGTCGACCTTGTCCAGGCTCAGAGTGAGGGCAACCACGCTGTAGCTGTTATTTATCAGGCAGTGTCTACACAGAGTCCCCTCACTAAAGAGCAGTTGGAGCTCGGCAGCCAAGAGCTGAGATGACTGAACAATTGTATTGAGGCTATGAGACTCGGGACAGATGGTGTGCTGGAATTTCAGGTCTCTCCCAACCGCCGCTTCCGTTGGTGTGCGGTCTGCCCAGCAGGTCTACGTGGTCACTGGATTTCAACATAGGGGGCCGCTCATTGATTGATGCTATGCTAGCCAATGTATATTTGCCCTATCCTCCTATGCGTGCGGCTAATGTATTGACTTAGCTACACCTGAATGCCCTCAGCACATATATAAATGCATGCCACAGTGCCTGTTTAGAAGACGAAGGAACTCAAGCAGGGGATTCCCCGCTTTGCTAAAGGAGTTAACTGGCGCATTGTTGTTCGTTGCCTACTGTATGTACATGTTTTTATTGCGCCTGTTTGTTTACTTTTATTTGCATGACCTGATTATTCTTGTAACCAATCATATTGTATTATATTTGAACTGCTTGTTTACATATTGAAGTGCATAACTGTGGCCCAGTGGGCAGTGTTGATTAGAGTTGATTGTGCGCTTGCTGAGAGAACACCTCTGAGTAAGCTTTTGTCTCTTGAAGCAATAAAGTATTCATGCTATAACCTGGTGTATTCAGTTTGGCAAGTAGCCAAGTATTGTTAGTATATCTGCACACGGCAGAACACAGAGCTAATTGATGCATAGCTCATTAGTAAACAGAGCCATTACTACTAAACCAGTAGCGCTCTATAGCAATCATTGTTGCATTGCTAACCAGGTACACTTCTGTAGTAGCCGTTCGGTGAAGGTGTGACAAAATCCTTTACATTATTACTCATATGAAGTCTGTGATATCAATCTTTAATTGACTTCAAAAACACTAACCAATGCCTTCAATTCTTTGCAGGACAGTATTATTATTATGACAATATTTATTATCGACTGCCTGCAAGAGGATCAGTTGGTTACATCGGTTACAAAGTGGAGATATGAAACAGTTTATCTAGCTTGATATATACAGATACATACCACTACTACAGCATACCGTCAAATATACAGTACTGTGAGATAGACAGCCGGGCATACAGTGGAGATACAAAATGTTCTTCAGGTAATAGACTAGCTCTGTATGAAATCTTTTTGATAATCAACTTAATAATTTTTTTATTATTGCATTTTCTAAGTGTTAGCATGTGAAACATCATCTAATCACAGTTTCATCTGTCCAGCATGTGATTATTAAAATCTCTTATGATTAATTTGTTTTCAGCTTTATAACTTAAATTGCATACTAATTAAAGAAATTATTGTGAAATTTTGACTCAATTTCAAGTTACGTTTTGTTTCTATAAGTTAAACAATGTGTGTTGCTTTTTAAGTAGAAGACATATCTATACATATATGAAATATTTTGCGTAGTTCTAGAATTATCTAAACTAAATGACGTATGTATTCTCCTCTCTCAGCAGCTTACCATACTAGTAAGTCAATTAACACATTGCCAAATGCAACGTACTGCTGTCAATTAACTTAGTCTAAATAAATCGCTTCCTTCTGAACCATGAAAAATATTTATTTCAAAACTGTTATCATTCTTTCTTTGTATTTTTGCTTTAGCAATTGGAGGTTCCAATGATTTTGATAGCTCAGACTGCTCAGGCACTCCAGGAGACTGTAGGTATTCATGAACTTCTACTAGCTTTGGTATTTCTACTAGCCCTGATACCTCTACTACTTCTGGTATTTCTACTAGCCCTGATACTTCTACTACTTCTGGAAAAACAGATGGATCTAGTAGCTTAGAAACACCTGAGAGTTTAGGTGAGTTCAAGCACAACATTTTCTCATACGGTTTCAAATTGACATGCACATGGACACTATTTTCTCTAATCATTTTGATTGCTTATCAATGGAAAACATTGATGTGACAGAGGGATGCTTACGTCCTTCTAGCGGCTGCAAATACGCTTCTTTTTCGGACAATATAATTAACAATGATTAGCATTGCTGACTGGTTGTCAATTTCAAATTAACACAACTGTATTTTCAAAGATTAGTGCAAACCAATCTCACATTTCACAAGTTTTAGCAAAATCCGATTGTGTATGCTTGCCGTTACTCAAAAAATTAAATCGCTCTAGTGAATAGTAATTTCAGTTTGTAAAGCTTTCTGTTACTATTTCAAAAACTTTCATTTCCATATCATACTGTGTATGTTTTTTATTTGTGAGCTATGTGGTTTTTTTATTACAGGAATGTTAGTAAGTTGTGTCTGAATTTCTATAAAAACTGATAAGTAATGAAAAACCTGAAAAGGTAAATAAAATTTTTCTATGTTTGTAAATATGCTCACGAATAAATATATAACAGTATTTTAGCACAATATTGTTGAATTTTTATCCTTAAATGATGAACAATAAAAAACTGATAAACATTGGTCAATCTAAAGCAGAGTTTTGATACAAAACAATTCAGCATCAGAGCCATTCTTATATAACAGAGAACCACAAAAATACATAGTGCAGTAACAAAGCTCCGGATCTACAGCATTTGAAAAGGTAACAAGTTTTCAATTTAAGAGCTGGGACAGTTAACATCAAAAAATGATGGTGTAACATCAATGGTTTTGCAACAGATATATTCAGGCATAATTGTGCTGAAAAAACTTTTTAATTTTTTACTAATCAAAAGTTTTCTTGTTATAAAGATGTTTAGCAACTTGCGAAATGATTTTTTATATTTTAGGTACAATAGCTGCGGTGGTGACAGCAATTTTAGTTATGATAGCTGCAGGGATAGCAATTCGTGTCAAGTGTCAGGTGTCAGGTGTTTGTTGCAGTTTTTGTCTAATCAGGTACGTTGGTTGATATACCCAATTACTGAGCTTTTATCATCTCAAAGCCTGAATCTATTTCTGGCAGCGATATCTTAAATAACATGGCTAGAAAGTTTATTATCAATATTTTCTTACAGTTACTATTGTGTCAATTTTTAGTAAACAGAAATATTTTCTTCAAATGAGAATCACCAGAGTTGCAGAATTTTTCTTTTGCTATGTTGCATAAGAGAACAGAATGTTTTTTTCATTTGCTCGTAATTGTTTTTGATCTTTTTGTTGCTTAACTACGAGTCGAAATTTCAAAAACATAATTCTTTTCATAAAAATAGCGTTAGAATAGCGTTTAGAAATCTGCTGTCTTTTCTCCAAATTTGGTTGTGAGACAAGTTTATCAATAGAAAGGGATGTAAATAGAAAATAAAAGATAGACAAATGTAATAAAATTATTCACCATTCTGAATGAATCAGTATTTAATTGGTTTTATTAAGTTTAATGCAAAGTCGAACATTTCGGCTGTTTAATATTTAAAAGAAAAGATAACAAATTAATTAATTTGCGTTATTATTTTTTGCATTACTTAAAATAAACAGCAGCCTGTGTAATTATTTATTTATATGCAAGCCCATGAATCTTTCATTAAAATCTTTGTGTAAACTATGTACATCTCAAAAACTATCGTTGAGAAATCGCAATAATCATTTTATAATAAATTTTTAAACTGTTCATACCCTTTGTTTCCTTGCTTGAAATTATTTTTATTTTACTTATGACTCAGCACATGTCTGATTATTGTGTGTTTCTAACTCAAGTTTATGTAAAATGTTCCTATTCAAAATAAAGACATTACGTATAACTTCAAACTTAATTTTTAGTACAAACATTGCTGTTGATAGAACAAAATTTGTTTCCAATAATTTCCTATCTAGTTGAAACTTCACTCTAAGCTTTAATATTATAACTCCAGATAACTTGGTTTTGGACGTTCACTCAAGGTTACCCAAATAAGCAGCAATTAGCTGACTCCGGTGTTTTTGAAGCCTTTTAAAAAGCACTTTTAAACTTTTGCAGACAACCTCCTGTGTCTAGTCAACAACCAACACCAGCAGTACAATATATCTCTGGACAACCATCCACATCTCTTCATCAACAGCAACCACAACAACAGCAGATTCCAACCTATCAACCTACCGTTCCATCTGCTCCTGTCCACCAACACCAACCAGCTTACCCACCACCATCTCAACACCCTGCAGCTTATCAACCACCTGCCAGTCAACCACTAGGCTACCAACCTCCAGTCTACCAACCTCCAGCCTACCAACCAGCAGCCTATCAACCACCTGCTATACCTGCTACCACTAGTGCATCTATCACAAAAGATCAGGCCAAAAAAAACAAGAACTACAAAAAGAACTTTGTCTAAGAATGGATAAAGTCGGCTTTTATCTAAGAAACCCAAGGAAATGGAACCATAATCTATAAATGCAGTCAAAATACAATTTCCTTTCTAATACAATTCCTTTAAATTGACTGCACATGATTTGTCGTTTATTTATACAAAATCTGTGGGCACTCTGGCTATACAGAAACTAAGTTTTCTTAAACGGTTGTTCACGTTTCCTAAATAAGTTACTTTCCGCATCGTTAATTTTTCAAACCATCTTGTTATTTACTGTTGTATAGTAGAAGTAAGTCTTTTAACACCCTTCCTGCTTCTATAGTATATTGTGTACGGTAGATTTGCAGTTGAATTTGATACAATTGAATGCAGTATATTAAGGTGTTTAGCTTCACTTATGTTACCTCTGGTGCCCAGAAGTGAGCGGCTGAGCTAATCTTCGTCTGGTGCCCAGAAGTGAGCGACTGAGCTAATGTTACCTCTGGTGCCCAGAAGTGAGCGACTGAGCTAATGTTACCTCCGGTGCCCAGAAGTGAGCGGCTGAGCTAATGTTTGTCTGGTGCCCAGAAAAGAGCGGCTGAGCTAATGTTCGTCTGGTGCCCAGAAGTGAGCGGCTGAGCTAATGTTCGTCTGGCCAGTAAAAGCTGCCGGTTTTTTTCTCTAAAAATCCTGGTCCTTTACAGCCTCGGTTCCTAAAATCTCGACACCTGAGGATGGTAACGGTCTGCATATGGGTCCTAGAAAACCTTAGGCTATGTTTTGTTACTCAGGCTATGACAGCAATCGTACTGCTGACCCACAACAACAAATCAATAAGTATCTTACAGGTCTGTGCAATTGTCAACTATCATTTCCATTACCTTTCAAACATACATTTACATACCTATATAAATATACGGTAACAGGTCTGTTTTCTCATGCAGATGCATACTATCCTAACAAAAAAATCATGTAAAAACTATCAAATACATGTATGATTGGTCTGTAAACAATCCAACAAATTGAACACATAAAGAATTGATATTTTGAAAGGTCTGTGTTTGATGCAGATCCGCACCTATTATACTACTTCAATTGATGAACTAACATTCAAAATCAGTGTAAGGTGGCCATTTTAGTTTTGGACCAAAGATTCATTTTTAGCATCAAACATCATCTGACTTGAGAACAAGCAGGTCGATTCATGTGAAATCTACAAAATGGGTGGAAAGGAATGTATTGATGCACCATTTTGGACTTCAAAGCAACCGCACGAAGTTGTAGCAAGTTTTTTCCATATTCAATCTGTCAAATTTTGCTAAAAAGAGCATTTTTCAAAAAAAATGAAGCGAGTCAAAAGCAAATAAATATATCAGTCATATAGCTCAATCTTTTTTAGCTCTCAAGTTTTTTATCCATTTCTAAAAGAGGTTTCCAAAATCAAAAAATAACCATAACTCAAGGACTGCTATTCTGATTGACTTAATTCCTTATACCAAACTGATCTCGGTCATATTCCACTATTTTGTGAATATTCGCTTGGTGTTATTTTTTTGCTCGCAAAGGCTCAATCTAGAAAGCCACATGTGTACACCCTAACCACTTCAATCAAATGCTCTTTGTTAACAGTTGTTTGAATGAAAAAATTGTTGTCACGTAACAAAGTCCTTGCAAAGATGTATTTATTGATAAACTTTACAATTAGCAACATTCAAGTCGTTTTCGATGCGCGTTGAAAGGAAGATTATGATGGTGTAGTTAAAATCAGCCGGCCAAGTACCAGGATTCAAATCACATCAGACATATTATTTTTTTTTGTTATTCTCTAAAATACTCTTGTTTTTATTCGATTCGGAAAAACAACCACAATGTCAAAAAATTTTTGTTTTTTATTTTGCTATGGCATTGCCTTACTGGCCTTTTCCAGGTCTGTTAATTTTTCCTCATAGATTGCAATGACTCCTGGCTTTGTTGAACAATCAAAATTGGTATAGATAATTACAAATACTTCAACATAGGATGGTGGAGATTGCACTTTGATGCAAAAATTTTCTAGTTTAAATATCCAGACCAGATAACGAGCAACACAAAATCATTTATTTGCGTATAATAATAACTGACAATCTGATGGCAGGCAGTGGAATGCAAAACTTAAAAATAATCAGCATTTATTCATTTAGTCTGCCTGGTTTCATTATTGTAACGACAGTAATACTTTGGCAGGATGACTTCACTTCAAGTGTTTCATAAGACATCTCATATGATGATACAAAGTGGTGCAACGCATATTGTGAGCTCTGAGATGACTTAATTACATCGCATAATGAGAGGTGCAGCCTAGAGGAAAATCCATTCATTTTCCTCGAATCTTTAATTCTTCAAAAATGTTTTTGCTCAATTATTTTCTATGAGTAAGTGAGATTTAGAAAGTCCTGTCAGGGGATGGGGATTTCTCACCAAGGATTTAGAAGAAAAATATAAACGCATAGCAACATTTTTATCTGATCATCAAGCAGTTTTTTACTGCAGCTGCTTATTATTGGATTTTTTCTTGTGTTCTCACAAAATTTAATCAGGCAAATGGGAGAATTTTAGAGCCATACTGACAACCTGAGTTTTTGATAAGAAAAGAAAACACCATAGAGGTATTCGGCCATCTATTGAATGAAACCAGAGCACCTCATATCTTGGGTTGGTGAGATCATCAATTGCTATATATAAAACCCATTCATGGAGTGCCCCATCAACTGTAGTGATTTCACTGAATTTTAATTTTACTCGAGATATAGGGAGGGTTCCATGTAGTGTTGTGAGCTAGGCTCTTGGGATGATGAAAGTCCCTGAAAGTCTGTTGGCTACTTTGGAACTAAAACACCTTAAATTAAACCAACTTTACGGATTAAAGAGGCAATTCTGAAAACTTCTTGAGATAGGTCGCTCTAATGAGAGGGTGAAGTTGTGCTTATTTGGTTGCTTATATCAAAAAGATCGAGTGAAATGAAGACGTTGTAATCGTTAGTTGAAATAAGTCTTGTGCAAGTTTCATATTGAGCAATTCATTTGTATTTTGCCGTTTCTGAATAAATGATTTAGGCTTCACATAACATAGGCTTCACATAACATAAGGATCAGAAAGAAAAGTCATGGATTTGAGTGAAAGTTTTTGCGATTCTTTTCTGTTTTAACAAAGCTAACGAAAGCCCAGCTATTTTAATGAAATTAGTTATGAGAAGTTCTATTAGTTAATAACAGCAGACGGAATCCCAAAATTGTTATATTAAAAGAGATAACTTCTTCCCTTTCCCAAGTCATTCTTCAAACTTCCTGCTGACACTGCAATCTGTTATCCACCTGTCTGCTTTTTTAGTTTTAATCAAGCCAATTGATAACCAATGTCGAATTAGAATGGCACTGCCAACCGCTGATTTACACTAATTTAGAGCCTTTCATAAGTAAACTCCAAAAGTTTTTTCCCAACCGTGACTTTTTCTGACTTACTCCGTGCTGCCTAACAGTCTATTAGTTGCGCCAAAGAGCAAAGCACGCTGTTGGCAGCTTTGAAAAAGCAAAACTCATTTGCTACTTCATAAAAAATGGGCTATAAAAAAGCTGAATCGCCCTCAAGTTAGCAACTGGCAGTCCCAGCCTTGTATGTCTTCCCTATTCCTCATGCTCTGTATAGTAGATTCTACTGGGTTGGTATAGCTTCCTACAGGGTCCGCACTGTTCTATACAGGGTCGGCACTGACTCATACGCAGGGTCGGTCAATTCGGTATCATTGATTCCAACCATTCTGGCCATCTAATGGGTAATATTAGGATGCAAGAATGTAAGTACAGAGTGTGCGCAGAAGTAGATACCACTAAAATCCACAACAATTGTATTAAACTCTAGATTTCCCTTTACTTGAAAAACAGAGTAATTGAGGAAAAACGACACTTACTTCTGCTAGTTCAAGCAGTTACCGCTCTCTGTTCACTGTCTACAAGAGTAGTCAGCTTCCAACTATTCAAGATATCACTTTGCAGTCAGATATTTTAAATTATCTGATTTTGACACTTTCACTCTCCTTATTCTCATCTCTCTGTTTTTTTTTCTGGAAGCAGAACTCCACTAACAAAACAGGAAAACCTCCCCCAAGAAAGTCAGAAATCCACCGGGTTTGACTTCCACCAAGTCATAATTCCTCCCACCACCATTTTGATCAGACAAGCAGCATTTTGACAACTAGCCAGGCTAACCACAAAATAATATATTGTAGTAAAATTATTGCATTGTCTATTTTTAGTCACTAAAATCACAAAATACCCTCAACAGCATCAGCATACAAGAACTGAGGCTACTATTAAGCAATTGCTATATTTTGAAGTAAATATGCTAATCAGTAGTAGGAGAAATAAGAATGGTGTAATTAAAACTGACAAAAATCAGAGTAAGCTAGGCCATAAAGGTCAAATTTTCAGTTTAAAATGAATCAACCAGCTAGTTCCTGCGCATTATCCAGCCAACTTGTAGTCAGCCCATCAGGAACCTCTTCACCCATTGCCACCAATCCTACTGCAAGATTGGGTGAATAAATTTATTTTTGTCAGATATTTCCAGAATATGATTCCAAAGGGGCTTAATTATGTCAGAGCAGATAGCAATAATTATACTCAAAAGCTTTTTTTGGACATCGGGGAACAATAAAGTTCAAGGCTTTCTTTTTGAGATTTCCACTATTCGCAGGCTCCTGTAAACCGTCTGAAGGAAAAAGGTTTAGGTTTAAATTATGGTTGAGGCAAAGGCATGAGGTTAAAGGTTTCAACGGGTCAGGTGCGTTTCTTAGTGTAGACGACTGCAAAACATTTCTGTTCTTCTTGGTAGAAACACAGCTACAGGCTGTTGCAGCTCCTAAGGCTAACATTAACTTCTCCAGAAAAATAATGGGTAATGAAAGATGATTGGTGGTATATAAAAGGTAGAGATTGGGAGATGCAGAGAAGAATTAAAGGTATATGCAAAGGGTTGAACTGGAACAGAAATAAAAATGCCCGTTATGCAAACCCATCACAATATATAACATTGATTAGGGAAAGAGGGAATCATAAAAATAATTGAGTAACAAAGAGGCACGGCAGGAGGGGGAGCTAGAGGAATAAAATAAAATGGAAATGGAGAGGGAGAGAAACGGAGAGACAGGTGGAGAGAGAGAGAGAGAAATGGCGAAATAATGCTAGATAGGAAAGTGCTATGGAGGTCATTCAAGCAGTCAAAATCAACAAGGATTCTCTGAAAGTTTGTAAAGATTTCAAAAATTTCTGTACCGTTAAATTGTTTCTATAAAGCACTGCTACATCAGCTTCCACCTAACAGTCATGAAACAACACATTCGCATTATACTGCAATGACACACCTTAAGGTTATATTGCTACTGTTATGCAATTTGCTGCTACTTGGTCACAACTGCTACTCTGCTTGTTTGGTTTTCTATCTGCAACTCCCTTTTCAGGGCAACAGCAAGATTAGTCTTGAATTGGGAGTTTTATTGCTAAGAATAAGACTGAGTTCTATGGCTCAGCGTCTCTTTTTTACCCAAAAATGTAATATATGCAGCATAATCTATGACCAATCACATTTTACTACAACAATAGGACTCATAATTTAATTGTTCCATTGGTCCTTGGCAATGAAGTCGGTGGACTCCCTTTTTGACCTTTGACCTTCTTATGCATCTGGGTTGGGCTTGTCAGGAGTTGTCGTTCCTTGATACTTTAAAGAGGTTGCAACCTTTAACTTTTGTGTTCTCCTTCACTTTAATTATTATTAACTGCAGCTATCTTACCTCGTGCCAGTTGAGCATAGTTTGTCAGCATTTTTCCCCACAATGCAGCCATTTGCAGTTAAATATAATATTATATATACCTGCTAAGTGTTGCAGCAACATAACCTTATAGTGCGTCCTTGTCCTCGTAAAATTCAGTAAACTGAAGTTATAGTCTATTTGCAACCCTTACTTTCCCCGTCACTAAAATCTATCTCCTAAAAATTTTCTGCCATTCCTGTAAATTACAGGCATAAACCTCAAGGCAGGTGCTTTCCAACACCCTGTGAATCACTAGATTTCCATGCGTCGAAGTTTTGACGGATGTTTTGATTTTTCAAGTCTTCAAAGGTTGGAAGTCCATGAAAACTCAAATTTTTCAAAACTTCGAATTTTTGACTGCCCCGATCTTGAGGGTGGAATTTTTCTACTCTTCGAAGATTCAAAACTGCGAACTTTTGGCAGTAGGATCATGGAAGTTCAAAACTTTGTAGTTTTTGTGATAATAAACTGTGAACATTAGTTAGAATCACCAAAAATAAATTATTACCTATGTTTAACTTGAATGTCCTTCTTTCATAAAAATAATCTTGAGAAAATATAAGGTCCTGAGCGTCATGTTAATAAATAATAAAACAAATAATAACAATCAATGGCACTGCTGTAATAATAAATAAATAATAATAATATTATTTTTTTCTTATCAGAGTTTGACAACTAACGAGCGACTACTTATTTATTATAAGGTTCAGTTGGCTATGAGAAGTCATACATACACTGGTTGATAAGTCATAAAAAACTCATCTTCTGTGTTAGTGATTAATTTTAGACCACAAGATTTGAAATGTAAACAATTTGGTGACAACACGCACTTGTGAAAACAATTTTTTTTCATATTGATCTCGTTTCAGTAGAAATTGCTCATCTCTCGCCACAAAAATACCATGGCTGCCAAATCACTGATACGCTCGTTGCGTAGTTATCCTTGCTTTGGTGTAGACAACTACGCATAATTTCTTCAAAAATTCGTGTAATGGAATTACGGCAAATCAAAGCTTCAAAATTTTCGACAATCTGTTGTTCAAAACTCCTTCAAAACTTTGACTCATGGAAATCTGGTGAATTTTGTACATAGAGAGACTCGTTGTTGAGTGGAAGTTGTGTTCTCTCAACTCACACACAGAAGATAACTTTTTCAATAAAGACAGCAGAAGAGAGCCGAAAGTTTGTGTACATATGGACTTGAAGGGAAACAGACATGCCAGCACCTTAGGGACAGAGACATTGATTTCTAACGAGCTGGTTTATAACAGACCAATAAAATACTTTATTTCAACTGCTTGTGTATTGAGTAAAAGTAGGCCCACAGTTTATATTTAGTTAGACTTGACTTGGAGTTGTTACTGAATACATTTACTGTACGTTTATTATTGCAAACATTTAAGTACAGTTGACTTTGGGGCTGTGTAGTGTGCTGGGCAAGTTGTCATATCAAGTTATTGTGTTGGATGGTAGAGTGACTCAATGTAGGTCGAGGTTTGATGACTCAGTTTTTGGTCAAGAGCTCAGATATTTTGTTGGGTGACTTAGACTTTGGTCGAGTTGACTCAGAATCGGTCTAGTAAACTTGGATTTCTTTCAACTAAACGACTAAAACCAAGTGTTACTGAATTATTGGGAAGCAAGATTTTGTCAAATTTTTACCCCCTCCCTATACAATACAGCTGTGAACAGCTAGAGCAGCGAAAAACTCCTTAGATATATAAAGTTTTGCTGCAGGTTTTTGTTGTAGTGTTTTTTTAGTTCTAGAACAGTGAGGCCAGTATTTGCTAAAATTCAATTTTGTTTTGTGTTAGAAACTCTATAGTTGTCAGTGGAGAAGGACTGCGATGTTTATACTTGAGGGTCAGCAAGCAGCACAAAGAGAATATTTTCACTCAAAGCTATGAAATACACTTAGATACAGCAGAACTTTGAATATTGATTTCTGCACTTTGCGAGGAATCATATGTGATTTTTTCTATTTGATAACTTTTTGACACAACAGTAATAAGGCTCCCCTTAAATATTGGATGAGCTTCGGCTAAAACGGTACTAAATTTGCCTTGCTACAATGTTAATACAGCAGAAAAAATGTTATTCATAAGTTTACATGGTAGTTGTATAAGTCATGTATAACCGAGTCAAAGATCTATAATAAAAAAAAATAAGTTCTCGTGAACAACTTCTTTAAAAAAAAGAATGAGTCAACTTGTTTTACTGAAAATCAAAAATGCTAATAGCTCATGTGGTTGTGCTGCTGTTAGGGAGGTCGGGCAACTATGCACCATGTTATGTACATGATCTACATATCCTACACTAACTCCATATCAATTTGCTGACCCCTCCTTTGAGAGTGACAAGTGTATGCAAAAGTTCTTCCCAGTGATTAAACAAATCTCCAATAACGTTCTGCAGTGGAATTTCTTGGCACATTACTCTGCCGATGTTTCTCTCAAGTCAATGGCACCATGTACGTATATGGCTAACAGATAACCAGATCAGCAGTAATGATGCGGACTGGCTACCCTGGCATAGCACATGCAAAGTAACCCGCCCTGGGGAGGTATTTCGGGCTGGCAGCGAGATGGCTGTTATAGCTAAAGACTCTACAATAGACTGAGAGACTATAAATACCTAAACCAAGGAGGCAACCACAAGATACAACAAAACTAAGAGCCCAGGCCATTAACGACTAAAGGCCTGAGACGGGATCCAAGACCACCTCCTGCCTTTTGGATTGGTTATTAACCCAGTGACTCCGCCCCTTACTTCTGAGCACCGTGCAACTTTAATGTTTCACACGCTATGTTATTCGTAGGTGTCTTCAAATCTTGTATCCAGCTTTTCAAATGTTCTACTTATATTTTATTGGATATAGATCATAACTAGGCCAAACATTTTCCTTGCTTCAGCCTATAAGGAGCTGAACTTTTGCTATTACTCTGTATGGTTTATTACACTGCAACACTGCTCATACTTTACCCATGCTTGCTTACACTCAACTTGTAATGTATGCACATATAACTCCAAAGCACTGAGTTTTTTGCTCGAGCCTGGTGCTCTATATAGTTGTGCAGCAGGGATAAATTTCTTTCCAGCATTATTGATGCCGCACCATTATGAGATCACCTCTGAGAAAGGTAATTAGCAACAAAATTTCATTGGCAGTGACTGGTATTACTGCGCCATCAATTGTGGAGTTTGGCTGGTGACAGTGTTCTTACTCTACCAAACATCCACTACAGATCTTTAGTTTGTGCTTACTTCGCTGTTGAGAGTTTTTATTTTTTTCAAGTTGGATTATGCTAGCTTTACTGTTTTCTGCCAGTAAACTGTCATTTTTTGTCGTTTTTATGTTTCTTTCTCGGCAGAGAAACTACAGCATCCCTGTTATAATATGCAAGCAAATCCATCCATTTGAATTTCACAGAGTTATCAACAACTTAATAGAAAACGTATAAAGTTTGCAATGAGGCCTGTGATGATGTTTGTCAATTCAAGCAACATTCACACATTTTTAGCCAGTGTAAAACATAAGCTGATTGGTCGATGAAACATTGAGTCAACCATTGTTATTGGAGAGTGGCGATGGAACCAAGATGGATCACTTTTATATTGTGGTAGATTTCAGTGCACTCTAGTGGTAAACGGGTAGTTTACACTAGGAACCTTGCGAAGCAATGCGCTAGACTTCTGCCCACAGCATTTGGTTAATAGCTGTTGGGTAGGAAGTCATACTGTGCCGGTAGCATGGTAAGCAGGGCCGGTATTGACCCCTGCAGGGTCGGTAGTGACCTCTACCGACCCGGTACAGCTGTACTGGGCCGGCACAAGATGGCCGCCTTAGACGAGGATCTGTAAAGATGTCTAGGAACTGAGTCAAGGTCGTAAACAGGAAGTGCCTACCCCTAAAGTACCAACTTAGTGGACCTAATTCTATATACAGCCTGGGAACCCTGTAGGAGCCGTCATTGGACAATTAGGAGAAAGGACTCCGCCCTTAGCCACTTGGCACCTCCTTGTATTATCTTGCATTGCATTGTGATTGGTTAAGTATTTATATAATTGATGTCATTGGTTGCATTACTTCCTGTGCATTGTATCTTATATGTTTTGTGTTCCTTAGCTCTCCTATAAAAGGAGAGCTCCTACTGATAATCAGTGCATTCATTACAATGAGCCATAGCATGTATTATTATATTGCTAACCACCTCGAGGAATAATTACCCTCAGGACTGCTTTGTAATAAAGCCATACCACAAACACTACTCGGTACTGTTTGTCTGAGCCATGGGCTCTTGCCTTACCGGGTAATTCGGTTGCCCTATACAGTGGCACTGTCGGTCAGTACAGTGTCCCCTCTGGAGAGAGGTAGAATACTTGAGACTAGTGGATGTCCGTGGTAACAGACCGGAATCCATTACATTGGTGGCAGCGGTGGGATAAATGGTACCTTCCCACGCTGTGCTCTTTCACGCTACCCTCTGGCCCTGCGAATGCACTGCAGGCCAGCTACCACTGAGGAAGGAGAAGTGATCTACCGGGTGTAGATCTGGAGAGAGGAGGAGAAATTGATCTACCGAAGTAGTAGATCGGAAGAGCAATTGACGCAAGATACTACCGGATTTCTCTGCAGGTTCGTTTGAGTGCGCTCCGAACTGCAGCAGCTATCCCGGCACAGTATCCACTACTAAAGGCTGTCTGCATCAACCGTAGAGCTTGCTCCGTTTGCAGCAGTCCAGTACAGACGCTACCGTATCTTCTACAGGCTCGTAGAGTTCGCTCCGACCTGGACATAGAGATACCGGCACTGTGCGAAAAGAAGAGAGAGTCGTGTATCAGCTATACAGACTCAGCTACCAGAGGTTACTCAGCTTGGAGTGTTACTCAGCTGGTAACAGTGACCCCGGCACTGTATCCATTTACAGTGCCCCTACACTACTGCCTGTAGGCCCGTAGAGCTTCGCTCCGCCCTGCAGCAGTACAAGAAGTTTCGTAACGGTTGTTACAAGCGACGGAGTGCCAGATACTGCCACAATATCCATTGGACCAACCCCTAGATCTGCTAGAGCCACTGGAAACACAGCTACCGACCCGGATCTAACCTATACCGGCCCGGGATCCAGTTGTACTGACCATTTCTTAGATTTGAGTTGAGATCACTCCTCTATCTGCAAAGAATGGCCACCCAGAGAGCACGCAGCGCTGGTCGAGCACCCGCTGGCAACCCAGAAGCTACAGCCATTGATAGATTGACCGAAGCATTGACGGCTATGATGAGGCCCAACCAAGACAATGCACCAGCTAGGCTAAAGGCTCCGAAGTTCGACGGCGAAGGAGACGTCGAGTACTTCATCAGCCGATTCATTGAGGTAGCCGAAATGAATGAGTGGCCAGAGAACACGGCCATGTTATACCTAAGGGATGCATTACGAGGTAAAGCATTGGACTGTGGAAAGCCTCCACAACTGCAGGGTATCTTTGCTGCACTACGAGCACGTTTTGGGCTAACACCCAGGGAAGCTATGTCCCGGCTGACCAGCCTACGCCGCCAACACAAGACGTCGCTCCAAGAGCATGCAAGTGAAGTAGAGCGCCTAGTGCGCATTGCGCATGCTTATCTACCTAACCAACCCATGCAGAGGATGATGCTGGATATCTTCAGCACCACAGTCGGAAACGCTTACCTGCAAAGACACTTGTTGGCCATGCAGCCCGTGGACATTGCAGAAGCAGTCAGGGCCGGCAACGAGTATATGCAGATAAAGACACCGTTTGAAGAGCGCCAGGCTCATGTACGGATGTTGGAAGAGGATGCCGACGAGGAGGAAGAGGAATGGATGAGGACGGTTGCCAAGGGCCCGTCTCAACGTGTCTCCACCGCTACTGCCGTACAGCAGACACACCACACCCCTACACCTGCCATACCGGATCCTATGACAACAGTCATGGACAGCCTGAAGCTATTGACAGAAGAGCTACGGTCGCTGAGAGCGGCTAGACAAGCAGCTCCCTCTCCACAGTTGGAGACGGCACCTGCAACGCGCTGTTGGGGCTGCGGGCAACCAGGCCACATGATGGGCACCTGCCCCCGAACTCAGCGCGCAGTTCAATTTAGAGACAACCCCAGACAGACGGGAAACGGCCGGCGCCCGCAGTAGCGCCACCGGCAGCTGACTGCAGCTGGGCAAGCCGGACCACACCCACAACCCCTTATAGTCCTGGAACTCTAGGAGAGAGTGGACAACCCCCCAAGACAATACAGACAACAGCTAACCACCGCTGGCAAAGCCAAACAACTCCTGATGCCCCGTACAGTCCTGTAACTCTAGGAGAGAGTGGACAACCCCCCAAGAGAGCATCAACACCCGCTGACTGCAGCTGGACAACTCCTGATACCCCGTACAGTCCTGGAACTCTAGGAGAGAGTGGACAACCCCCCAAGAGAGCATCAATACCCGCTGACTGCAGCTGGACAACTCCTGACACCCCATACAGTCCTGGAACTCTAGGAAAGAGTGGACAACCCCCCAAGAGAGCACAGACGCCCGCTGAGGACAGCCGGACAGCTCGACAACCCCCTTTTAGTCCTGTAACTCTAGGAAAGAGTGGACAACCCCCCAGGAGAACACAGACTGACAGTAGCCGGATTGCTCACCAACCCCCTTATAGTCCTGTAACTCTAGAAAAGAGTGGACAACCCCCCAGGAGAACACAGACTGACAGTAGCCGGATTGCTCACCAACCCCCTTATAGTCCTGTAACTCTAGGAAAGAGTGGACAACCCCCCAGGAGAACACAGACTGACGGTAGCCGGAAAGCTCGTCAACCCCCTTACGGTCCTGGAACTCTGAAGAAGAGTGGACAACCCCCCAGGAGAACACAAATGGCAGCGCCACCGCTGGAGCGACCTTACCAGGCCAGCTACTTCCTGGCTGGAAGGTTAGCCGGTAGACCAGCCTCCCTGTTGATAGACACAGGCTGCACAACCAACTTGTTGTCTAAACATCTCTATCAGCAATTGCCACAGTCAGTGAAGGACACGCTGCAACGCAGCGAGGCACATGGACTCATGGCTGACGGGTCTAGGATTCCCTTTTACGGTACCCTGCAAGTAAACTTGCAGCTTCGTAAGCTGAGGACGAGCGTCAACTTCGTCATTAGTGACATCAATGAAGATGCCATAATTGGCATGCCGTTCCTCACCGTACACGAGTGTGCCCTACGGTTTCCAGACTCCCATGTCATCACTGACGGACATGTGCTACCTTGCACAGACAAGCACGGGCGGCCACTTAGTGATAGTGTCCGTCTAGCGCAAGCAGAGCTGACAGAGGACCCCCCTTACACCCCTGAAGAAGAGGCGGTACCCGTACAACCACCCGCTGTAGAGAGAACTACAGGCGAAAGGTACCAGGCTGTGAAGAGCCCCCCGCCACAGGTAGATGGCAGAAGAACTGAGCCGGATCGGACAACAGCTGTAGGAGCTATAGGCAAAACAGTGTTTTCCCCCCCAATGGCTACACCCATGCGATGGGGAGAGGAGACCCCCACGGCTGGAAAGAGGCAGCCACCCTTCAGCCATCCAACCCCTACAAAGAAAAGTAGACTACCCCGAGGAGCTCCCCGACAACCTCCAGTGAACAGAATCACTGTAGCTGACCGTCTAAAAATGTTGGAGAAGTGGCCAAAACCTCCCAGTACTCGAACCCTTCCTGTTAAGCCGGGCAGAGTGAGACAAAGTTGTAAACAACTCTGCAGCACAGACCAGCCACTCGTACCTAGCAGTGACAGTGACAGGACCATCCCCCAACTAGCCATGGCGGCTGATCAATGCATAGAGCTTGAGGACCAAAAGGCAGATTTGCTGCAGGATGCAGGCCTTGATAATTGTCCGTCAGCCAACTGTGCAGACACAGAAGTACTGGAAGCGATGCCAACGGCAGAGCTGTATACCAAGGTAGAGAAGGTCGAGCTAGCAGAGAAAGAGGGTGAGCAATTAAATGCGGCATTTTCAAAATGGTTATTTGAGAACTGCACACCACGAGATCCGTTAGCACTACGGAGTGGCAGCCCACCTGGCTATGCTAAACCTGTACCTCTAGACTCACCATGCGCTGGTGACAGTAGAGTATGCGCTCTCCCACAAGTTGGGACTGCTGACACCCTCATAAGGGCAGTAGATAAGAAAGAGCGGGAGATCAAGTGCCCACCGCTTGATGCTGCCTGCCTGCCGGCCCGGGATGACTCCCTACCGGCCCGGGGTCCTCCAGAGATTCAGTCAGGGAAGACTGAGAAGCTACAAGGCAGTAGTTACCCTTGTAGAGCTTACCGAAAGAGAAAGCCTGTGGTGGCAGCTAAGGGTGAACGTCCCACGACGTCTTCACCACCAACCTTAGTGCCACACAGCACAGTGCACCACACCCCGGCACGGGATGTTGCTTGCACCCCCACGGTCCAGTGGGAAGAGGAGAGAAGGCGCTGGCTTTCCTTAGAAAAGGAACGGCGGTCTCCTAAAGTTGAGATAAGGAAGGTTCTGCTAGCACTAGAACTTCCAGGGCCACTGCTCGCACCCATACATGACGCTATGGTACAGCAAGCCCCGCTGCACTATAGGCAGCCCATGGACATGTTGCATAAAACTGGTAATGCACATGTTGCTGTAGACGCGCGCTCACAAATGAACGTGACGCCCATGCTTACCATACGATTGGTACAAGCATCAAGCCCTCCCGTGGAGGAGGAAAAGGAGCTGATCACTAGCTTCCCCTATGATCCAGGAGGAGTTGAGTTATGGGAGGTCACCTGCAAGGGCGACCTTCTCTGGAGAGAGGTGCTATGTCATCTCCTGGCATAGCACTCGACTATATATATAATCAAATATATAATCTGGGTACAGGTGTTACCCCCACACATATCTGCTCTTGATATTTTATTATTAAAGCCAGGCTATGACTTTAATGGAGAGAGGTATGTGGTAGATTTCAGTGCACTCTAGTGGTAAACGGGTAGTTTACACTAGGAACCTTGCGAAGCAATGCGCTAGACTTCTGCCCACAGCATTTGGTTAATAGCTGTTGGGTAGGAAGTCATACTGTGCCGGTAGCATGGTAAGCAGGGCCGGTATTGACCCCTGCAGGGTCGGTAGTGACCTCTACCGACCCGGTACAGCTGTACTGGGCCGGCACAAGATGGCCGCCTTAGACGAGGATCTGTAAAGATGTCTAGGAACTGAGTCAAGGTCGTAAACAGGAAGTGCCTACCCCTAAAGTACCAACTTAGTGGACCTAATTCTATATACAGCCTGGGAACCCTGTAGGAGCCGTCATTGGACAATTAGGAGAAAGGACTCCGCCCTTAGCCACTTGGCACCTCCTTGTATTATCTTGCATTGCATTGTGATTGGTTAAGTATTTATATAATTGATGTCATTGGTTGCATTACTTCCTGTGCATTGTATCTTATATGTTTTGTGTTCCTTAGCTCTCCTATAAAAGGAGAGCTCCTACTGATAATCAGTGCATTCATTACAATGAGCCATAGCATGTATTATTATATTGCTAACCACCTAGAGGAATAATTACCCTCAGGACTGCTTTGTAATAAAGCCATACCACAAACACTACTCGGTACTGTTTGTCTGAGCCATGGGCTCTTGCCTTACCGGGTAATTCGGTTGCCCTATACAGTGGCACTGTCGGTCAGTACAGTGTCCCCTCTGGAGAGAGGTAGAATACTTGAGACTAGTGGATGTCCGTGGTAACAGACCGGAATCCATTACAATATTGCTTTCCATAGCGACTAAGAAAGCAAAAGCTCAAATTACAATGAGCTCTACGCTTCGTTTTTGTTTTGTAACATATGGAATAGCGTGATTAAATATTTTAGTATGTTTTTTTTATACACCAATAAAAACTCAAAATATTTTGTTTGCCGTTTATGGAGGTGTTCCTTTTACATGCTAGTGTGCCAATACTGATGAACAGTCCAGGCAAGTTTTCCTAAAGTGAAGAGCTAATATATGAAATTTAAAGACTTTCTCTGTGCCATGTAACTCCATGTCACTTCAACATGAAATATTTGATAGTATTACATGGGATATCCACTGTAGCGTTACACTTGAACCATAATGTGAACAATTAACGCATGGTTGAACAATGACCATATATATTCATCACAAGGATTAACTGGAGCTTGGGCACAACGCATGTTTGCTCCTTCTTCTCCAGCTTCTCTCAGCACACGATGTTACTGTTTCTGGTATTACTTAGCATCATACCTTTAGCAGAGGGTATCTATGAAGGTGAAGGTCAAGTCTATTTCACTCACCGCTATCAGTATTTACAGAGTGGAGTGCGAGTAATATACAGACTAGAGAACTATCGTTATTGTAAGTATATTTATTTTGAGTTCTTTAACATTTGATAACAATTATCGAGAGCTAGTATGTTAGTCCAATTAATTTCACAACGGTAAGTTTTTGTATATCCTATTGTGGTGATGTGCTAGAAGATGTGGATAAAATGTTGTCTTAATAGCATGTTGTATAATTTCTCACTTGAGGTTTGGTGAAAAATAACATCGCTTTAATCTTTGAACCACTTTGCCATAGTAATCATATCTACATAACACCAGTAAAGAGAATTACTGAGCTGAGTAATTGTCGATCTTGTAAATAGCATTAGGATAGTATTGTACAATGTAAAAAAAACCTTCCTTGAAACAAAAAAAACATTGCCGAAACAAAAAAATTTTTTTGTTTTTCAAAAAATAAATTGTGGAGTAGCCTGAACCAATCATTCTACTCTTTCCGGCTTTGCAAGAAAAAATATTGAAGTCTCGGGCTCTCTTAAGTAATTTTACTAGCTTAGGTTTGTTTTTGTGTGAATCTTGTTTTGAGTAATTTTTAAGCCGACTTGATCCACCATGTCATATTACTTTGGTATAAATACAAAAATGAAAGAGGTTTCCTATTTTCCATTCAATTTGTCACCGAACCCAGCTTTTTCTTTTCTCTCCTGTCTTCAGCTGCGGTTGATTGAGGCTTTTATAGTATTTTATCGTGGGGATCTCTCAGTACTGTACATGTATATTTCGTGTGATTGTAGGTGTTATGTTTAAACTAAACTTATCCATAGACATGGCAGCAATATCGCATATTTTGCCAAAGTTTGTAGCAGCTTCTAAATTTGAAAATAGACTTATGCCTATCTCCCCCAAAAACTTACACATGCTTGATTTACGGCTTTAATGCCATCAATAAACCTGGTAATAGTGTATCAATTGTCTTCATCTTGTAGAAGAAATTTGTAACTAAAAATTTGTACTCAGTAGTTTCATTTCTCTCAACGGAATAGAAAATGATTTTTTCATAAGCTTCATGGAGCGCAGTTTCTTTGAAAAACATGAGTAATTTTGCACAGTTGTTTGTACCAATATTTCAAGATCTGTGATTGGTAGATATTTGTCATGGCCCGTCCATCAACTGTTACTATCAGAGCCAATAAGGAAAATATGCTAATAAGCCACCACTATTGGCTACGGGATTTCATCAAAACCGGCACATGCCAAGCAAAGAAATATGATAGTGTATTGTTTCTTGTAAACAGTACGTGCAATTGATTGTGCCTCAACATGACGTTTGTTCCGGCTGATGCAATTCAAAAAAAGTTACTCACTTTTGACTTATGTCAAAATGGAAAGACGCTTTTAGTTTTTAGTGTTCAATATTTGCAAAATAGTGTAGTGGATTTTACCAACAAAACAGTTATCCATACTTACAAAGGCCCCTGGTAGCTTGCAGGCATCAGGTAAGCCTAGTTACATAATACAACCAGACCAGGCATTGGTTGCAATTATCCTATTGTAAAGGATTTTGCTACCGACCTTTACCGAACACTGCAGAGATGTGTATTGACGGTAATGTTGGTGTAATTCTGAGTCAATTTCTATCTGTATATGTCAGAATAGCAACCTGCCAGACCAATAAGATTAGTAGTAACTTTGAAGCAATTGTTTTCACGTATAAAATCTAAGTTTCACAATCAATGTACAAAAGTGACTGCCTACCAATTTCACGGTACAAACGCCCAAAGAGTAATATGAAACATAGTTATATTTACGGAAAAGCATGCTCCAAATATGCAAATGAGCAATTGAAATTCCACTACAATCATTGGTTAAAAATAAGCAGGAGCATTGATTCCGAGGAAATAAAATATTGTCCATCCATCACCAGTATATCAGCTTAAGGATCCTTCCCTTCTATTGACTGTCTCCAACATGGCCTGCCTGATAACCACAAGGAGTCTCTTCCTCTTCAGATTAAGCTCGCACCTGGTGAATGAGCTCAAACTTACTCTACTAAGGACTTGGCACTAAAGCAGTGTCGTTACTAATCTAGTGGCAAAACCATCACACAATGACCTGAGCCACCAAATAGAATCAATGAGGTACCAGCACAGTATACCTTAGTATACCGGCCCTGGGTACCCATCTCGGACCAGCAGTGCAAAAACTGCTATAGGTTGAGAGACAAAATTTAGCCTAAGAGTCACCAGAACCCTTATTCAGATATTTACTACTCCTCTATGTTAGGAATTTAGTGATCTAAGCTGCCAAAGATTAGGATCTATTGAGAAGCCAAAGAGACTCGTAGACAATTATTACTGGCCGTGTGATCACTGACTCCGCCTCTTACCTCTGGCCACCAGAACTGTTTAACTATCTATCTCATACCTTATTCGCTACTATTTATATCTTGAACACCTATTTGTTCATTATGTTTATAATGCATGTGATTGGATTGCTTGATTAACTAGACTAATACTTTTTGTCACTTCCTGAAACCCAGCCTATAAAAGGCTGAGCTTTTCTGTTACTCTTTGCATTTGTATTGTTGTTTCATTCTGCCACTGTTTACTCTTGGATGGAAAAAAATGTATATAGCTGAAAAGCTATGAGTTGTACATTTGAGTCGAGGGCTCCTAATGATGGTAAAGTTGAAGATACTCCTTGAATGCCATAGGGAGAGGAAGGCTGGAATTTTTGGGAACTGTTAAGTGGAAAGTAGTGTGAGTAGTAATATATGAGCAGATCTCCCTACCAAGTGTTTTTTTGTGGATTTGATCTGGGGGTTGAGGCAATGGGTTACGACGTTGGATGAATTCGCCGAGTTTATATTGTATTTTACTTGAGGGGTACTTGAGTGGCATTTGAATGGCATTTAAGTGGCATTTGAGTTTTGATTATTTTTTTACTTAATTTGAACTTATAAATTATGAATGTATGGTATTCAAGTTTTGATAATCTTGTACATAATTATATACATAACTTTAACTCATAGAGCATCTAGATTTTGAATGTATGGCATTTAAGTTTTGATATTTTTTTGTAATTCGACTCATTATATCTACATTGAATAAATACAGTAATTAAAAATGAAACAATATGTGAATATATACATTTATTGTGCAATAAGTAGGGAAAATTTCATATAATATAGCTAGAGTCAGTAAATATTAAATAATACCAAACACTACAACTTGTAATGACAATCAATGCATAAGATTTTACTAAAAACTATCTTGAAAACCTTCAAAACATGATCCCAAATGGAAAAAAAATGGATAAAGTTAGATATTCATCTATTTGTTTACATCTACAAAAAAGAGGTATTTGGTGAAATATTTTTTCGATTTATTCAATTTTCATTAATTTTTTACAAAAACAAATCATCCTCTAAATGGTTAAATTTCATCTAATTGTACAAATTTACAAAAAAAACAGGGTATTTGGTAAAATATTCTTTCATTTCATTAAATGTTCATTATTTTTTTGCAAAAAAGAAATCACCCTTTAAATGGTTAAATTTTATCTGTTTGTATATCTTTACAAAAAAACAGGGTATTTGGTAAAATATTTCCTTTATTCTATTCAATTTTCATTAATTTTTTCAATAATTGCTTAAATATACATTATTATTTTCTTATTATTAGGTGAGCAACCTATCATACAAAATTAGTTTCTTGAGTGAGGGTTTTATCCTGCATTTTCATTTTGAATTTTTTTCAAAAATTTACCATTTTTTTCAAAAACAATCATTTATATATACAATTTCCATTATTTTTTAAACAGAACAATTCCAATCTCTGAGAGGTTGGAGATATTGGGGTAGAAAACTTAGACATGATGATGAGAAGGCTATGGATTTTCCCGTTTAAGAACAAACCATTTTCGATGGCAATTTCAATTCGGAAAACTAAAACAATGTAATTTGTTTTTCAAAATGCAATCATCAGAAAGCTTTTGTCATGATGAGGAGGAGGCTATGGATTTACCCATTCAAGAACAAACCATTTTCGATGGCGACTTCAATTCTAAAAACGAATTAGAACTGAAGTATGTGGTATTACGTAATCATTTTTTTAAACAAGAACAATCCATTTTTGATAGCAACTTTAATTCTAAAAACTAAATCAATGTAACTTTTTTATTCTTTGTCTCCCATGAAATTGTTCAAAACGAATTAGAACTGAAGTATGTGGTATTACATGATAATTTTTTTAAAAAACACATCAAAATCGACAAATTACTCCTCTAGATAGTTCAAGTTTACAATATTTGAGAATTAATCACAATAGAAACATTAAGCCTACTTGATAAAAAAGAATTTGACTGTTAAATTTAACTAATTGATTCAATGGTATTATTTGGATCTTTTGAAAATAAACAATTCAATGAAAACATCATATTTAGTCTTTGACACACTTGAAACCATTTTCCAGTAAATTTTACCAACAATATTTCAGAAATTTTTACTAGATATTTACAAAAAAATGAGGTATTTTGGTAAAATATTCTTTTATTACATTCCTTTTTAATTTTTTATGTTTTAAAACAGGGTTTTATTACAAAGTTTTTCTTGTTTTTTCAACTTTTTAAAAAAAATAATCATTATAATATATAGTTTTCGATATTTTTTTAAAAAAATAAATATATATAGAGATTTTCACTTTATATTCTTTTATTCCATTCAATTTTCAATAATTTTTTGAGTGAGGATTTTATCCTACGCCTTCCTTTTAAATTTTTTTATTTTTTTAAAAAATAATCATTGAAATATATAATTTTCGATATTATTTTAAAAACAATGTATATATATACATAGAGTTTTTCACTTTATATTTACAAAACTTTGGTATTTGGGAAAATATTTTTTTATTTCATTCAATTTTCAATAATTTTTTGAGTGAGAATTTTATCCTACACAATCCTTTTAAATTTTTTATGTTTCAAAACAGAGCTTTATTACATTTTTTTGAACTTTTTAAAAAATAATCATTGAAATATATAGTTTTCGATATTTTTTGATTTTTTTGTACTTTTTAACTTTTTTAAAAACTGTCAAAAAATCACCAAATTACCTCTCTAGATGAATAAAATTTACAAGTAAATAATTGTAATAGAAAATACCATATCTAGTTTTTACATTCATAAAACTGTTTTATAGTAAATTTTCTGTAATACAAACTACTATAGCTTACGATATCAATGGTTACAAAGCGCTTTTCTTGAACAATATCTTCCTCGATATTCTTCTGGTATATTATTATATCCAGGGAGGAACTCTTCTATTCCGTATTCTCTGTGATCCAATAATTGACTAAAATACAAAAGTTAGTCATTATATAAATAAATTTTACCGAATTTAAATTTTACTCTTAGCTACATTAGATAGTTTACATTATATATAACAGGAAAATAACTCACTGTGTTACATCATTCAGCTCAATAGTTTTTAGGGAAAGTTCTTTACTCTGTTTTCTTTTTACGATATAATGGACTAAAATAAAAAATGATGTATTAGTATAGTATGATTAAAATTAATGTAAAATAAATATAAACTTTTGTTATTTTTTCAACTTCTATGTAAAAGAAATACACTGATTACACACGAAAAAGTCCTTTTTTTCATTTGGATTCGGAATGTATAAATATAAATATATATATAATTTTAAAAATGTTTTACAACAAACACTCATGAATAAGCCATTTATGTGATAAAATGTGTTATTTACGTGAAAAATTAGGCATTTTTGTAAAATAATTATAACCTTTTGTGATTTTTTAAACTTTTATGTAAAAAAATACACTGATTGCACAAAAAAGTCCTTTTTTTAATCCGAAATAGATATAATTTAAACATGTTTTACAAAAAATGTTTATGAATTGATCATTTATGTGAAAAACTAAACATTTTTGTAAAATAATTATAACCTTTTGTTATTTTTTAAACTTTTATGTAAAAAAAATACACTGATTGCACAAAAAAGTCCTTTTTTTAATCCGAAATAGATATAATTTAAACATGTTTTACAAAAAATGTTTATGAATTGATCATTTATGTGAAAAACTAAACATTTTTGTAAAATAATTATAACCTTTTGTTATTTTTTAAACTTTTATGTAAAAAAAATACACTGATTGCACAAAAAACCCTTTTTTTAATCCGAAATAGATATAATTTAAAAATGTTTTACAAAAAATGTTTATGAATTGATCATTTATGTGAAAAACTAAACATTTTTGCAAAATAATTATAACCTTTTGTTATTTTTTAAACTTTTATGTAAAAAAATACACTGATTACACAAAAAAGTCCTTTTTTAATCTGAAATATATATAATTTAAAAATGTTTTACAAAAAAAGGTTATGAGTTGATCATTTATGTGAAAAATTGAACATTTTTGTAAAATAATTATCACCTTTTGTTATTTTTCCAACTTTTATGTAAAAAAATACACTGATGACACAACAAAATCCTTTTTTAATTCGAAATATATATATATAACTTAAAAATGTTTTACAAAAATGTTCACAAATTTATCATTTTAAGGGGTTTTTCATTGTAAGAATCCACAAAATTTTCACAAATCAACTTTTTAAAATTATGGTAAAAATTAATAAAACTTACCTATAGTGATATGAATCCCTTGAGCTATAGATTAGCTTCTCGAGAGTTTGTTCTCCACAGTCTTCTTTTTCAGCATCATCGAAGTGGTTGAGAAAATCCTCAGATTTTGGATTATCAGCCAGTTCCGAGGCTTGGATGAAGGCTTGATGAGCTGCGAGTACACTGATGTTGTAGAAAATTGAATTGTCTGCGTTTCGACTCAGACCCTTGAACAAAATCACTCCAAATCTCTCCGATGTCACAGCAGAAGCTATTTGATGAGGAATGCGCATATCTCCGATCAGTAATTCTTCATCTACAACACTTCTGTATTGAACTAGAAGAGTCTCTTCATTTCCATTCCATCGCCTGTCAGATTTTGCTATAACTTCAGGGTTTTGGAAACATATGACACTATCTGTTGGGAAATCCTGAAGATTAGCTACCTCGAAATAAGCATTGATTTGTCGCATACTTTTTTCTGGTAATACATCAAACGCATTCTTACACCTCAAAGTAGTTCCTGTTTCTGTAGCAGCACGAAAAATTGCTTTTCCAGTCTTTTCAACACCCATGTAGATCAAAACCAGTGGTCTTATTTGCGAAGCTTCATTGACAAGTAATCCTGCTGCTAATGGAATAGTGCTCTTCACTCTAACTACCTTTCCATCCTTTTTATAGTTGTAGATGATGGTACAGTTCGTTTCATCATGGAGCTCAAAGGTTAACACCTGCATAACTGTAGGTATTGGTAAATCTTCAACTTTGACTATGTTTTCAATGTTTCTTCTGGAAGCTGGAGATAGAGTACTTAACAGAGAGGCGCTTTTGATGATGAGAGTTGCCAGAGTATTCAGACTGGCGCTTTGAAAGGGAATCATAGTGCGTTGAAGAAGTACATTGTCATCAATCACCTTATCTTGTGAAGGTTTTGGTTCTTTATTCTTCAGTTGTTTTGTATTGACTTGTGTCGACATTCTAAAAGATAAAGTAAAATCCATGTTATGATTTCTTTTTCAATCCAATTTGAAGATATATATACATATATATATATTTACTCAATATCATACCACTGTTAGTATCTAAATCGATAAAAATTAAATTTATACTCAATCAAGTTGACTTACCTCCAAACAGAAAAGTCCTTCTAGCAGTTGTAGTAGATGATGTTGTAGTAGATCTTGCTCCTTCAGTTGCTAATGTTGAAGTGACTGCTTTCTGTGTAAAAACAGTGCTTCTTATATAGCTGAAATCATGCCATTTATCATAAGGTTAAATTAATGAAACATTGTTTTTACGGAAGAACACCAATGCTTTCGCGGGAATAAATAATTTATTTTCACGCGAATACAAACCAATGCTTTCGCGGGAATAAACATTTTATTTTCACGCGAATGGAAACTGTTGCTTTCGCGGGAATGAACACTTTATTTTCACGCGAATACAAACCAATGCTTTCGCGGGAATAAACATTTTATTTTCACGCGAATGGAAACTGTTGCTTTCGCGGGAATGAATACTTTATTTTCACGCGAATACAAACCAATGCTTTCGCGGGAATAAACATTTAATTTTCACGCGAATGGAAGCTGTTGCTTTCGCGGGAATGAATACTTTATTTTCACGCGAATACAAATCAATGCTTTCGCGGGAATAAACATTTAATTTTCACGCGAATGGAAACTGTTGCTTTCGCGGGAATGAATACTTTATTTTCACGCGAATACAAACCAATGCTTTCGCGGGAATAAACATTTTATTTTCACGCGAATGGAAACTGTTGTTTTCGCGGGAATGAATACTTTATTTTCACGCGAATACAAACCAATGCTTTCGCGGGAATAAACATTTAATTTTCACGCGAATGGAAACTGTTGCTTTCGCGGGAATGAATACTTTATTTTCACGCGAATACAAACCAATGCTTTCGCGGGAATAAATATTTAATTTTCACGCGAATGGAAACTGTTGCTTTCGCGGGAATGAATACTTTATTTTCACGCGAATACAAACCAATGCTTTCGCGGGAATAAACATTTAATTTTCACGCGGATGGAAACTGTTGCTTTCGCGGGAATGAATACTTTATTTTCACTCGAGTACAAATCAATGCTTTCGCGGGAATAAACATTTAATTTTCACGCGAATAGAAACTGTTGCTTTCGCGGGAATGAATACTTTATTTTCACGCGAATATAAACCAATGCTTTCGCGGGAATAAATAATTTATTTTCACGCGAATGGAACCCGTTGCTTTCGCGGGAATAAACAATTTATTTTCACGCGAATACAAACCAATGCTTTCGCGGGAATAAAAGATTTATTTTCACACATTCACCTATATAAGAGACAACGGTTTCAGACAGAAAGCATCCAGTTCAACAACAGTGAGCAAAGGAGCAACATCTATCTACTACATCTTCCATTGCAACTACTAAGAGTTCTCTCTTCATAAAGGTAAAACTTAAATTCAAATATTTCCGCTAGCTAACGAAGGCTTTATGACATATCTATCTTTAAATTGATTATAAAGAATTGAACCAATTTTTTCTGTTTTTCAGAATGAATACTCAAGACGTAGGAAGTCAACCATTGTATCTAAAGTCGGAATCTCAGCCTGATGAAAAGGTAAGAATTATTCAAAAATACTATCTAACACCTGTTGAAAACCTTTGATTATTTTAGTTATCTAATTATCGCTTGTATTTTAGAACAATACAACAGCAAATCCAATCTACTTAAAGGACTTCCTTCCAGAAATGTATCATAACTATGTGATAAATAATGATGTTGTTGAAGAAAAAGCTGTAGAACGTTTGACATTTCAAGTTATAATATTCTGTATAACTCAGCACATGATGAGTATGGGGATGTGTTGTAAGAAACATGATATATCTACAGAACGTTTTGATGACATTATAAAAAACGGTTTCAAAATCGTTTTGTCAATGGTGGAAGTCGTTAATATTAATAATTTTTTAAAAGAAATTGAAAGAAGTGCTTGGAATCAAATAGTTTTCAAAAAATTATACAACATGACATGGAACAAAAAAACTTTTTATAAATTCAGAAAGCATATTTATAATTATGTCCAAATAGATAAAGCTCTATCCTCTTCTGTAGGTATTTTAGAACTAATGTTAGAAGCGTTTCATACATATTTATGAAAAATTTTTAGTTGTTTCTTATTATTTTACAATATTTTATTTCTTACCAATTGAGATGTTAAAAGCGGTATGATATTAAGTAAATACATATATATATTTGAATGCATCCTTTGTTGTCTGTCTCCACATCCCAATAGTTTAATAAGCACATTCTCAATCTACCATAACTCTATGTAAGTAAATACATATATATATATTTGAATGCATCCTTTGTTGTCTGTCTCCACATCCCAATAGTTTAATAAGCACATTCTCAATCTATCATAACTCTATGGTCTTAACTGCTTTTGACATAAATACATATATATATATATAGGCCA
The DNA here is from genome assembly GCA_945261195.1 of Cryptosula pallasiana. Lineage (NCBI taxonomy): Eukaryota > Metazoa > Bryozoa > Gymnolaemata > Cheilostomatida > Cryptosulidae > Cryptosula > Cryptosula pallasiana. Next base: position 7,598,697 of record OX183131.1, on the reverse strand, counting down.
GTCTAAGTAATAAATACACTCTTAGTCACTCATGCAAATATTACCCTTTTATTTTTAGAATGTTATGGATGCTCTTTCTGAAGAGCTCCTTTGCACAGATCCATATCCAACGGAAAATAAAATGAGAAACAGCAAAACAACTCCTAAGAGAAGGAAAACTGCTCCAAAAAAGCAAATAGTAAGGAAACGAAAAAAAATAGTGAAAAAACAAACTACTTCCGTTGATAAGCAAACAATGAAGAGTGCAGCTATAGCTCATTTAACAGTTGAATGTCTCAACGAAAGGAGAGCTAGGGAATTAGAAAAGTCTAAAGGTTCTCAAGTGATTGACTCACCAAAAGTTCCGATTTGCAAAACATTTGAAGATCTTCCTATCCCAAGCATTATGCGAGTGACTGGCGTGATACATCCATCAAGTAAGGAGAAGTGTAGATATTTTCAAGTACGCTACCATGACCCTTCAGATATAAATGAACTCGAACCCAAAATACTTTTCTGTCCAGTTGAAATAGCTAAAAACTTCAACTGTGATAATTACCCCCCTCCGTTTAACGTTGTATATTTGGGTAGAAAGGGGAAACCAAAAAATAAAAGTGTTCTTTGGTATGATGTCAGACGTGTTACCAGACATTCTCTAAGCAATAAGAAAGCTGAAGAGGAATCACTATATTTGAGTACGTTGACTAAAGGTCAGCTCAAACGCTTCTTGAACATCAAGACCCTCAATAGTTTTCAACCCGGTGCTATTTTTCCTTACCAAGATGTTGTTGAGAGATTCGTTCCTCATCGATTTAAAGGAGGGCAGTCAAATGTAATTTGTATCCGTTATACCATTGAACAATGTGGAGAAACGCTGTTGAAGACGCTTGCCATACCAGACAAATATGCTTCAGAAGCTAATCAATATACTCGAGGTGTGATGATCTACAAAGGAAAAACATCCCACGGAAAATTTAAGACAGAATACGATCTTTCATTTCACTCTCCATACAGTCTCAATCAAATGTATTGGAGACAATATTGTGATCAAGCAAAGCACAACAAAGCAATATTAGAAATTGATGATGATGATGAACTTGAAGATTTTCTACGTGAAGATTTTGATGATTTTGAGACAGGATATGTTGCTGAAAAAAAGGATGAAATACATGATAAAACTCGGTGAGAGTTTTTCTCTAATCATTGTAAATAATACTTCAACTCAATTTAAATGTAGTTGTAGTTATTTTTTACCTCAAATAATTTTTTGTTTTAGCAATGGATAGTCTCTAATCCAAAAAAGACAAGTTGGACAATGTGACTTGGTGAGCTATTTCCCTTTTCTATATAATGTAAACTATCCAATGTAACTAAAGCTATAATTCAAATTCATGTAATTATTTTAAATTTTTGTTTAATCATTCTATACTAATACATAACTTTTTATTTTAGTTCATTACGAATTCAAAAGCACATAAAACAGAAGTCTCCCTTCTTAACATAAAACAGAAGTCTCCCTTCTTAAGATATAACATCACTACATCAAAGACATCATTGTAAAAAAAGACTATGTATTAATTGTTATTACTTAGTATTTACTGACTCTAGCTATATTATATAGAGAGATTTTCCCTACTTATTACACAATAAACGTATATATTCACATATTGTTTCATTTTTAATCACTGTATTTATTCAATGTAGATATATCTCCTCTCTCTCCTCTCTCTCAAGATATCATATGACTTGGAATTACAGAAAATTATCAAACCTTAAATGCCATACATTCAAAATCTAGATACTCTATGAGTTATAGTTATGTATATAGTTATGTAAAAAATTATCATAACCTAAATGCCATACATTCAAAATTTAGATGCCTATATCTCCTCTCTTCTCTCTCTCTATGTAGATATAAATATACCCATAAATATGCACATAATTGACCATATATACACTAATTGCTAGAAAACTAAAAGATTTCTCTCTCCTCTCTCTCTTCCTCTCTCAAGATACCATATGTATGTATGTATGTATGAATGCATTGATTGTCATTACAAGTTGTATTGCTTTGTATAACTTAGTATTTACTGACTCTAGCTATATTATATAGGAAGATTTTCCCTACTTATTATGTAATCAGGTATATAATCATATAATGTTTCATTTTTGATCAAAATATTTATTCAATGTAGATATATCTCCTCTCTCTATGTAGATATAAATATACCCATAAATACGTACATAATTAACCATATATACATGAATGTATAAAAAACTAAAAAATCTCTCTCTCCTCTCTCTCTCCCTCTCTCCTCCCTCTCTCTCCTCTATCTCTTTCTTTCTCTCAAGTATGTATATAGTTATGTAAAAAAATTATCAAAACTTGAATGCCATACATTCAAAATCTATATGTCATATAAGTTCAAATCAAGTAAAAAAATAATCAAAACTCAAATGCCACTTAAATGCCACTCAAATGCCATTCAAATGCCCCTCAAATAAAATACAATATAAACTCGGCGAATTCATTCAACGCCATAACCCATTGCCCCACTCCAAGATCAGATCCACAAAAAAACACTTGGTAGGGAGATCTGCTCATATATTACTACTAGTGTGACCAATAGAATCAACTTCATTAGTATGTGTCATACTGATGTAATGTAGTGCCATACTAACGTACTAATGTAATGTAGTGTCATACTAACGTACTAATGTAATGTACTAATGTGTACATAAATTTTTGCCTGATTAAATCTTGATACAATTTTAGACTCACCACTTGGTGTTGGATCTAAGGCTTATATAGGATACTACGGTACTTCCTCTGAATATTTGACTAAATCAAATTATTACACCAATGTCATAGCTAAAGCAGACAGCTGGAGTTTGTTGACCTGGGACTTTTCAGGTAAGACAACGTTATTACAATAGCCAAAATCATGGAGTCTGTGATATGAGTTAATTGACATGTAAACCACTAACCAACAACCTGAACTCTTTGCAGGGAAATATTATTATTTTGATAATATTTATGGTCAACTAACGGCAGGAGGATCACTTGGTTATGGAGTCGCCATATTGAACAGTTCATCTAGTGTGATATATACAGATACGTACCACTACTACAGCGTACCGTCAAATATACAGTACTGCGAAATAGACAGCCGGGCAGGCAGTGGAGATACAAAATGTTCTTCGGGTAATATGTTATGAAACTTTTTTTACTGTATAATTTACTTATTTTCAGTTTTTGTATTTTACTAGTATTAGCATATAAAACTGTAGTGAATTTTTATGGTCACTGTGTCTGCGCAAGTTCCCCCTGACAACTGCAAAGTTTCAGGCATGCCTAAATTGAGCCTGGCACTGCCAGAAAATCTTGTAGGAAAGCCGATAGAATCACTACCGGCCCTGCAGAAACACTGCCGGCCCTGCAGCAGTCACTACCGGCCCAATACCGGTCCGGGGAGAAAAGAATGGCTATAGGCTGAGGACCCAAATTACCACCAAACGATGCAGAAGCTTGAGTTTGCTGCCCAACTGGAGTGAGGTGTTGTTGGTGGTATTTTGGCCGCCTCCCCCCCCCCCCCCCCCAAATCCACCACAAAAACAATATCTAATCATACTTTCACATGTATAGTATGTAATTATTGAACCCTCTGACGATTAATTTGATTTCATTTTCATAGCTCATAAGAATTGCAAATCGATTTTTGAAGTTTATTGTCATCAGTACTTCTTTAGAGTCTATTTGATATCAAGACATATCTGTCTGTGGCACAACATACCCACACAAAATCCATAGCAAAAATAAAATTGTTATGAAAATTTTACTCAAATTTAAGTTGGGTTTGGGTTGTATAGGCACAACGATGTGTATTGTTTTCAAGTGGAAGACATATCATTCTGTGTAGATCTAAAACTATCGGAATGACATGTCTATTATTTTCTGTCAGCAACGTATGACACTACCAAGCCCATTGAAACAATCCCCAAAGGCAGCATACTGCAATCAACTAATCTAGTCCACAGAAATGTTTTTTTAAATAATAAAATTTATTTATTACAAAGTCTTTACCATCCTTGTTTTATATTTTTACTTTAGCGTTTGGAGATTCCAGTGACTTTAATAGCCAAGTGGGCTCAAGCACACCAAGAAACTGTGTGTTCTGTGGTTCTGGGAGTTCTGCTGGCTCTGGGAGTTCTACTAGCTCTTGGAAACCAGATGGATATAGTAGTGTGGAAAATTCTGGCAGTACTGGTGAGTTCATGCACAAAGATTTTTTATGCAATTTAATTTGCATGCCCATAGACACAATGCTTTTTAATCTTTTTTATTTTTCATCAATACAAAACTTTGATGTGAGAGAAAGTTGTTTACGATCTATTGGCGGATCCAAATGTGTGATACACTATGGTTTTTCTTTTACAAAGTAATTAACAGCTATTGGCATTACCGACTTACATTTAATTCTAAACCAACATCTGTATTTTCAAAGATGAGTACAAATCACTGAACCATGACACAGGTTTGAGTGACAACCAATTGCGTTATGCTTCCTATTTACTGGAAAATGAAAATGCTCAACCTAATAATAATTTGCTCAAAGTAAATTAGTTTAATTTTATTTGAGAAATTTTTATCTCCATATCAAATATACTTTGTTGCTTGTAAGCTGTGTTTTTTTTTTATAGGAAAATCTTCTACTAGCACCAATGTTGGTAACTTATGTCTGCTTTTCTATAAAATTGATTAGTAATGAAATGCCTGGAAATATTAATATAACGTTTCCATATTTTTGAACATAAACACTGTGAGCGCAGATTTGGTGATTTTTAAAAACTAATCGATGAACTATATAAAATAGATAAAATTCGGTGAATCAAAAATAGAGTTTGGATAGAAAAATTATTCAGCACCAGAATCGTTCTTGTATAACAGCAGAGTGAAGAAATACAAACTTCAATAGATTGAACAAATGAGTTAAGTTGCAAACCTTTGCTGTAACAAAATCCCGGAACTACGAAGTTGAAATGTAACAAACTTTCTATTTTAGAGCTGGGAAGATTAATAGAAAATATAGATACAATTTTTAACCGTGAAACCCATCCATTTGTAAATGTGCCAATAAGACTTTTTGACATTTATTTAATCAAAATTTATCTGGTTATGCGGAGGTTTAGCAACTTATTGAATGTTCTTTTATATTTTAGGTACAATAGTTGCAGTGGTGATAGTAATTTTAGTCCTGATAGCTGTAGCTGTGGGGGTAGCAGTTTGTGCCAAGAAAGGTATACTCAGGTATGTCAGCTGACGCACCCAACTACCAAGCTCGGGTAATAAAAACAGTATGCATGTCAAGTATTGCCCTATTTAGCAGAAAATTTAATGTAAAGCTTTAATAGTATTATTCCAGATAATCTTGTCTTTGATCTTAATCAAATCTCTCTCAAATAAACAGCAAGTAGCTGACTCCAATGTTTTTAAAGCCTTTTAAAAAGCACTCTTAATTTTTTGTTGCTATTTCAGGTGCAGACAACCTCCTGTGTCTAGTCAACAACCAACACCAGCAGTACAATATATTTCTGGGCAACCATCCACATCTCTTCATCAACAGCAACCGCAACAACAGCAGATGCCAACCTATCAACCTGCAGCTCCGTCTGCTGCTGTCCACCAACACCCACCAGCTTACCCACAACCAGTGCAACACCCTGCAGCTTATCAACCACCTGCCAGCCAACCACTAGTCCTCCAACCTCCAGCCTACCAACCTCCAGCCTACCAACCAGCAGCCCATCAACCACCTGCCTACCAACCACCTGCTATACCTGCCACCACCAGTGCACCTCCCACAAGTTATCAGACCAACGATGTACAGGTTCTACAATAAGAACTACGATTCAAAATGGATAAATTTCGCTTCAATTTAAGGGGCCCAAGAAAATGGTACTATAATCTTTAACTGCACTCATAATACAATTTTCTTTCTTGTCAGGCTCCAAAACATCAACTTCACATGAACTGTCTTTTTTATAGAAAATTACTGGGAAGTTTGGCAGTACATAGGCTAAGTTTTCTCAAATGGTTGTACACATATTTCCTGGAAAAAATTATTTCTACATTAATAATCTTTTACATCAACTCATCGTTTACTGTTACGCACTATAAGTTTTGTATAACCTTTTCTTGCTGCTATTGTATGTTGTGCATATTGTAGTGCTTTTTGCTGCTACTTTGTCACAACTGCTACTCTGCTTGTCTATCTTTGAATCTGTGATTCCCGATATAGGGCACCAACAAGACTAGTCTTGAAGTTTGAGTTTTATTGCAAGGAATAAAACTGAGCTCTCTGGCTCAGTCTCTTATATTTATACAGAAATATAATATATACAACATAGTATAGAACCAATCAGATTACTTGATAACAATGAAACATATAGCAAGTCACTTAAGCATAGCGCTTATTTACTGTCTTACTGGTCCTTGACAGGAATAGGGGCGGACTCCTGTCCGAACTTTGACCCTCTAATACCTTTGCCTAAATTTTCAAGAATTGTCTTCTCTTGATACCGCTAGGGGGAGACAACTTGTAATCTTTTGTATAATTCTCCACTAGTAATTATTGTCAGCTACAACTATCTCATCTGGTGCCAGGTGAGCTTGACTCGCCAGCAAATTCCCCCACAATATGCTAGATTTATGATTGATCTTGAGATAGTTAAATGTAGTATGTAAATGTTAAAGTATTTAGCCTTTCTTTATGTTACTCCTTTTTGCTCTTATAAACCTATATAAAAAACAAGTTAGCCTCTATATTTTTGTTTTTCATGTTGATATACCATTTACACACTGGGAATATAAATGGAATGTTATTGTGTGCTTTTTTCCAGGTGTGTTATTTCTCCTCATTGACTGCAATGGCTGCTGGTGTTGTTGAACAAATGATGCTGGTATAGACAATTACAACTAATTAAGCATAAGATGATATAGATCACACTTCAATGAAACTTTTTTTCCAGTTTACAGATCTGAAGTAGGTAACACGCGATACAAAATGATTCATTTGCCTATAATAGTTACTGACAATCATAAATGCTGGCAATGGAATGCAAAATTTAAAAAGACCAGCAATTTTTCTCTTAGTCCGTGTTGTTTCATCTTTGTAAACACGGAGAATAAAGAATATTTTGTAAATGGAGAATAAAGAGGCAATCCTGAAAACTTCTGAAGAAGTGGCATTCTTAGCAGATGGTAAAATTGTGTTTATTTGGTTGCTCATATAAATAGTGGTTGAAAGAAATTAAGATGTTATAATCATCAGTTTGAGTGACTCTTGTGCAAGTCTCATATTGAACAATTCATTGCACTTGTTCAGTCGAATAGCAGTTTTTTCTTCTGCTTTCAAAAAAATAACCAAAGCCCAATTATTTTAATATAAATTGTTATGAAAATTTCTTTTGGTCAATAGCAACAGATGAAATTCCAAAGTTGTTATATTGTAACAGAAAATTTTTTTCCCTGCATCAAGTAAGCCTTTAGTTACCTGATGACTCCATAACATGTTGCCTACTGTTCCATCACTTCATCTAGGATCGAACCAACTGATAACAGATAATAATAATAATAATTGTGTATAAATAATTGTATATATATTATTTATTATTCTTTATTAATTTTTCTTTTTCGTTCTCCAAAGAAAAACATTATTATGCATCGCTATTATTACTATTAAACAATGATTATTAACAAAAAAATATATTATTAATCATAATAAAAACAATAATCAAAAAGTTATAATAATGATTGGGCAATAATAATCATTAATAAAATTTAGGTAGTTATTGCATAGTGCTAGTTTTTATTATGAGCTATTAATACATATTACTCATTGTTACAACCAACAAAAAATATAACAATAAAGTTATTAGTTATACATAACAGCAACAACAACGATAACTCTAGATATTGCTTTAGCAGTAGCATCAGTAGTAGTAGTATTATAGGATAATTTGTGAGTTATTATTATTGTGGATAATATCAGTAACAGTAGTAGTCACTAGTCAGTAATAATAATAATGATAATGATAATCATAACGATAATCATAACGATAACGGTAACGGTAACGGCAACGGTAACGATAACGATAACGACAACGACAATGATAACGACGGCGACGACGGCGGCGGCGGCGGCGGCGGCGGCGACGGCGACGGCGACGGCGATGGCGACGACGACGATGACGACGACGATGACGACGACGATGACAACGATGACGACGATGACGACGATGACGACGATGATGGTGATGGCGATGGCAAGGGCGAGGGCGAGGGCGAGGGCGAGGGCGAGGTCGAGGTCGAGGTCGAGGGCGAGGGCGAGGATGAGGGCGAGGGCGAGGATGAGGGCGAGGGCGAGGGCGAGGTCGAGGGCGATGGCGATGCTGATGATGATAATAATAAATAAATAAATTATAATTACAAAAGCATTCAGTCAATCAAGTTTTATCAGATGATTGCTTTGTGAGAAACTTCATGGTACCAGAATTTGCAGTTTTACAACTACAGTAGAAGGAGGTCATGAACATACTCACACAAAAAAACTGCTGCTCTACTGTTATACTGTTATCATAATGTTTTTGTTTTACAACCATGATGATGTTGGTAGACAGTGTCACCATGTGTTGGTGCGAATCCAACAAAAGGCTCTATTATTAAACAGCAAGCCTCGGATTAGTGCTTGACGACCTGCTCCGCCATTTTAAAATATCAATGGTCACCATTGTTCTTTGCAAGTTGGCAGGTCTCATTTACTTTCAGCTATTTCAATTTAGGGAGCATTGCATCTAGGCTTTCTCTCTGAAGTAAGTTGTAGCTTCTTGGTCATAAAGTATTTTTACCCATATAAACCTGATTACAAGCAGTTTTGTGTTTTCTAAGCTTTTCTTCACAAGCTAGCATAATGTGGAAATTCTCATTGAAAAATTTGTGAAAATTTTAACAGATTTAATAAAAAAAATTGCTTTCATTGATTTAGTGTATAACAATCATTCTTCTTGCCCACTCCTCACTGTGTGAGCATTTAACTAATTTAACAAATTACCTTCACATGGCACAATCTTCCATAATTGTTGTTAATCTCACGACAATTATATTGTTATAATTGTCTTCTTACATTTCCGTTTACTTATTTATAAAATTCGAAGCCGAGCTTACATCTATGCTATAACAGTGATAGTCCAAATTAGAAGTATGCATGTATATAAGAAACAAAATCGATGATGGCTGTTGTTGTAATGATGTTTTTGTGTGGCTAATAATTAGTAATGGCTACGGACAATGATTGCATTGGTTAATGCACAATGTCTTTGCATTTATCATTCAGCTATGGTACGAGGATGCAAACCAAATTTGGTGTCGAATTACTTTCGCGATACACTCCAGCCCATGTTTATGTCTGTTGATAAAAAGCCGCTGACTCTGTGGCTAACTCGTCAAGTTGTGTTACAGGGCTTCCATACTTGCCGTTGTGGATTGAGAATGAAGTTGATGAAAAAGACTGCCTTCAGTGATGGTTACGCATGGTATGGGTTTGGCTTTACAAATGGAAGAATTTCGTTCACATGACATACTATTCGTTTATGTTTGCTGGTCAAAAAGAAATAATCATTACTATTAAATTGCTGTCCAGATCATTACTTGTTCTTAGTATCGCATGTGGTCCAGCAAAATGAGTGGGCGGGAATCAACTTGAAAGCTGTGAATTGGTATTTCAAGCATCTGGTTTAACTGTGTGATTATGTCAATTTATTTTATTGAATATTATTTGCTTTGGTAATTGCATGCTATTCTTGTAATCCGATATAGCATATTATTTTAGTGGTAATTGCAATTATGGCTACAGGTATTGCTGCTGTCGGAAAGAAAAGTCATTGAGGACGAATATTTGGTTTTCCGGATTTCCAAGGGTGAGTTTATTTATGCATATCGTTTGTGGAGTTAAGTTGAAATGGTTTCAGTGTTTTGTGGACTGGTAAAATGACACTGCTTGCAACACGACTACACATTGGCATTGGTCCGCGAATCCGGCCACAGCTAATGTAGATAACCACAGACTGGTCTCAAAGGCAACCGCATACAAAATTGCTAAGTCCTTAAGGGACATTTGCTGTGCAACAATGATATGTTAATTGTGACACTGCTGTGGATGTTGAGTGGAAATTATTTTATTCTGTTAATGATATAAAAAAACATGTAAGATTATTTAGAAAATCTAAGGATAGTTATTAAAAAGGATTACTTAATAATTAGAGGTTATAAAGTGGTATTAGTAGTTTGGAAAATCAAAGCAATATTATGTACAATGCAGAAAGTTGTTGTACAGAGTATATTATTTCCTTTCTGCTCTGGATAACATAATAGAACAGAGCTTAATGTAAAGTGTTGCATATTATTGAGTAATATTTTTGTCCAAATGGTGCAACATCATTGATCTCTGAAATTCGGATATGTCAATTTTTGAAGACTGTTTCAGGACAGTGATCCTATTGGCTTATTCGGTGGGCCCGGACAGTGTGTACCAATAGAGGAGAGTGTGTTTCGGAGAAGAATGGTAATAAATTGTGCCTTAATCCTGTTACAAATATGGCATAGAGATAATTGTAGCTGTGAATAATTAGCAGCTACTCACTTTTAACCACAATCACTGACATGTTTTAATAGATTCCAGTAGTATGTGCATTATATATGTGTACAGCATACTCGCTGTAGGCCTGTTGTGCCAGCATCCAGCTGAACTGTACCAGGTAAAGAAAAAACAACTCCAACATTATTACTCCAAGCTCCGTATCCAATGTGTAACTAGTTATTGGAGTTACAGGTTTTGCGTGCAGTGAGAAAACCAAGAACAATAAGTTAAAAATAAATTTACATTTTTTGTTCAATCATTCAGCTCAAATATTGTTGCAGCCAAAAGAAAATTTGAAGAAGTTAAAGTTGGGGTTGTCTTTTCTCGATATGTCAAAACAAAATTATGTGGATACAGCTCATCTTCAGCAAATGGACAAACTAGGCCATTCCTCAGACAAATTATAACAGGTCTTATTTGGTGTTGTTGGCTCGTGTGTAAATGTGTTGAGAGCGTGAAATTGAGTTGAACATTTTGATTGAATATTCAACGCAACTCATCTATTATATTGCATGCTTCTGAGTCTAATTGCTGTCATTGCTATAGACAAAGCATGTATTGCTGCATGTTTGTTGCAGGTGTCCATACCAATAATATAGCGTCAGTCTGGATGTAGACGAAAGCTTTTATACGAAAAAGAAAAGTCAAGTCCTATGTTGCGCTTCATGAGCACCTGCAGTGTTACATGTGGAAAATGTGGAAGGGCAGTCCCCATAGACTGAAAGGCCGTGGCAGAGTTTTGCAGGACTTGGAAAGATTGTATCCTCAAGTTGTTTGAGAATAAATAGTAATTAACAAAATCCATAATGTGTTTTTATTACTGATTATAATGGATTGAAGTTTTTTACCTTCTCACAAGCAATTTCATTACCACACTCTCAATAAAAGCTGACATTAAACCTGCATGTGTATGTTTGACTCCTGTATTTTATATCCGTGCTGAGATTAACAGTTCAGAGACTTTGTGAAAAGAACGACCTTTACATGATCAAAAATATGCAATTGAGTAAAGACTACAGGTCCTGTAAATAAGAACTATGTTACAAAAATACAAATAACACTGAACTTGTGAAATAATGCCATCTATGCTTCAAACAATCTATGTATAAAAGTATTACAATCCCAAATATTTAGTAAGAAGAGAAGAACATGATTATTGTGATAAAAAGAGTGAGAACTTGACAACTTGCAAAACATAGCAAAAACAGCAAATACTACATGTCTTATGAGTAAGTAAAAACTATACATATCCTGTGAGAATGGAATACGAAAAACAGCAGAATATTTTTAACATAAAACAAGTTCGCAAACAAAATTGCCTAGGCCATCTATGCTACAAGCAATCCATGTTAAAAGCAGTACAAACCAAATATCTACTAAATAAAAGATTGCTGAAAAACAGAGCGAAAACTCTGCAGCTTGTAAAACATCACAAAAACGGCAAATACTACATGTCCAGTCAGCAAGTGAAAATTATATGTGGTTCCCTGTGATATGAAAATATAAAAACCGCAAAAATTTGGTAGCATTATAAAGCAAGCTTTCAAACAAAAAAATTTCCATCCATGACACAAGCAATCTATTTTTAAAGGCACTACAAACAAAAACCTAAGAAAAAAAGATTACTGTGATAAAAAAAAGCTAAAACTTTGCAACTCGCAGAACAGTACATAAACAGTAAATACCATATGTTCGATGGGTAAGAAAAGTATGAAAACTGCAGAACGTGCAAAATTTTATACAATACCAGCTTTAGAATAAAATAAATTTGAAAAAGGAACAGGAAAGACTAATAGTGCGAAGAACTAACTTTTTGAGTGAGTGTTGCCCAAAAACGTGGCAATTCGTAAACTAGACAGCTGGGCCAACTTCTACAAATCCATTCTTTCTTTACATTGTTGGTCAATGTAAGCAATGCCACCTCTCCCACTCCATCATGATGTCATCTGAAAAGCAACTTTTGTTAGTGTACTCAATAGATTTGGGCAGTTTTACGAGACCTGCGATAGACTGTTAATGTCGACAATTTAACAAACTAAAAAATACACACTTAGAGTATAAAACTAAATATTGATAAAGGAGAGCTAAAATTCACCAACAATAAATAGATTCAGTAATTGTGCATTAGCAGATTTTAAAGGATGCCTATCTCTTCCAGAACGCCACTGTCAACCTTGCTCATATAATATATGCGTTCAAGTCGATCGACTGTCTTTCTATCTTTGCTTAACTTTAGTGAGCAGCTGTTAACAGACTTGCTTCCCTTTGACATCATTTCATGTATACAGTCCATGAAAGCAACAGCGTCGGCTATGGTAGCAACTACAAAACCAACATGCTGTAGAAAATTAGAAATGCAAAATACTTCAACTTTTAACAAACGCGACTGGGTTGTGCCTGTGATGATGGTTTATGGCAATACTCCTATCTGGGACCAGAGATTCATACAGATCAATATAACGAAACTACACCTCCATCAAGTACTCACTTTCCACTGATACCCAGCAAAAACAATATGCAACATTCTTTTTATAAATTTTGGTTACAAAACATAATCCACATTATGGTCGATGTGTAAAGAGATTTACCTATTAAACAGACAGTCCGTTGAAAAACATGTCCAAAAGGTTTAGTGTAATCTAACTTTTATTTGTAATGACAAAAACTTCTGTACAATGTCAATATCTGAAAAGCTCGGGTTCATGCAAGCAAACAGAATTCTTTAAAACTCACCTTAAACTTAGCTTGAACTAGTCTTTAAAAAATTGTGTCTGCGTCAGCAGTGACTGGGTCAAAAGGAATTGCTTCACCAATATAAAGACAACTCCAAATAAATTACTTTTTCACTTAAGCATTTCAAGACAAATAAATTTGATCAAAATGTATTATCTGTAACCATTTTAATAAAAAATGTAGGAATAATTCTATATTTTAATAGCATACTTAAACAGGATTAGGACATATCATTTTGCAGTATATTAGTCAAAAAGATAAACAAAAAATATTGAAAACTAATTTAATAGTAATGCCAGCATACATATTTTGATAACAAGATGAACAAAATGCGTAAATTATGGTTTTGGTGTTGCTTTCTCACAACGCCAATAATAGAGGAGATGGTCTCACCAAATCTGTCTTCGCCACCTTAACATGGTAAAGGTGCAAAGAGAAAAAATTTTATCCTCTTTTTGTGACAAAGTATGGAAAATAGTTTGTACCAAAGACTTACTTCTTCTATACTTTTGCTGGTCTACATTGAATTCAGGTTTTCACATCCTTTCCTATCAATGTTCAGTGTCTGGCCAGTTATCAACTTGAAATGCTTTATTAGATGAGAAACATGCTAAATTGCGTGAATGCAGCAAGAATTTGATGCCACTAGCAGATAAGATAAACCATCAGTACAGTTTCATCTCTGTTCAGGCTTTTCAGTAAGTTTCACTGAGATGCCTTTTTTAATAAATAAACAACCTTTTAATAATGACACTGAACTTCGGTAATCATCTTTAGCTGGTGATTAAGTGATATTGAGACAGCTTTGTATAATTTTCTTTGTAGATAATGGTACCTATCATTTCATGTATTATTATGCATAGATACTAATAGTAACTAATTAATAACATGTCAGCCAATAACGTTTAAAGCAGAGTTGCAACGAATAACGTGACAGAAAAAAAAAAACTTTCAATTTGATTGTCATTTATCCTGAAATTAAGTTGAATGCTATACCAACGTTGTGGGGCTAACACTAGTGTCATTATATCCATTCTATATAATAAAAAAATTTAAAAACTGATCGTTATTATTTATTATCATTGTTGAATGACAATGTATTGGCTGACAAATAAAATTGACTTATTGAGTTTTTCACAATGATAATAGTTAATAGCATCAAGTTTCTCAAAATAATGTAACTAGGTTGCATTTTTCGCAATAAAAATGATAATAATGACTGACTGCACTACTTGATAATGATAATATTATTTATTATTACAAATGACACTTACAGGGATGTGAAGAGCTGCGTTTTGCAGGTGTGGGTATGATTGTGACTTTAGTATGTGAACAACTTGCCGTTCCACTACAACTACTGCTGTCAGTCGGAGTACCAGTTGTTAGATGAAGGGTTTGAAGCAACAAAACACGTCTACTCACCATTAAATCTTAACTCAAGAAGAGCGCTATTATCTGGATGACATCAGTCATCCAGGTCTTCTCCAGTTAGCCCAATTTCCCATAACACGTGTAGGTACCCGTATTCCTTGTTAAGCCAATGCCAATAGAACCTATGTTATAACCTTGAACTTTCTATAACACACAAACTCGTTATCCAACACCAGTGTTACTAACATTTTTATCATTATTAATTAGATAGGATCTGCTGTGGACGAATCAACAGCCCTTTCACATCCTATAGCGTTTCTCTTAAAATTGTGTTTGTTGTTGGTAGTAGAAGCCATACCAAGACAGTATAGTTCTCATTGGCAAGTAAAGTTTTGAATAATATTTTATTCTTATTCAAATAAAACCACTATTTTTATCATTAAGTTATTTGCTGAGGATTTGATGAAATAGCTACGATCAATAAACAACTTAAAACAGCCTACACCGGCTCAACTGAAAAATAATCTACATTAACCAGTATTTGCATAAAGCTAGAGATAATTGCTATAAAAATCCAAGTTATCATTACATAGAAAATAATAATTATTAATAATAAATAATAATAAATAATAATAATAATAATAATAAATAATTGCTTGTTATTCTTTTTTACAATAACTGTTCCCTATAAATAACAGCATGAGCAATATGGCAGCACACTAGTTGTAAATAGAGACTAATTGAGGCGAGGGATAATAGCTCTCTTAGCAGAACGCATACTTACCATACTATACATGTATATGATTTTTTAAAAACAAAAGTAGGACATGAAGTCACGGAACGACCTTGTGCGATCACAGGTAAGCTTTGGTGACTGGATATTGCAATTCTTCAAGAACGCATAGGTGCGTATACAGTCCGTATTGAATTTATTTTTAAGACTCAAATCTATGCTACCTTTGAGTGCCTTTGCATGCCTAGATTGAAAACGCCCGCATAGGGGGATGTTATCGGCCTCCCTATGATTAGGAAGGGTCATAGCACCAACCCACCTACCCCCCCCCCCTCCCCTGCACCCATGCGTTTGGGATTGCTCGCCCATGCTGTCTTATAAGCGCATACCGAGGGGAGAAAGACAAACGCCGAGAAGCCATTACTACTGCTTACAGCAGCGCTCTCTAGTATGAGTTGATTCTGCTCAACCCGGTATAGCTCTGCAGAGTTGTTACCCTGCATCGGCTGTTTCCTCTCTAGTAGCTGTTCAGTACGAGCACGGTGAAATCTGTTACAGTATTTCTAAGAGGGATCTTCAGAATGAAATTATGGCCATAACACAGGAACCACACATTGACATAACTTTTGCACCAAATTGATTAGCCTGACATGTCGTTTCAAGTAAGTTGTCATTTTATGCCATTGTTTGATTGCAAAATCTCACTCTACATGTATAGCGCTACCTGTAGACCTACAGAGCCACTTCAGCCAAACGCTTTTTGTCAAGAGTTATCAGATTACCTGGTGCCTGGCGGAGGAATTAATGTGACAGGAATTTGAAAGTCTCTTAGCAATATGCAGCAAAGTGAGCGCACTAAGATTTTTTTTCATGCAGGCAAAAAAAAAACACTTTTTTATCCATATTTACTGCTGTACATCTGGTAACATTACTTGATGGCTTAATGGTAAACTCTTTAACCAGCTGTTTTTCACATGAAAGACTCCCTTTTTTAAAACATAGCGTATGGGAACGTAGCACTAAATCAGCAAATAGTTTGTAGGTAGGACACTTGGTCAAACACCTGCTATAGCTGGAGCATTTTTATGATTATTTTACAATCCACAGCACAACTCAATATGCTCCTCATTGCAAAACAACAGGCAAAGATAACAGGATATGCAGTTGATTAACTCAAGTTAGAGTTATTTAAAGCTAAAGCGAGGCAATAAATTTGTTTCAGTGTGTAATGGAATTGGTAATGGGTTGCGCCATTTTAATTACTAATATGCAATCAATTTGTCAGCTTATAACTTGTTTGTTAGATTTTAGCTCAACTTGTTGACTGATGAACTTTCAAAATGTTAGTCGCTGGTTTGTTGACATACTAGCTCTCTGGAGCTTATACCGAGACAAGGGACAAGGGACTGGAAAAAGTTACTCCATATGTTTCAGCAAGCCAAAGTGACTGTCCAGGTAAAAGAGATGGTGAAGCAACTTTTTAAGCTATGTGATCGATGGATTCATCATCAAATCCAGGTGACATCCTTGTTGAATTAAATATCTGTGGCAACAGGGTGCAGAAAGATTATTGAAGTGGTTGATGGTCTACCAAACGAGTTGGAGCAATAACTCACTCAGCTGTCAACAATCAGTGCCATTTATAAGGACCTACTTAGCTGTGTTGGAGATTACCTGCTTGAGTGCTTTAAAGTTACTTCTGGGAAAACAGTATCAGAATCTTTAGATGGTGTTAAAGAAGCTAGAGTAAAAAAACTGAGTATAAAATTGATTGGGAAATGACAATAATGAGAAGGGACTACTGAAGACAAAAAACCCACAATCAAGAATGGTTTGAATTAGACATCCCTACAATATTATGCCCATACAGTCCATTATTACATAGATCCACTTGGTACACTTAGCGTAGGTGTGTTAGATTCCAAGTTGGAACTTGGTGATGAACATTGATTCTGGCTGTTAGGCTACTAAAATAAGAGTGACATCTTTAGGTATCATTCACAACAAGCAGGTATGTCTAAATAAAAACTAAACCAAATGTAACAAGCCTTGAGGAATTGACTCTGAAGAGCAGGCAACATCACAGCTGTTAGTTAATCGCCTTTGAGCTCTTGGCATCTTAAATATTAAGTTTTCATGTTCAGAAACACATTCCTACCTAGTTGTAGAAAGTTCTAAAATACAGGAATATAATATTAATTACTTCAATTTGTAGTCGGTTTAGCTTCCAAAACTTTGAATGTAATAAGAAAACAAAACAATCAATAATTACCAAACAACAATCAACATCATTAATTCTGCTGAGTATTTTAATTTAGTTAATAATCAATACACAAACAATTGCCGTTTTCATAAAGCAACTTTTTTACCTGCGTCTGTGATATCATTTACCTCAAGTTTCAAGAAAGCTTTGTATAACTTCATCATCCTCATGTGTAGTCTTTGTTAATATTTGGAGCTGGAAAATAATAGTCTTTTCAGGGACAATAAGATTGTATGCTAAGGCAATCATTGATATACCCGTTTGCTATTAGGTAATCATTCTATAAATCCCCAGGCGTTTCTTAAAAGCTTAAGTTAATAAAAAAACATCATTTATTATTATTAATCGATGACATGAAATAAATTTTGTGTTTATTATTATATTTATAATCAGTAACAGTCAATACCATTTGATTGCACTTTTTATTTTCAAGTTTTTTATAAACTAATAATAATTACCTTACTAGTAATTCTTATTATGTTATTATTACTATCATCTACCTATTTCAGACATTTATTTATTGTGAAATAATTTTAAATTGCATACAATAATAATTTATGATTTCACCGAAATTTTACTCTATCATAATACATGATGATGTTCTGGTTGCTCTTGACGCGCATATTTCTGATGTACTGCTCATAACTTAATTAATGGCAATTCATTCTGCTTGTTCAATCATTTGTGTGGACTAGTACTAGTAGTACAACAAGCCAGCGTGCAGAGTACAATGCAATTCTATTGGTTGAGAGCAAGGACCCAATCGCACGTAGACGCTATCTGTGAACAACAACAAAATGAGAGTGCGTCGCCGCTATAAATATTATAAAAATCCAATTCACGGTAGGCTGATATTTTACGCGTGTGTGAACCAGCCTTTACATTGGATAGTCACGGTAGCGTTACACTTAAACCATGATATGAATCATATAATGCGTGATTGAACAATCACCATTGCATTTCACCACAAAAAGTAACTGCAGCTTGGGCACAACACATGTTAATTTTCTCTTCTCCATCTCCTTGGAGCACATGATGTTACTTTTTGCGATATTACTTAGCATCATACCATTAACGGAGGGTATCTATAAAGGTGAAGGTCAAATATATTGCACACATCGATATCAATCTTCACAGAGTGGAATACGAGTAATTTACAGACCAGAAAACTATCGGTATTGTGAGTATTTTCATTCTGAGCTCTTTAAAATTTGAGAAAAATCATTGTTAGCAGTATCTTAGTTTAATAATTTTTACATAAATAGGTTTTTATATATTCTACTGTAGTGGTGGCGGCGGCGGCGGCGGCGGCGGTGGTGGTGATGTGAATATGTAGATATTTAGGCAGCATATTGTATAATTTCTTACTTTTGTTAAATGAAAATTAATACAACTTTGATCTTAATACTACTTCCCCTTGATAAGTACATTTACATAGTAGCATAAGAGAGAATTACCTAGCTCAGTAGTTGCCCATGTTGTAAATAAAATTGCTGGGGTCATCTGCTTGTCATGTGAAAAATTTTCTTTAGAAAGAAGTTTTCCTGGAAATGGAACCCTTTTTGATGAAGTTAACAGTAACTTTTGCTTTTTGAAACAAATTTGATAACATTACTCAAACCAACCAATCTACAACTTCCAGTTTCAGAAATAGTGAAGTCACGGTCCCTCTTGAGTTATGTTGCTAACTTGAGTCTGTTGTTGAGTACAGCTACAATTCTTTGAGTGCCATCACTGTACTTTTTAGATACATTTACCAAACAGATCTTATTACTCTGGTATGAATACAGAAATGAAAGATGTATTTTATTGTTCATTTAGTTTGTTACTGAAAGCAATCTTCCCTCTTTCCATCTCTGTTGTCAGCTGCAGCTAATAGGGACCATCATAATATTTCACCTCGGTGATCTCTCTGTACTGTAAATGTAACTGCTGTGTGATTGTTGATGTTTGTATAAAAGTAAGCCAGTACGTAAACAAACATAGTTGTATTTTTGTAGATATTGCAAAATTCTTTAAAGATTAAAATTAAATTTATACCTAATTAGCCATAAGCCTACATGTGCTTGATCTGTTTCTGTACTGCCATGACCAAATCTAATAATTGAGTGTTAGTAATCCCTCCCTCTTAATAGAAATTTGTAAGTAGAAATCCACACTCAGTAGGTTCATTTCTGTCAAAGGAACAGGAAATTATTTTGTCATGATGTTTACAGAATGCAGTGTCTTTAAAATAACATGAGCTATTATGTGCAGTTGTTTACGCCAATGCTTTAAGATCTGTGGTTGGTTGGTGGATATTTGACAAAAACTCATCCATCAATTGTGACCATCAAAGCCTACAAGGAATTTAGTTCTTACTATACACAAAGTAGTATGGTTGATTCACCAAGCACAAACATGTTATTTATACTTACAAAGACCCGCCTGCTTGTCTACAGGCATCAGGCAAGCTTAATTAAGCAATATGGTTGTAGATTTTGGCAAGATATGGCACCAGGAAGCCCCTCCCACCCTTTCTCCTTCCTCTCCTTTAACCATTAGTACCCCCACTCCAGTATTGGCTGTTACCACTCACTGGAGAGAAAGATTCACTTATCCTGAGGAAATTGTCTCCTCTTAACCTGACAGGAGCAGATAATTTTACACTTGTCAATAGTCTCAGCTACATGATGCTTGCATATCACAACCAAGTGGGTGTGTCCAACTTTATAGGATTGCCTAGTGTGCTGAGCAGACAAGTTTGGGCAGGGTAATGTAGCCAACCTAACATCCCAACTACCGACATAGTTGGCTGAATCTATAGTATGTCTGAGAGTGATCCTATGCCAGCCTAACCATACCAGGCAGTAGGAAAAGACGAGCGAGCTAGGAGCCAAGACTAAGAAAGCAACGCTTCCATTTAACAAAGACCAGTTTCCTCCAAGACCAATTAGATGACCCTTGTGTACTGTTTCTTATTGGACTGTCTTGTATTGTATTATTGTAACCATGCATAATATTGGTTTAGATTATATAATGTTATGTACTGTTGGCCAGCCTGAATAAGGGGTTGTTGTTTTTTTCTTCTGTATAAAAGGAACAGCCTTACCATATAAGAACAGAAGTCTTTTGGATTGAATACTATTTACTTAGTGTATTGCTGAACAGATTGTGTCATAATATAACTAACTTACACCAAATCCCTACCAGGTTAATCTGGTCTGTCGGTTAGTTATCTGTCATTAGAGAAGGTGCAGAAGAGTGGAACGGAGTGACCCAATGGAAGGGATAGACGGAGTCAGACCCCGTGAGCGAGAAGGGGGTGTAGTTGAGTGGAGAGCTGTTATGTTCGTAATGGTGTCGCAAAAATCTACCACATTAAGATTTGCGTTGATTGCACTTATCCTATTGGTTAAGATGGCAATAAAACCAATGAAGTAACTATACATGCGCAGTATAGATTAGGATACCAGCTCTGGGTAGCCATTCCGGGTAACAGCAAAATTGCCGCCATAGCTTGAGAAACAAATTATAGCCTAAGAGTGGCCAGAACTTGCATTCGCATCTTCACTACTCCAAGAAATTAGAACTTTGGGGATCTAAGTTGCCAGAGACTAGGGTCTATAGAGAAAGTAATGAGCCACCTGGAGACCATTATTACTAGCTGTGTGATCACTGATTCTGCCCCTTACCTCTTGGCACCAGATCTGTTTAACTATTTATTTCTTATACCTTGTTCACTACTATTTATATATGTTATGATTATTTGTTCATTTATCTTCATACTGTATGTGATTGGGTTGCATGCTTAATTATATCCAAGTAGTTTCTGCTGCTTCTTGTAACTCAGCCAATAAAAGGTTGAGCTTTTCTGTTACTCGGTGCTTTTGGATCCGTTTTATATGGTGTATTAGAATGTTGGATCGATCCGTCCAGTAACTTTAATAAATAAGTTCTCTCGCAATTTATTTAATGCGGATGGGTCGATAGCAATATTTTAGGCGGATTGAAAAAAAACCACATCTACAGAGAAATGCAATTGATTTGCAAGGCATTCTCATAGGTCACAAAATTATTACATAGCCTTGTGGGTGACGTTTATTTCAAAGCGGTACATTCCTGTTATCAATATTTTATCATTAATTGTTAATAAAATAGCTTAGTATATCGTTTATTATTATCAATTATGATGATTATGGTATAAAATAATGGTATATTATAAATAAATCAATTATTAATAATAAAAAGCAGAGCTAGTTTGTTAAAACAATAAAAGTTAATGTTATAGTTCAGAAGAATGAATTGCTTGGAAATAAACATCATCAACTTGGCAACTGTAAAGTTGTTTAATCTTTGACTTGCTGTCATTATCTGCTACTCCTCGTCGCATTGCACCATTGGTACCAGTAAAGAATCAACGACACAATAAGCATCGCTGATGATATGCTTACGCTTGTGAAAATAATTATGCTCGCTACAATGCATATGGGACTTTTATGTCTTCACAATCTGATCCGGATCGACAGATATTATTTCTTATTATTATAAAATGTAGAAGCCTGGATCAATGCGTTCGTTGTTTACCGATGTGGTTCTCAAACATAAATAATAGCACATCTTCATTGGTCCAGACCCTGAATACAAATTTACTCTGTCACTGTTTATCCTTGGATACTGTGAAGGTATATAGCTCAAAAGCTCTGAGTTGTATGTTTTAGCCGAGGGTTCACAACATTAGTAAAGTTGAGGCTACTACTTAATGCCATACTGGCACAGCATCACCTCTGGGAAAGGTAGATGTCTAGTTGTCAGCCTTTTTAAAGCTGACTGTGTGTTGTTCCAACAAACAGGAGGACTTCCTGGGTAGCTGTTTAGTCGAAAGTAATGCAACCAATAAAACCCTCCACATTAGTATGTGTGTATTTTGGACTGATTATATCTTGGTACAATCTTAGATTCACCGCTTGGCGTTGGAGCTAAGGCTTATATAGGATACTACGGTACTTCCTCTGAATATTTGACAAATTCAATTTATTACACTAATGTCATAGCTAAAGCAGACAGCTGGAGTTTGTTGACATGGGACTTTTCAGGTAAGACACCGCTATTATGATAGCCAAAAATTATGGAGTCTGTGATATGAGTTAACTGACATGTAAACCACTCACCAACAACCTGAATCCTTTGCAGGGAAATATTATTATTTCAATAATATTTACGATCAATTAACGGCAGGAGGATCACTTGGTTATGGAGTCGCCATATTGAACAGTTCATCTAGCATGATATATACAGATACGTACCGCTACTACAGCATACCATCAAATATACATTACTGTGAGATAGACAGCTGGGCAGGCAGTGGAGATACAAAATGTTCTGCAGGTAGTGTATACTATGAAACTGTTGTTGCGGTATAATTTAATTATTTTCAGTTTTAATATTTTGCTAGTATTAGCATACGAAACAACATTGAATTATAGTTTCATGCATATGGTATGTAAATATTGAACACTCTAATTTGATTTCAGCTTCATAACTCAAAAAAAGTGCATATCGATTCCTAGAATTTATTGTCACCAGTCTTCTTAAAGTCTGTTTGATCTCAATACACATTTGTCTGTGACACAGCACACCCACTCAAAATTCATAGCAAAAAAAATGTATTGAAGCTTCTACTCAAATTTAAATTGGATTTGAGTTCTGTCAGTTTAAAAATGTTTATTGTCTTCAAGTAGATGACATACGTGCGCAAGCTAAAATCATTATATGAACATCTCAATGATACGCAATTCTTCTGCCGACAACTTATCATACTACCAAGCCACTTAGCATAATTGCCAAAGGCAGCAAACTGCAGTCGACTAATCTAGTTTATAGAAATTATTTTTTTCTATTTAATAAAAATTATTTATTACAAAATCTTTACTATCCTTGTTTTGTATAATTACGCTAGCATTTGGAGATTCCAGTGACTTTAATAGCCCAGTGGGCTCAAGCACACCAAGAGACTGTATGTTCTGTGATTCTGGGAGCTCTGCTGATTCTGGGAGTTCTACTAGTTCTTGGAAACCAGATGGATATAGTAGTGTGGGAAATTCTGACAGTACTGGTGGGTTCATGCACAAAGATTTGTCATTCAGTTCAGTTTACATGCCCACAGACACATTTCTTGTTATCCTTTTTTATTTGTAATCAATGCAAAACTTTGATGTGAGAGAGAGTTGTTAAAAATCTATTAGTGGATGCAAATGTTTAATACATGATAGTTTGTTTTTTGTTTTTTAATTCACAGATATTGGCATTGCCGGCTTGATTCTGAGCCAACATCTGTATTTTCAAAGCTGAGTACAAATCAATGAATCATTACACAAGTTTGAGTGAAAACCATTTGCATTATGTTTACTGTTGACTGAAAAATAAAAATTCTCAACCTAATAGCTTTTTGCTCAAAGTAAGTTTGTTTGATTTTATTTCAAGGACTTCCATAACCATATTGTATATATTTTGTTGTTTGTAAGCTGTGCGTGTTTTTTTTTACAGGAAACACTTTTACTAGCACCAATGTTGGTAATTTCTGTCTGCTTTTCTATAAAATTGATTAGTAATGAAAGGCCTGGAAATATTAAATTATGAACTACATAAACTACATGAAAATAGGTGAATCAAAAACAGATTTTGGGTACAAAAATTATTTAGCACCAGAATCGTTCTCGTATAACACCATAGTGATGAAATAAAAGTTTTATTAGATTGAACAGATGATTTATTTCGCAAACCCTTCTAGTAACAGAACCCGAAACTACAGTAGCTGAAATATAGCAATCTTTCTATTTTAGAGCTGGGAGGGTTGACAGGAAATGAAAATACAACTTTTAGCGATGAAACCTATTCATTTGTAAAAAACCTGGATAAAATTTCTCTGGTTATGCAGAGGTTTAGCAACTTAATGAATGTTTTTTTTATATTTTAGGTACAATAGTTGCAGTGGTGATAGTAGTTTTAGTCCTGATAGCTGTAGCTGTGGGGGTAGCAGTTTGTGCCAAGAAAGGTATACTCAGGTATGTCGACTGATGAATTCATCTGCCAAGCTTCTATTGCATAAAAACTTTATTTGGTTTTGGGCCTCGCTATAAAAACACAAAAGTCATGAAATCGTCTATCAATATTTCCTTACAACCATTTTTGTGTAGTTTTTGGAGGACAGAGAGAGTCTCTTCAATTGATGATCACCAAAATTATTGAACTTTTCCTTTGCTTGGTTGCACAACACAACAGAATATTTACTTTACTTGCTTGAAATTGCTTCTAATTTTTTGTTTCTAAATTATAATAGAACTTTCAAAAACCCAATCACTGTCTTCAAAATTACAATTGGATAATGGTTTGCAATCTGCGGTCATTATTCCTTATTCATCTCTGTGACAAATTCATCAATAAAAGGGGAGGAATAAAAAAATAAATGACCGACAAATGTTCTGAAAGTTGTTCGCTAATCGGAAAGAATCAGTACTCCATCTGTTTTTATTGTAGTAGTTTTGCTCCCTCTACTACTGACACAATGGTATCCACTCTCTAACTTTTTCAACACTTCGGGGTCTACTCCGAATAGACGTTGCCAACTTAATGGGGTCCTCAACCCAGACACACAACACCAGATTTTATACTAACAAACGCTTTATTATACAAATCTATTTAGCAATACAAATGAAGACACTGTACAAGATCACCAAAACTTCTGTCTGTAAAGCATCGCATGAACTCCTTTTATGGGAGGCAAGTAGGAAGTCTCTCTCCCTTATTAGGGGTGAGCCAATGACAGACAACAATTCTGAACATATGCAAATGGGAATAGATAATACAAAATACATAAATAAAACAATCCAATCAAAGGATGAACACATGGTAAAATAGCACTGAGCTGTTTTTACCGCTCTTTCTAGGGCCTGGAAATACCACTCCATATAAGGGCCTTTACTTCCTTTGTCTGTGTTCCTAGGCTTTCCAGCTTCAGTCTGCAACTTCTAATGGTGGGCATCCAGTCTTCAAAGTCTTAGGCTATCTGAATCAGCCATTTTTCTGGGCTGACTTGGGGTACTGACCCGGGGTAACCCGGGGTAGATTATATATGTTTATATACAGGGTCTATACAGGGTCGGGGTTGTCGGTATCTAATTTTTGGGGCAATTTGAGTAGATACAAAGAAAGGAAGGCTCAGGGGTTACTTCATACTTTGGATACTGACAGGGCAAGGGGTGTAAGGGGCTCTTAGGGTGGGAGGGGGTGGATGGGCGGCCTTGGCTAACTATCATGTAAATCTCCCACATTACTATGCTCAAGGCAAGTTTGGATATATAGGTTGTTTAATATCTAGAAGAATGGATAACAAATTAACCATTTTGCATTTTTATTTTAGCGTCACTGAAAGTGGTCAGCAGTCTGTGTAACTATTCATTCACACACAAGTTTCTGGATGTTTTATCAAACTGTTTGTTAAACTAAATCTCAAAGGCTATACTTGAGATATCGCAACTATCATTTTAAAACAGGTTTACAAATTTTTCATATTCGCGCTGCTTTGATTTTATTTTATTCATATATTTGCACATGTCTGAACATTGTGTCTAACAAACTTTGTATTTCAACAGCAAGTCTTTGTAAAATGTAAAATGGTGTTTCTATTCGAAATAAAACTAATGAATTTAACTTCAAACTTATTTAGGAGTTAAACATTGTGGTTGATAGAATAGAAATTGTGTCAAATATTTTCTTATCTAGTGGAAACTTCACTCCAAGCTTTACTATTATTATTTCAGAAGAATTCGTCTCTGACGTTCACTCAAGGTTACCCAAATAAACAGCAATTAGCTGACTCCAATGTGTTTGAAACCCTTTAAAAAGCATTTTTAAACCTTTTTCTATTTCAGGTGCAGACAACCTCCTGTGACTAGTCGACAACCAACACCTACAGTACAATATATCTCTGGGCAACCATCCACATCTCTTCATCAACAGCAACCACAACAACAGCAAATGCCAACCTATCAACCTGTAGCTCCATCTGCACCTGTCCACGAACACCAACCAGCTTACCCACCAACAGCTCAGCACACTGCGGCTTATCAACCACCTGTCAGTCAACCACTAGGCCACCAACCTCCACCCTACCAACCTCCAGCCTACCAACCAGCAGCCCATCAACCACCTGCTTACCAACCATCTTATATACCTGCCACCACTAGTGCATCTATCACAAAAGATCAGACAAAAGAAAACAAAAACTACGTAAAGAATTTTTGATTAAGGATGGATAAAAGTCACTTCCATTTAAGGAACCCAAGGGAATTGAGCCATAATCTATAAATGCAGTCAAAATACACTTTCCCTCCTAATATGATTCCTTTAGACTGACTGCACATGATTTGTTGTTTATTTATACAAAATCTGTGAGCACTTCGGCAATACAGAAACTAAGTTCTCTCAAACGGTTGTACACATATTTCATGAAAAGAAAGAGAGGGGGGAGGGAAAGGTGCAGGAAAAAAGAAATGGTGACATAATGATAAATAGCTAAACTGCTATGGAGATTTTTCAAGCATTCATGTTTAACAAAGAGACTTTCTGAAAGTTTGTGAATTTTTTAAATAGTTCTATACTGCTCAAATGTTAATCTACTTTCACTGAACAGTCGTGATATAATGTTTTTGCGTTAAAATGCAATGACGCACCATAAGGTCACCTTGCTGCAGCCCGTGCAGGTATACATAATATATTTGTTTTCTTTTGTTTTAATCTATCACTTTTGTCCCATATTTTAAATTTATGTATTTCTGGGTTCAACAACAAGTAGCTAGCACACCTCAATTGGACAAAAAGCCAAAGAAAACTCTTACACTGTTGGAATTTGTATCAAGTTGAAGACAATGTTTTGCTTATTTTGTTGATACATCAGTAGTAATATATGAGCAGATCTCCCTACCAAGTGTTTTTTTGTGGTTCTGATCTTGGGGGTTATGCAATGAGTTACGACGTTGGGTGAATTCGCCGAGTTTATATTGTATTTCATTTTGAGAGGTACTTGAGTGGCATTTGAGTGGCATTTAAGTGGCATTTGAGTTTTGATTATTTTTTTACTTGATTTGAACTCATATGGCAGCTAGATTTTGAATGTATGGCATTTAAGTTTTGATACTTTTTTCACATAATTTGAACTCATATGGCATCTTGAGAGAGAGGAGAGAGAAGACAGAGAGGAGAGAGGAGAGAGAAAGGAGAGAGGGGTTTTATCTACATTGAATAACTATATTGATCAAAAATGAAACATTATATGATTATATACATTGATTACATAATAAGTAGGGAAAATCTTCCTATATAATATAGCTAGAGTCAGTAAATACTAAGTAATACAAAGCACTACAACTTGTAATGACAATCAATGTATACATACATACATATGGTATCTTGAGAGAAAGAAAGAGAGAGAGAGGAGAGAGGGAGAGAGAGAGGAGAGAGGAAGAGAGAGAGAGAGGAGAGAGGAGAGAAGAGATATATATGGTATCTTGAGAGAAAGAAAGAGAGAGAGGAGAGAGATTTTTTAGTTTTCTATACATTCATGTATATATGGTTAATTATGTACATATTTATGGGTATATTTATATCTACATAGAGAGAGGAGAGAGGAGATATATCTACATTGAATAAATATATTGATCAAAAATGAATCATTGTATGATTATATACATTTATTACATAATAAGTAGGGAAAATCTTCCTATATAATATAGCTAGAGTCAGTAAATACGCACATGTCCATATTCATGTACATGTGCATAAGTGGACATGAATACGTACATGTCCATATTCATGTCCATATTCATGTCCATATTCATGTCCATTTATGTACATGCCCATATTCATGTCCATCTATGTACATACCTATGTTCATATTTATGTACATGTGCATGTCCAAATTCATGTTCATATTAACATTTTATAGCTATGTACAGAGGAGAGAGAAGAGAGGAGAGAGAGAGATTTCTTAGTTTTTTATACAACCATGTATATATGGATAATTATGTTCATATTTATGGATATATTTATATCTAGATTGAATAATATACATTTATGACATAATAACTATATTGAATGCTACAAAATATGTTGGAAAATCACCAAATTAGTCCTCTAGATGGTTAAAATTTACAGTATTTGGGAAATAACTGCAAGAGAGGGGAGAGGAGTATTTGGTAGAGGAGAGAGGAGAGAGAGGAGGCTTGAGCGTAAATATTTCTTTTAGTTATTTACATAATAAGTATATTGAATACTATAAAATATCTTGGAAAATAGTCATAAAAATAAATAATTAGAGCTTTCTACTAGTGTTAAATGATTATTGATTATTTTTTACCTTATCACCACTTAGAGCCAGATGATTTAATTAACTAAAGACAAATAATTATTTTAGCGTTTCTTACCTTGATGCTCTCCTAGTAGCTGTAGTAGATGATGCTTCTCCGCTTGCTGTTGAAGAACTGGATGCTTTCTATGTGAAAACAGTGGCTCTTAAATAGCTAAAGTTGCACTGATTAAACCCTATGAATCAGCATTTTTTCCAATGCTTTCGCGGGAATAAAAACTGTTTATTCCCGCGAAAGCAACGGTTTCCGTTCGCGTGAAAATAAAATTTTCATTCCCGCGAAAGCAACAGGTTCCATTCGCGGGAAAATAAATTATTTATTCCCGCGAAAGCATTGGTTTGTATTCGCAGGAAAATAAAGTTTTTATTCCCGCGAAAGCAACAAGTTCCATTCGCGGGAAAATAAATTATTTATTCCCGCGAAAGCATTGGTTTGTATTCGCGGGAAAATAAATTTTTTATTCCTGCGAAAACATTGGTTTGTATTCGCGGGAAAATAAAATTTTTATTCCTGCGAAAGCAACAGGTTCCATTCGCGGGAAAATAAATTATTTATTCCCGCGAAAGCATTGGTTTGTATTCGCAGGAAAATAAAACTCTTATTCCCGCGAAAGCAACAAGTTCCATTCGCGGGAAAATAAATTATTTATTCCCGCGAAAGCATTGGTTTGTATTCGCAGGAAAATAAAATTTTTATTCCTGCGAAAACATTGATTTGTATCCGCGGGAAAATAAAATTTTTATTCCTGCGAAAGCAACAGGTTCCATTCGCGGGAAAATAAATTATTTATTCCCGCGAAAGCATTGGTTTGTATTCGCAGGAAAATAAAATTTTTATTCCCGCGAAAGCAACAAGTTCCATTCGCGGGAAAATAAATTATTTATTCCCGCGAAAGCATTGGTTTGTATTCGCAGGAAAATAAAATTTTTATTCCCGCGAAAGCAACAAGTTCCATTCGCGGGAAAATAAATTATTTATTCCCGCGAAAGCATTGGTTTGTATTCGCGGGAAAATAAAATTTTTATTCCCGCGAAAGCAACAAGTTCCATTCGCGGGAAAATAAATTATTTATTCCCGTGAAAGCATTGGTTTGTATTC
Organism: Cryptosula pallasiana; assembly: GCA_945261195.1. Classification (NCBI taxonomy): domain Eukaryota; kingdom Metazoa; phylum Bryozoa; class Gymnolaemata; order Cheilostomatida; family Cryptosulidae; genus Cryptosula; species Cryptosula pallasiana. The sequence continues at coordinate 7,568,424 of OX183131.1, read as the reverse complement.
GCGGGAAAATAAAATTTTTATTCCTGCGAAAACATTGGTTTGTATTCGCAGGAAAATAAAATTTTTATTCCTGCGAAAGCAACAGGTTCCATTCGCAGGAAAATAAATTATTTATTCCCGCGAAAGCATTGGTTTGTATTCGCAGGAAAATAAAATTTTTATTCCCGCGAAAGCAACAAGTTCCATTCGCGGGAAAATAAATTATTTATTCCCGCGAAAGCATTGGTTTGTATTTGCAGGAAAATAAAAATTTTATTCCCGCGAAAGCAACAAGTTCCATTCGCGGGAAAATAAATTATTTATTCCCGCGAAAGCATTGGTTTGTATTCGCGGGAAAATAAAATTTTTATTCCTGCGAAAACATTGGTTTGTATTTGCGGGAAAATAAAATTTTTATTCCTGCGAAAGCAACAGGTTCCATTCGCGGGAAAATAAATTGCTTATTCCCGCAAAAGCAACAGTTTCTATTCGCATGAAAATAAATTATTTATTCCCGCGAAAGCAACAGTTTCTATTCGCCTGAAAATAAAATATTTATTCCCGCGAAAGCAACAGTTTTTATTTGCCTGAAAAAAAATTATTTATTCCCGCGAAAGCATTGGAAAAAATGCTGATTCATAGGGTTTTATCAGTGCAACTTTAGCTATTTAAGAGCCGCTGTTTTCACACAGAAAGCATCCAGTTCTTCAACAGCAAGCGGAGAAGCATCATCTACTACAGCTACTAGGAGACCATCAAGGTAAGAAATGCTAAAATAATTATTTGTCTTTAGTTAATTAAATCATCTGGCTCTTAGTGGTGATAAGGTAAAAAATAATCAATATCAATAATTATTTAACACTAGTAGAAAGCTCTACTTATTTATTTTTAAATTTTATGCTAATAACATCTAAGCTATTTCTTTGTAAGATCACAGGCTTTGACATTACCAAAATTGTGTGTTTGCCCAAGCACTAGTAAAGTAACCGACTCTAATTATTTGTTATTACCAAAATAATTATTTAATGCTAGTTGAACCTAGATATAAAGTTATCTCTACTAGATAGTTTCATACTCACACAAACTTTTTCTTCGCTACTTTATGTAGATAAAGCCGATGAAAATAAATGAATCAATTGTAACAATCAATCTTTTGTATTTTGTAGACACAATGCCTACTTTGGACTCTTGTTTGAGACAAAACGCAGTAGCAGCAAAGACTATAAAACATCTGGTCAAGATCTACCAACACCAATGATAGATGTAACACAACATGACTTTTTCTCCTACTTATATGATACCAAACCAATGAAGAGTCAAACTACATGAATTTTGAAGACAGCACACTTCTTCAACACAGCAAGAATTCCTTTTAAGACCTACCACCTACTTAGATGATGCCAAACCAATGAAGACTCAAACTACATGGATTTTGAAGACAGCACACTTCTCCAACACAGCAAGAATTCCTTTCAAGATCTACCTCCTACTTAGATGATACCAAACCAATAAAGACTCAAACCACATGGATTTTGAAGAATTCCTTTCAAGATCTACCACCTACTTAGATGATACCAAATCAATGAAGACTCAAACTACATGGATTTTGAAGACAGCACACTTCTCCAACACAGCAAGAATTTCTTTCAAGATCTACCACCTGCTTAGATGATACCAAACCGATGAAGACTCAAACTACATGGATTTTGAAGACAGCACACTTCTCCAACACAGAAAGAATTCCTTTCAAGATCTACCACTTACTTAGATGATACCAAACCAATGAAGACTCAAACTACATGAATTTTGAAGACAGCATACTTCTCCAACACAGCAAAAATTCATTTCAAGATCTACCACCTACTTAGATGATACCAAACCAATGAAGACTCGAACTACATGGATTTTGAAGACAGCACACTTCTCCAACATAGCAAGAATTCCTTTCAAGATCTACCACCTACTTAGATGATACCAAACCAATGAAGACTCAAACTACATGGATTCTGAAGACAGCACACTTCTCCAACATAGCAAGAATTCCTTTCAAGATCTACCACCTACTTAGATGATACCAAACAAATGAAGACTCAAACTACATGGATTTTGAAGACAACATACTTCACATGGATTTTGAAGACAACACACTTCTCCAACACAGAAAGAATTCCTTTCAAGATCTACCACCTACTTAGATGATACCAACTCAATGAAGACTCAAACTACATAGATTTTGAAGACAGCACACTTCTTCAACACAGCAAGAATTCCTTTCCCAACACAGCAAGAATTCCTTTCAAGATCTACCACCTACTTAGACAATACCAAACCAATGAAGACTCAAACTACATGGATTTTGAAGACAGCATACTTCTCCAACACAGCAAGAATTCATTTCAAGATCTACCTCATACTTAGATAATACCAAACCAATGAAGACTCAAACTACATGGATTTTGAAGACATCACACTTCTCCAACACAGCAAGAATTCTTTTCAAGATCCACCACCTACTTAGATGATACCAATCCAATGAAGACTCAAACTACATGGATTTTGAAGACAGCATACTTCTCCAACACAGCAAGAATTCATTTCAAGATCTACCACCTAAGCACACTTCTTCAACACAGCAAGAATTCCTTTTAAGACCTACCACCTACTTAGATGATGCCAAACCAATGAAGACTCAAACTACATGGATTTTGAAGACAGCACACTTCTCCAACACAGCAAGAATTCCTTTCAAGATCTACCTCCTACTTAGATGATACCAAACCAATAAAGACTCAAACCACATGGATTTTGAAGAATTCCTTTCAAGATCTACCACCTACTTAGATGATACCAAATCAATGAAGACTCAAACTACATAGATTTTGAAGACAGCACACTTCTCCAACACAGCAAGAATTCCTTTCCCAACACAGCAAGAATTCCTTTCAAGATCTACCACCTACTTAGATGATACCAAACCAATGAAGACTCAAACTACATGGATTTTGAAGACAGCACACTTCTCCAACATAGCAAGAATTCCTTTCAAGATCTACCACCTACTTAGATGATACCAAACCAATGAAGACTCAAACTACATGGATTTTGAAGACAGCATACTTCTCCAACACAGCAAGAATTCATTTCAAGATCTACCACCTACTTAGATGATAAAAACCAATGAAGACTCAAACTACATGGATTTTGAAGACAGCACACTTCTCCAACGCAGCAAGAATTCCTTTCAAGATCTACCACCTACTTAGATGATACCAAATCAATGAAGACTCAAACTACATGGATTTTGAAGACAGCACACTTCTAAAACACAGCAAGAATTCCTTTCAAGATCTACCACCTACTTAGATGATGCCAAACCAATGAATACTCAAACTACATGAATTTTGAAGACAGCACACTTCTCCAACACAGCAAGAATTCATTTCAAGATCTACCACCTACTTAGATGATACCAAACCAATGAAGACTCAAACTACATGGATTTTGAAGACAGCATATTTCTCCAACACTGCAAGAATTCCTTTCAAGATATACCACCTACTTAGATGATACCAAACCAATGAAGACTCAAACTACATGGATTTTGAAGACAGCATACTTCTCCAACACAGCAAGAATTCCTTTCAAGATCTACCACCTACTTAGATGATTCCAAACCAGTGAAGACTCAAACTACATGGATTTTGAAGACAAGATGATACCAAACCAATGAAGAGTCAATGTTACACAACATTACTTTCTCTCCGACTTAGATGATACCAAACCAATGAAGACTCAAACTACATGGATTATACTTCGATGATGCTGAAAAAACTGTCCAGAACAAGAGCTCAAGAAGCTAATCTATAACTCAAGACAATCATATCACTATAGGTGAGTTTTACTAATTTTTACCATAAATTAAACAAAATGCTGAATCTATACATTTTCCAAGTGAAAAACAGACTTTTTTGGTGAAATTAGTGTATTTTTTACAACAAAATGCTGAATATATACATTTTCCATGTGAAAAAAGGACTGTTTTGGTGTAAATAATGTCATTTTTTACAACAGAATGCTGAATACATACATTTTCCAGGTGAAAAAAGGACTTTTTTGATGTAATTAGTGTGTTTTCTTACAACAAAATGCTGAATATATACATTTTCCAGGTGAAAAAGGGACTTTTTTGATGTAATTAGTGTATTTTTCACAACAAAATGCTGAATATATACATTTTTCCAGGTGAAAAAAGGACTTTTTTGGTGTAAATAATGTATTTTTTTACAACAAAATGCTTAATATATGCATTTTCCAGGTGAAAAAAGGACTTTTTTGATGTAATTAGTGTATTTTTTTACAACAAAATGCTGAATATATACATTTTCCAGGTGAAAAAAGGACTGTTTTGGTGTAAATAATGTATTTTTTTACAACAAAATGCTGAATATATACCTTTTCCAGGTGAAAAAAGTACTTTTTTGATGTAATTAGTGTATTATTTACAACAAAACGCTGAATATATACATTTTTAAGGTGAAAATAGGACTTTTTTGATGTAATTAGTGTATTTTTTACAACAAAATGCTGAATATATACATTTTCCAGGTGAAAAAAGGACTTTTTTGGTGTAAATAATGTATTTTTTACAACAAAATGTTGAATATATACATTTTTCCAGGTAAAAAAAAGCACTTTTTTGGTTAATTAGTGTATTTTTTACAACATATTTATAAAACAAGTATTTTTTGTTTTGTTTTAGATAGATGAAAGAGAATCAAAAGCACTTGGTGAAAATAATGCTCAAGAAAAAACAAGTTGAACAATGTAACTTGGTGAGTTATTTCCCTTTTCTAATAATGTAAGCTATCCAATGTGACTAGAACTATAATTCAAATTCATGTAATTATTTTACACTTTTGCTTAATCATTCTATACTAATACATAACTTTTTTATTTTAGTTCATTACGAAATTAAAAGCACATAGAACAGAAGTCTTCCTTCCTAAGATATAGCATCAGTACATCAAAGACAACATTGTAAAGGAACAAACTATGCATTAACTGTTATTACTTTGTATTTATTACAAGTTGTAGTGCTTTGTATTACTTAGTATTTACTGACTCTAGCTATATTATATGGGGAGATTTTCCTTACTCATTATGTAATAAATGTATATAATCATACAATGATTCATTTTTAATCAATGTTATTATTCAATTTAGATATATCTCCTCTCTCCTCTCTCTATGTAGATATAAATATACCCATAACTATGTACATAATTGACCATATATACATTAATGTATAGAGAACTAAAAGATCTCTCTCTCCTCTCTCTCTTTCTCTCTTTCAAGATACCATATGTATGTGTGTATGAATGCATTGATTGTCTTTACAAGTTGTAGTGCTTTGTATTATTTAGTATTTACTGACTCTAGCTATATTATATGGGAAGATTTTCCCTACTTATTATGTAATCAGCTATATAACCATAAAATGTTTCATTTATGATCAATATATTTATTCAATGTAGATATATATCCTCTCTCTCTATGTAGATATAAATATAGCCATAAATATGTACATAATTAACCATATATACATGAATGTATAGAAAACTAAAAAATCTCTCTCCTCTCTCTCTCTCCTCTCTCATCTCCCATCTCTCCTCTCTCCTCTCCCCTCTCTCTCAAGATACCATATGAGTTCGAGTTATGTAAAAAAATTATCAAAACTTGAATGCCATACATTCAAAATCTATATGCCATATAAGTTCAAATTAAGTAAAAAAAATAATCAAAACTCAAATGCCACTTAAATGCCACTCAAGTACCCCTCAAATGAAATACAATATAAACTCGGCGAATTCATCCAACGTCGTAACCCATTGCCTAAACTCCAAGATCAAATCCACAAAAAAACACTTGGTAGGGAGATCTGCTCATTTATTACTACTTACATCGTTTTTTTTCCATAGCTAATACTTCCAAATTTAAAAGCATTTTTAAAATTGTACTTTTAGCTAAAAAAAAATATAGTACATTTCTGTCCAACCGCAAGCGAAAAATACATTCAGCAACGCGTAAAATAATAGTTAAAATAGATGATTGTTTTTTTAATGCATTTACCGTAAATGATAGCCTAAGAAAATCTTCAATTTTATTTGGCCGAAACATCGAGTAGTAGGTGATCGCACCCGTAATACTGAATTAGGTTTTTGGGCTACGTTGTCGCGTATTTATAAATTGCTCACAAAGTATTAGTAAGCTTTGGAAATAAATTATAATTAATTAGAAATAATAAAGTAAATCAGCAAAACAATATTTCAGTGAGTGGATAAGACATTGGTGTTTCATTTGTAATTGTCAAAAATAATTAAAATGCTCGGGGAAATTCCCACAGGTGCGCCAAAGGTGTGTAACTTTTATGACTAGTTATTATGAGTAGAGCGCATTTCAGAAGTCTATTGACAGACAATCAGAGGCGAAATTGTACTGGCTGTTTGGAGAACAAATTTCTTTCTGACTGTTGGATTAATTGCAAAGTTGTTTACAAAACTGTAATTTGACACCTAAAAACCTGCGTCATCAACAAACTCTTATATGGATCCTTTTAACGCATCACATGATAATTATCGGTTGAGTCGTGGTAGCTAAACAAATATGAAAATTACGCTCGCTAGAAATTTTTTCAACACTAGTATTCTAATCAGGATGTTTTCATATAGGAACAAAATAATAATGTATATAAACACATTTTGATGTGATGAAGTGTATTGTTGTCTATGGTAATGTCTAACTGTAGGTTTTGTTGGTAACCTGGATCTGCACCAGCTCAACCACTGAACTTTACATCAATAAAGTTAACAGGTGATGACATAGGCTAAGTAACTCAATTAAGCTCTGGTCACACGAGACCGAATCTCTGACGAAACTGTTAACGGAACTATTTTTCAAGCCCAGCGAATTTGTTGCTCAGCAAACCGAGCGAATATTTCAGTTTCGTCGTGATGAAGCAATGCTAGGTTTGGGAAAATCGTTGATTGTGATGCTTGCATGTTATTGGACTATTGAACCAGATAAGCTCATTAATTAGTTTATTTTCTATGTTCCGTTATTGGCTGGTCTCCAGTGTCAGGGTCATTTACAACGAACTCATAATTTCCATAGTAGCACATTTGTTTTTTGAAAAAATAATTATTTATTTTATTATATTCATAATGAGTTTTAAATAAATGAAAGATAATAATAATAAATTATAATCAAACAATTGCAATAGTACTGGCTGGTCAAACTTAGCTATTTGATAAAATAATCTAATCCAAACCTTGCTTCATTCAATTTCCATGCTTTTGCATCACGCAGTAAAGTATGAGTAGGCCCGCGCACAAAACGCAATGCGTTGTCATTGGATGAAACTAGTGATCGTTAGGCCTAACGAACTAATTATAGTTCTCGTGTGATCAGCCTAAATGAAACTTTATCTGTCGTGCTTCAGCAATCACCTAATAAAGTTTCGTTAGTGTTTCGTTATAGGTCTAGTGTGAACAGGGCTTTAATCACTTTTGTTCTCAAATAAACTTGATAGCAATTCTTGAATTACAGAAATTATTTTCTCGATCTCGTACTTATTATTCAATATTCGAAAACAAGACACAAAATTTAAGTTTTATTAGACCATTCTTGATTGTTAATCAGTGTTCTATTTTTGACTCATGTTTCAACCATAAATAACCTGTGGAACATTACATCAATTTGCTGAAGCAGCTAGCAAAGACAGATTTACCGAGTATTCAATCCACCTGCTGAGCTTTACACAACTGGTTGTTTTATCATGACTGGCGGGTCACCTAAAAAGTTATGAAGTTGTCATTCTGCATAGAGTTTCAAAATAACTTAATCTTCACTAATTTTTAAACAAAATGTAGCAATATAAAACTGCTCATAGTATAGCTATGCTTCTATAACATTACAATAATGAAACCAAATTAAAGTTTAACTGTTTGCAGTGTGCGATTCAACTCTGTTGGAAGATATTCAAGGCAGTATGTTGGTATGAGTGGAATATCTGACATGATATTAGATAACTTTGCCCCAAACCACCTTGTTCTTATTGATGGTGATGCTCTGCTTACTGTGGACTTGGATACAGCAAGGGCAAACACAATTGCTGGAAATATTTCAGAGCGTGGATTCGTTGAAGGGATAGGCTCTGATGCAAGATTCGATTTACCATTGAGTCTAGAAGTTATGGCTGATAAAAGCTTGCTGGTGGTTGACTATCAGAATAGATGTATTCGGCGAGTTTACAGAGAAACTAATCGAACGGAAGTGTTTTTACCTGACTGTGATGCAGTTACTAGCCACACAGACTTTTGTGTTGAGAGTCCTTTTACAATTTTTTCTCTGGCTTCCAACGATTTTATCTATGTGGATGACTCGGGTAAAACTTTGAGACGAATTCACCAAGTTTCAAACAATGACTGGGAAATTTTGGTTGTCTTTGCACACGACGGAACACTGATCAATCCGTTTTTAGCTGTCGATTCTGCGAAATCTTTTATGTATTTACAGACCAGCGAAGTTGGTGCTCTCCGATCGACACTTTCAAAGATACAACTATCAACGTGGTTTTTTGTGGCTAACTATACTACATCGGGCACAGGATTTGCAGATGGTCCATTCTCTACTGCAATGTTTGACTCGAACCCAGAGTTTATGTTATTGGAAACTGATGTGCTGTTAGTATCTGATTATGAGAATCACAGGCTGCGTGTGATAAACCTTAGAAACAGCAGCGATGTGACCGTTTCTTCTATATGCACAGGAAGTAATAAGCTTATGATCGTTGATCAACCAAAAGCCATCGATGTTTGCACCATCCCAAATCCTTCCTCAATGCTACGAGTTGGCCCTTCATCTGTTTTGGTTGTATCTGATCGAACAATATTACTAGAACTCAATATGCAAGGTGAGAAAATACTGAAAACTTTACAAATGATTTTTTTCACATAAAAATTAGTTGACGCACGCTATTTTTTACTACTACTTTATGTGTATATGGTGCTCGCTGTTTTTAGCTTTAATCAAAAACTCCAATATTTAGGTTCGTTTTATTTTTTGGATATCAACTTAATCTCATTTCAGAGACGTACCAACTTACAGCTATCATGTTGCAATAAGAGCATTTGCAATGCGCTCATCTAGTATTATTTAATAGCCTCCTATGACTACTGAACATATCATAAAGAAGATTGCTCAAAACTTTTGGAATAATCAAGAAAAAGTAAAAATGGCATCGTGGTCAACCAATATAATTTGTAAATAAATTATTTTTACTAAGAAAATTTTCATCGGTGGTATCTATCTCATAACGTTTATGAGGATATGAAGCAGATCCGTTAAAATGAACAAACTAGACTCGTTGTTTATAGTTCATTTAGTGTTCCGTTTCATTTGCAGATTCGCAACATTGTAAATGGAAGACTGTTGATTAAATTTTTTATTCAGTGAGCTGTTTTTTGTTGGCTTTGAAGAAAGAGGTGATTTATGGATAAAATTTAGTGCTGATCTAATTATCTCTATCGATTTTTGCTTGGCAAAAATAAGTGGTAAAAATTTGTTTTACCACAAACTTGCCACAGGCAGTATCTTCAAGAAGCTAAAACAGAAATTAACGGGTTAATATTTATTGAAATGTTGAAGTACTATGTGAATCATCCCCTCCCACCATTGCACACACTACGTATGAGATCAGTGAAGACCAGATGACAGCCACATACAAATGTGACGTAGGTTTTGCGTCAACAACCTTCAAACGTGAAAATTTTCTTAAATGTAAGAATGATGATTGGATAGATGACGCTAAGGAACGGAGTAAAAAACCATTCGAATGCATCAAAAGTAAGCCAGTTTTCTACAAATTTCATGTATATTATGGACAATGTCGATAAAAACAATTATATACTTTAATCGCTGTCTTTTCATGTTAACATTAATACACTATCGATAATTACGACCACTGTTTGACAACAATCATTAACTATTTTGTACAGATGTCTGCTCTTTGGTGTTTTCCTTATTATGATATGAGCGAATGACGCTTCTAATATGCAGTTGAATGTGATGGAAAAAGCATACGTGAGGAAATTCCAACCATCGAAGCAACAGAAAAGAGGTTTTATTACAAAGATCAAATCGAGTACCCGTGTCCACAGATGCCAACAGAAAAAGGACTTGTCACATGTTCAATCAAAGGCACTTGGATCAATCACGTAGTCTGTTCACGTGAGTATTAGCTTGTTATTTAATATTTTTCTCTCATTTAGTTATTTAATATTTTTTTCTCAAATTCTTTTACAAAATAATTTAAAAACACACCTATAAATCCATATTCAAATACATTGAAATTGCTCTAAAACATTCATGTAGTATTGTAGGTTGTCAAAAGTTTTTGTGATCCATATAAACATGAAGTGACATCAGATGAAATTATTGCAAACCGACCTGTAACAAATTTAACCTCCTAAAATAAAAGTTCACAAACCTGAAGTTAATGTTCGCTATTCAACAGTAAGAACCATGCAACACTCACCTCAGAAATGTTGACTTCCATTCCAAGAATGTCAAAGCTTATGATTTTCATCAGAATTGACAATTCATGTAATGAAAATTGAACAGATGTTTATTATGTTGCCAAGAATAAACGTCGACACTTCCTGCAGTAACAAAACCATGGTATCAATGCACGACATGTTTTCAAATGGAAATGTTTTCTATACAGCTGTAGCTGAAAGCTTTTGACCTTTTCGACCTTTTCGGCTCTCCTTATCATACTATAATTTTGTGAGCACTGCTCTTCAAACAACATACTTGGCTTCAGTATCCAAGATGTGACTGCCTTCAGGTTCAGGTAACCTAGGATAAGGTTTTGTGCCATTGCAATTTTCCTCGGTCAGAAGGGTAATTCCCTGTCATTGGTCCACTCTCAGGAGATTTGCTTGCAGGAGAGTTGGCAAACGGTTTGGCAATGGTATACAGTTTATGTACTGGAAATATTACTGTAACAAACTATGTAGGCCTATTTGATCCAATTATTTGGGGTGTTCTCACTTGGCAATGGCCACCACCTTTTTCAAGTCAATGGCTACTTCATTGACCTGGCCATTCACAGATGTTTGAGATCTGGTTACAAAATCTCACACTCAGAATCAATGTTGCCTATATCGACTGCTGTTGGACCTTGTGCGTTGCTATAAAACGGGAGGTCCCGGGCAATAAAAAATGAAGTCATCTGGGTAAAGAAGAAATGCCTGAGCAGGAGTCCTTGAGAGGCATTTTTCAACAGGTGTTGGAAGATGGCCCAAACTGAGGTTTCACAATCCAGCAACATTCCCTTTTTTTGGAAGCTGTTCTTTGTGGTAAATTGTGACCACTCAATAGCCATTCGTTTAAGGGGACATTCCAATAGCAGCCTATCAAAATATGCCAAAGTGTCCACTTCCAATTAATTTGTTTCAGTTCTTACCCATGTGGAATAGGGGGCATGCATTGAGGTTGGAGGCAGTATTGAACCTCCTGTAGCCAATAAACAAAAACTAAAAATCGGTTTGTTACATTGAAAAATGAAGTCTGACTGGAGTTTGATACATGGTGGATATAGAGCAGGAATATAGACAGACGTGTTGTCAGGAGACTAAGCATAAGACAGCATCTTTTTCTCTCATTCATCTCCTCAGAGCTGATGCCAGTGATGTGTTGTGTTGCATAAGTTCAGCTTCATTTGGTAGTCTGTAGGGTCCACGGATCTTATCGTTCGGAAATCTTTACTTTGGGGTTAAATTAGGCCAAGAGGTAAGTGGCTATAGGTGCTTGCATTGCCCAAAATGGTCGACTCTGCGTATGAAGACAAATGGGTAATGCGGAAGATGGTATGCTGTTGAGCAAAAGTCTTCTGCGCTAGTGAATCTAACCTCTTTCCATTTATTGATGATGGGTAGCTCTTAAAACTTCATCAGGGCTCGTCAGTGGGCTCATGACAAACACAAGTTCTGTTATGATGTCTCTGAGTTGAAGCAAAGTTTTAATCACCCCATGCCGCCCATTGTTAATTTCTATGACTCACTTTCCTTTAGTTGCTTCTTCATAGCTAAGGTATTTGGTTAATCCCATGCTAACATAGCAAGTTAGCGATATGCCCTGGATGAAAAATCGGAGTTATTTGTTTCGCTTCTTCTTTTTTGAGTAGAAAAGAATTCATAAGATGGGGTTTCTATTAGAGGAAGCTGTTTGCCTCTGTAAATTTTAACTGAGTTAGATTTTTGGCTTGCTTTATTTTTCTGGCTGAGAGAGGCATGTCTATTCAAGTTTGGTCTGTAGAGAGGGGGCTTATCCTATGTTTAAAGAGCTTTAAATCACTTGTTGGTTGTTGTGGGAGTAGGCCTAGCAATGAGGAAACAGAGGTTTTATTTTTGCTTACACTCATAAACTCTTCAACCTTTTGCAAGGCTGGGTATCTGTTCAGTATATGGATACATTACTGTAGGATTGATGGTGGACTATTTTTCAAGGGGATTGAATTAGGAGATGCAGTTTCATGCCATTTTATTTCCAACTTCAGTGCTGAGTATCATTGGGGAGTTCTTGCATGGCTAGTTGAAGATACAACTACTTCAGGCCTATCCTGTTTATGGAGACAATGGTATAGGTTTAGTCTTTAAGATGAGCCATGGTTTAGTGAGGAAGGCAAGTTGATAATGACCCAAGAAATGTTGAGGTAGATAATTTTCTTTTGCTGGAGGTTGGTTGCTAAAGACAACGAATGAGCTATCCATTCCAGCATCATCTGCCTGATCTCCTCAGTGAGGTCTCACATAATCTGGAGCAGCTTTGCCATGATTAATTTTTGTATGTGGGCAGCTTGTTGCAAAGGAAAGATACTGTGAGTAGAAGAACTAGGATGGAAGACTGCAAAACTGTGGAAATGCTGTGTGGGTATCGTTTTCTGCGTATGATGTTCGGTAGTAGATAGAGAACCGAAGGTCAAAAATACGGATAGAAGAACACTGTAGGTACTCATCTGCTTCCTACAACATTTGCACTCATGCTTTGCTTCAAAGATTGGCTTCCGTAAAAACTGAAATGGGAAAAGATGCATCCTCCAAAGTATGGGGACTGACTGCCAGAAAATGCCATTGAAGGTTGTTGTGGCATAAAAAAGCAAGAAGATTTTTAAAACCATTTGTTCAATGCGGTTGACAAGTAGTTCTTCATAAGCTGTGCTAATTGTATTCTTTACACCGTTTGCATGCACCTGACAAAGTGACTTGTACACTCTGTTACGATGCAACATTAACTGTGAAGCATCTCTGTGAGTCAGTCAGAAATGGTAACAGAGGGCTGTAGGGTTTTTCAAAGAGTAAAGGGATTTTCTCAGTCTTGATCTCCATTGCTAAGGGCTTTCTCAGAAAGAAGTGTGCTGTTTGCGGTCATTGGCAACAGCTTATACCGAAAATCATATGCCCAGCAAAGGAGCACTACGAGAAATGCCTAGCCGCTATGAATATTACACCCATAGTCAACATCCTTGACAATATATGTGCCAACTACGTTAACAAAGTTCAACAGCCTAAACACTGTCTCCGTGGACTGCTGAATAAACCAGCCCCATCACTGCGTAGGTCATCAGACATCAAACAAAGACAGACTGATGTAAAATGTAGAACCAAACGCCGAGGTTCCACTGTTCTTCTCAAGTATGGAAATCAGGGTTGTTTGAAGTACTCTAAGTAAATTTTATTATTCTTAATACTGAATCTTTTATTAATTAATCGTCCTTTTTCTTTTTCAACTCAGGCTGTCATAGATTTTAAAACTTCTGTGCTGAAAACCTATAAGGGTTGGCACTTTTCTTGACTGCGTTGTGCAAAACCAATGGTTTACAAATAAAGATTTATAATAGTTAATTTTAAAAAACATGCAATAAAGTCTATGATGTTTTGATCTTGGGAGATTTGAAAGGTGTTTTAGCCGGAGAATATGGATCGAAGATTTTTTTGGAAAATAACAGCATATGAATCAGAAGCAAGTACTTCTAGGTTGCTAGTTGGCAATTTTCTATGGGTTTATCAGTGGTCTCCTAGCTCATTCATTAGGGAGCTTTTAGTAGTGCGGAAAAGGGGTCAAGAAAAGAACAACTGTCAAGCTAGGTAACAAGTGTCAGTGGAGGACGAAACATAACCTGACTTTTCTTTAGTTGAATTTGTCAGCCGTGGAATTCCACTAAAATTGTCCATTCAATAGACTCATCTTCCTTTCCATGAGTTTCACTGAGGATTTGGGTGAAGATCTAAGAATTAAAGTTAAATATACCAGATGGTAGTTGGTAAGATTTAATTAAAGAACAACTGAAGTTATTTAAAAAATATTAATTTAAATTTCAAAATTGATTGCCTCAAATCAAAATGAGAGTTTCTTTAACGCTCAACAAAATAGAACTGCTTATCCTTTTCATGCAATGTTAAGTTGTATGTAAGATTTGGAAACCACGTGTAACATTTTCTGTCTAATCAAGTTGTTATTCAGTAAGCTAATTTTTGCGGACCTTGAGTTTAAATTAAAATGATTGAAACACGGGTATGTGGAAGCACTATTGACACTTTATGTTTTAATTATCTTGGCAAACACACGCAGGTCAAAGACATTATTTTTAGTTCCTGCTTGTTTAGCAATCATATACCAATGAAACTAACTCATTGTATTTAACAAAAACAACTTTCACTCACACTAATGAGTTATGTGCATACACCTATGCAAACTGAAATAACCAACTCATTCTGAATCGTAAATTTTTCGATCGTGAGCGGTTTGTTTGCGAGATAGTTAAAAATGTATAATTTTTCTTTTTTGTTAATTAGCATCTCATTTTTGTCTAATAACCATTATCTTGTTACATTACAGTAGAATCTCCCACTACCTCCTACACTGGTAAGTTTTGCTTTGGCTGCTTGAAAGTAAAAAAAAAATCTATTTTCAAGGATATACGTTTGTGTGAGGATTTTCTTGTAATTTGTAGTGAGGAATAGTGAATAGCAAAGAATAGGTGTGGGTGTAAAACAAAAACTAGGAGCACATTTTTGTAATAAAATTGTAGTTGGTCTGTGCTGGTTTGTGAGAGCTGCTGGGTTTTTTGTAACCAAACAACATAAACATACAAAATCGAATTAACACAATAATTTCCATTGTCTCTCCATATGGCTAGTAAGCTTAAATAGCTAAGCTAAGTTACAAGTAAGTCAGTGATTGATGAGTAACGAGCGTGGGTAAAACCTGTCGCAATGGAATTAATTAAAGTTTGATTAGTTCTCTGGCGCTAATTGCCAAGTTAAAAAAAATAGAGTTTCAGTTTCGCTAGTTTTGTTTTATTTTAGGTACTATAGCAGCAGTTGTACTGGTAGCTTTAACTATAATTGCTATGGCTGCGGGGATTGCAGTTTGTGTCAAGAAAGGTGTACTGAGGTAAGATAATTGACTGGTTACATCATTTTAGGGCTGTTGAATTATATCACGGTGATGTTAGAGGAGTTTAAAGTTTTTAAAAAACTAAAATCAAAGGCATTTCGCAAGCATTATTGACAATGTTGAGTGTTAACCGGTCTTGTTAATTTTCTTTCCTGTTTCCAATGACATCTTCTCAGATATTAAGCACTATTTTTGTAAGATTTTTCAAAAAAGCCTTCTATATCTCCGGCACAACTTTTAAATATGTGCATGTAATACATTGTTATTTCAGGTGTAACAAAACTACACCATCTAACTCACAACGAACACCAGTGGTACAGAAAATTTCATAACAACCACAGGTATTTCTACAACACCAACAACAACAGCTACCTGTCGATCCACCAGTAGTTTCACCTACTCCTGCATACCAACCATATCGGAAACTGCCAACCTGTCTACCACCAGCCAAACCCTTAAGCGCTCGTACTAGCGAAAAAATTGAAAGTAGATTGCACGGATGAGCACCAGCCTGTGGCAATGCAAGATTTTCAGGCTTTGGCAAACATTCCAACTTTGAATGAATCAACTTCAATGCTGGATAAAAGGCAACATTGTAATAGGCTGAGAATATATTCCTTGCGTTTGTTATAAATACATCTCACTCGCTTTAATGTGCAGACTTGTTGAAAGCTTTTCTGCAACTTGTACTTTTGCAACAAGCGTGTGTTTAAACGGCAGATTATCATTGAAATTAAAAAATATAAGCTCAATCTGAATCCAAGACTGTGGATATGTTTAAATTAGGTCCCTGACAAAATCTACTTTTGTATAAATCTAACAAAAGCTTCTTTGGTTTCGATGCTTGTTGCACGTATTACATCACATGTTTCAGCTTTGAAATATCTTACTTATTTGTTTGAGCAACGAGCAAGAAAACAACAGCTCTACTCAGAACAAAGTTGACAACAGTAATTGTACTTTGCTGGGTGTATTTAAAGTGACTGTAGTGTAATAGCATTCAATAAGATTCCGTTTTTTGTTGCAGAAAGTTAATTGGAAGACAGCCAAGTCACCTAAGTAACTAATCAGATATCACATATATGCCACCATTTGGTTAGTGACATTATTACAACACATCGAGAAAATCCCAGAGCTCACCTCATAAAATTCAAGTTTATCTTTCAGTTTAAAACTTTGATGGTAACTGTTCAGCTAGTTGAACCTGAATGGTCATACGCAGGTTGATAAGACCACAATTGTGTCAATAATCAGACTAAGTGCACATTAATGATAGGAGAAAAAACTTTCGCGTTTTGTTTTATCTTGCTTGTTATCCAAATTTTTCACGTCTTTTTTTCAAGTAGTTTTTCATGCCTTTCCACATAGAATAATCATCAACAGAGAATTCTCAGGAACAGCTATTGCAGAAACATAGATAATGAGTTTATATTGGTTGCTTTTAGAAAAGGTTGCATTTTTAGGAAAATAAGGTAGCAAAGGAGAGCAAACTTTGCTCTCCTTTGCTACCTTATTTTCCTTTGCCGCCATTACCTCTCCTCCTTGCCTCCTCGTCTCCTCCTCGCCTCTCCCCCCCCCCCTCCCAGCATACTTTGGGGGGGGGGGAGAGAGAAATGGGGAGCGTATAATAGCCACTTCCACTACACACTTCTCCTGTTCCTACGCCTTTACAGTTTCCCAGCCACGGACTCTGTATATTTTATCTCTTACCATGCTAGATTCAAGTCCCTACCATGATTAGATGGAGCACAATGTACACGGTTTATAGCTGACACACGTTTGTGGTGAACATAAGCTGGCAAACAAAATTTATAAAATTTTAATCTTTCTTCTTATTTTTCGCTCGGGTAAAAAAGTAAATGTCACCAGTTGTTTTCAATGCGGTACAATAGACCAGTGACCTTAAAACATGAGGTAGTGTTTCACTGTAAATTTGGGGGCAAGTTTTAATGATTAGAGGCTTGTTCTTATGTATTTTGCTCCAATAAGCAATATGGTTATAAAACTTGGTAGTATACTTTAGTTGGTTGAGAAGAGATACTTAGGAGGAAGTACTCGAAGGGAAATATTGTGGAACAACAAGACTTTGACTTGGAATTATTTAAAAGTAACAACTCTTACCTTTTGCTTGCTCACTGAGCATGGCCAACTCTGCTGCCAGCTTTTAACATTAACACTACCAGTCAGCACCGAATCAGTGATAGCATACACAAAGATCAAAAAATCCTTCACGATTGCTGGACCCCAGACTCTGTCTACTCTGCTGTGTGATTTAAAACTGTATATTCCGCATTACATGAAAAGTCTGTTGGCTAATGCAGAGTTGTCTTACCGTTGTCGTGATAAACAAAGTCAACCAGTAAAAGATTCATTAATAGTATGAGCTTACGGCGCAACTGCAAAGTTCGTTGTGTCAAAATTTATGTGGTCGATCATTAAACTGAGTTTCTTACCTTTATGTATAGTATCGTTAACTTGACCGAAGTGCTCTACTGACCAGCACAACTTTACACTTTGGCACTTTTAGTTGTCATGTATCGGAGAGTTGTCTTCTGTTATCACTTAGGAGTATGCAACTCTCTAATGAAAATTAGCCCTTTACAGTTTCAGTTGTGCTGTGGTTGGAATTTATCTGAATTGGGGTTGGGCCTTTCCACTTGCATTTGGGAAGGGGAAGGTCTTAGGGGGTAGACTGAGTAGGGAATTTGGGGTTTAGAGAAGAGGGGGCTATGGGGGTACAGTATGCTCTGTTGTACATGGAGTTTGACTAGAACTATTTCATCAACCATTAATGGGGAGAAAACAATACAATTTATCAAATCGCGAAATACTTGAAGGCTTTTGGATCTATGTATCTACAACAGAGGAGGGTTGGTAAATGGCCAGGGATGGATACAGGGGGTAGGAGTGTATTCGAGAGATTCCAAAACTAACTTGCCATGCCAATTCACAATAGTATTGCACTCGATATGTAATCCTGACCCACAGTGAATTGCATAAACCACTAAAGTTTATGGTTGGTTTGATTGCAAAAGAGCTTTTAATTATTCATGCAAATTGTTGAGGAACTCAAACATGATTGGTGGTTGCTTGGTAAGCTTAAAACCTGTTACATTTCCTACTAAGTTTTATGCTTGGTTTTACAAACTCTTACATTACTAACATGTAAAAGTAGGTATTACACCACTTATTTGATGATAGATCGAGAGCAATGGATTCAAGTCGCCTAACTCTATATCGTGCTATAAACACATGTTGAAATTCTTAATGTGAAAATTGTGGTTGAAAAGTAGTATATTTACAAATAAAATAATTATTCGGCAATAAAATTGTAAAGTAGTAACAAAAGCTAACAATCTATATTGAATAAGAAAAAATTGGTCAACATTTTAAAACGAAATATAATAATAAAAGTATTTTTTATACATAGAACTAGCCTGATTATTTTTTCGTAGGTAAATTATTCATTACAAGCTTCTGAAATGGACATGCCAACCTCTAGGACACTGCCAACAAAATCTACTGCGCTAGTAGCCAGCTCTGTGTTCTGACTATTTATAAAACTTGTTGTAGAACCTGTATATCCTTGATTTATATGAGCAGGTGGTTGATGATGTGATGCTGCCTGATCTTCTGCTATTGGCGCGCTGGCAGCTGTTACATTGAGTGGTTCAACTAGTTTCAACGGCTAAAGTTAGCTTCCAGTAAATTTTCTTCCTTATGAGGACAAAAATTAAAATTTCCTCCTTCAATGTTTAACAGTTTAAGACTGGAAGGTTTTATTAGTGGCTTGAGAAGAAAAAAATAGTTTGGAGTTTTGGTCCAGGAAAATTTTGGAACACCTGGAGTTGAAGCCATACACTAAATCTCAATAACGAGCTCAAACTATAGAAGACATGTGATGTTTTATTTAATCATTGGGCTTGATGGTGGTGCTCTCAGGAACAGAAATGTTTTGTGTAAAGTTAAGAAAAAGACAATTTCAAGCTTTCGTCACTTTTGTTTATATTTTGGCTTCAGAGTAAGTGTCAGTAGGTTGGAGGGTGAAAGTAGATGGTTGGGAACTTCTATGACAAATGGGATAAGTGTATTAGGTCGGGTGTTCTCAGGGGAAGATAACTCCAAAGCTTCTTCTTACAAGGTGGTTTAACCAGTAGACATTTGCTCAATTTGGGCTGCTAGCGGTTCAGTGAGTGGTCTGACTTTTGGGGTAACTTCAGGAATATGTGGATGCGTGAGGGGGGGGGGTATGTATGTGGGTGGTGGGTGTATGCATGTGGGTGGTGGGTGCACGCATGTGGATGGTGGGTGTACTCATGTGGGTGGTGGGTGTATGCATGTGGGTGGTGGGTGTATGCATGTGGGTGGCGGGTTAGAGCGGTGATGTATAGGTGGTTGCAGCAATTTGAGGTTCTACTAACTGGAGAGCAATTTCTGCAAAAAGATAAATCCAGTTTAATAAAATATGACCACTTCTGACAGCTCCTGTTTACAAACTAAATGAAATGAATTTGTAAAATTTTTTGGTCAGTTGGGTGCAACAATTCAGCAGTTTAATGGGTTGCTGAGAGTTTTTTAAACAGTAGCCGAACAACTATCATTTACTGGATACAGTAATAAAAGATATTTTCATAGTATTGTTAAACGGTACATTCTTTCATACAAAGCGCTCATCGATAAATAATTAAACCATTCTTAACTATTCTCTGAAGACATGTTTTCAAACACTATTTTTAGTCGCATCAGAGTTTCTTACTCAAAAGTTTGCTCAATACAATACAGTTTTGGTCAAGTCGATTATTTCACTATTGGTTTTGAAGTTATTACTTTTTTACGAAGCCGGCTGTTATAAAGTATTTTATTTTAACTTTGTTTAATATGTTTCGTAACAAACTAGATTCATTTACTATTAGCTGCACGGCTCTTTTTGATCCTATGGCAGACAAGTAACCTTGTTAACAAGTTTCACATCACTTTTTGTTTTTTCTTATTTGAAAAAAGCCCATAAACGCGTTTTTTACCTGATACATTCATAAAATGTATACTGTAGTTGCTATGATAGCAGTGATGCTGGTAATAAAGTGCATCGTAGCTTAGCTATAAGTGTTAGCTACTTATCCAGAATGGTTCAGTTGGTAACGCAATGAATGATTTTGTATATATTGTTACAGCTATTGAATTATTTCACTATTTCTACACATAAAGATTATAAAAGGCACTATTGTACTGCAAACACGAGGAAAGCTTTGCCTTTTTCCTGCCGATTATTGAAAAAGAAAACACTTATTGTTTATTGTGACTTTGCCAAAGAGAAGTTAGTTCAACTCTTTATAGATCTACTTTGAACTTTAATGTTGAACATGATACAGCACATGGGCCAAATAAATAACGAAGTGTGGTTTTGGTACAAAAATATTAGTTTACAAATAAAAACAAAATGAATGCTTTATAAATGATTGTTAAGACATATATTTGACACTGCAAAATCTGTTTTCCTTCTTTTGTTTCAGGCACAATGAATCGCCAAATCTTTATCAACGCCAGTGAAACCATACAAAGTTCTGATGTCATCACCATAATCTATATTATGAGTATATCAACCTTCAACTCTTCCACACTTTCAACCGTTTCTCTTGCTTTCTAAAGTGAAGCTGTGATGCTGATAATTGCCAGCTTGTGTTTTGTTGTTAATTTTGTCGCATTATACGATATTTCTTTTTGCACAGAGCAAATAAGTTATTACTTGTAACTTTCTGAGTCTGTTTTGGTACAACCAGAACATTTTGTGAAAAAGAACCTGATGGGGACCAATCAGGGTCTATCCTCCATCTGTACTAGCTCAATCTGTCTCGGCTTCCAAATCCACATTCCGCCATCATCAATATACCGACAAGTTCTCACCGTTGCAAGAGGCAACAGCAGCAAGTCAGCTCTATGTAACTGTCATTTGACAATAGACAGACTTCCCCTGTGTTATGTCTTCTGAACCCTAACAGTTTGGTAACGGAGAAAGTAAACTTAATTGAAACTGCGATTATTTAAAAAATCAGCATTCGATGAATTTGCTTACTATATGTATTTTCAGCTAAATCCGTATGAGCATATTTATAACAAAAAGCCAGTTCATACCCAGATATCATAGGGATTTATTGCAAAATAAATATTCAATGAAAATGCGTTTTATTGTAAAATAACAACCACAAAAGTTTGCATTGGAAAAATACTATAAATTTTTGTAGGCCTATGTTTAAATAATTCCATTGCAATGTTTAACAAAAAGAATGTAAATGACAATATTTATCTAATTGAATAATTATTTGGACATACACATGATGTTATGATATGATATGTTATGTTACAATCATACAAATATAGAAAGTTTTCAAAGTCGATGGTCACGTTTCTGTTAGTTCAAATCATTAATTCAAACCTTTCAGCCAACCATTGTTACAAATTCCACTTTGAAATAAATATTTTCTTTCTTATGAATGCATTTAACAAAGATACAATATGGTATAAGAACAAATTAAATAAAAAATCTGAAACATACCTTTGTATATAAGTCCATCTGGTGAGAAGCTGTTTCTGGTAATTGAACAGATTGAGAATGACTGCCACTATCAGCGTTACACAAGAAACAAATGGGAATGTCCTGACATAATGGAAGCAGTTGCATAGCAGCCTTTGATGACACTCAGTATATGAACATTATAAAGCAAGGAGCCAACCCTAGAGATAAGAGAAATACTAAACTTTAACTTTCTGAACTATAACCATCAACTCCGTCTATTTATCCATGCGCTTGTGTCTGCAAATATATATAATAAGAGTACTTGCTACCTCTGTTACCGAACACATTGCAATAAAAATAATCGGACCGGCAACTAATTTAATCAATAAAGAATCAATTTGTTCGGAACTTGTGGTCACCAAAAGTAGCTCACTGAATAAAAAAGATGATCAATGACTATTTTTTTATGCTGTTCTTAGGTGGCGAAGGAAACTGAACACTGAATAAATAATAAAAAGCGACTTGAATTTTTTCATTTTGATAGACCGGTTTTACTTTCTTGAAAAACAATTCAAAATAGTTGCAAGCTTTCAAGGTTTACTAAATTAAAGGGGAGCTTTACGAGCTATCCCAGTTTATAGCAGTTCAAATATTATTATTTTTTTGATTATTTTGAAAATTGGGAGTTATCTTCTTTATTATTTGTTCGGTAAACTGTAACATTCCATTGAGTATTTATGTCGTTCTAAACTAGTGTTCCGTTGCATAAACGACGTATTGATTTACGAACACCTATTATTTTTTGTATTTTGTTCGACTAATAGGCTGTGAATTCTCATAATGATTGTGATATACTTTTGCGATTGTATTGCGTGATGTAATGCAATTTTTGGCCAGTATCGTTTCTGTTGCGGTTATATCCCTTATATGTATTGATTTGGTCCTGTGAGTTGTACATAAAAGGCTGAAGAGTGTATGCTGACTTGAATATAAAGACAAATTATAGATAATACTTCGTGAGTGCAGTTTTGGTGACTTTTAACCACTAATTGATGAACCTTGTAAAATAGATGAACATCGGTGAATCAAACACAGGGTTTGGATACAAAATTATTCAGCACCAGAATCGTTCTCAAATCACGTCATTGAGAAAAAATAAAAGTTTTAACAGATTGAACAAATGAGTCAAGTTGCAAACCTTTGTAGTAACAGAGCCCGGAACTACAGTAATTGAAATGCAAAAAACTTTATATTTTAGAGCTGGGAGGATTAATAAAAAATGAAAACACAATTTTTAACGATGAAACCTATCCACTTTTAAATGTGCTGATAAAAGTTTCTGACGTCTATCTAGTTGAATTTTCCTGGTTATGCAGAGGTTTAGCAACTTATTGAATTGTTTTTTTTGTTGTATTTTAGGTACAATAGTTGCAGTGGTTATAATAGTTTCAGTCCTGATAGCTGTAGCTGCAGGGATAGCAGTTTGTGCTAAGAAAGGTATACTCAGGTATGTCGGCTGACGCACCCAACTACCAAGCTTTATTACATAAATATTTTATTTTGGGACTCGCTATAATAAACACTAAGGCCATGAAACCGTCTATCAATATTTCTTTTCAACCATTATTGGGGAAGTTTTAGCGGACAGAGAGATCTCTTCAATTGATCATCACCAAAATTATTGAACTTTTGTTTTGCTTGATTGCACAACACAACATAATATTTGCTTCACTCGAGTGAAATTGCTTCCAAGTTTTTATTTTTAAATTATTATAGAAATTCCAAAAACGCACTTACATCTTAACAATTACAATTGGATAGTGGTTTGAAGTCTGCGGTCATGATTCTTTATTCATCTCAGTGACTATTCATCAATAAAAGGGGTGGAAACACAAAGTAAATGACAGACTATTTATTAGATTAAATGTCAAAAGCTGTGTTTGAGAAATCGCCATGAATTTTTCATATTCTTGCTGAAAATTTTTTTCTTCATATACCTGCATATGTCTGAACACTGTGTCTAACAAACTTTGTATTTCAACATCAAGTGTATGTAAAATGTTCCCATTCAGAATAAAGACATTACGCGTAACTTCAAACTTATTTAGGAGTTTGAAGTTGTATGTGATGTTGATAAAACAAATTTTGTGTCCAATAGTTTCCTATCAAGTGGAAACTTCAACTTAAGCTTTACTATTATTATTTCAAATAACTTGGTCTTTGACCTTCACTCAAGGTTACCCAAATAAGCAGCAAGTAGCTGACTCCAATGTTTTTAAAGCCCTTTAAAAAGCTCTCTTAAACTTTTTGTTGCTTTTTTAGGTGCAGACAACCTCCTGTGTCTAGTCAACAACCAACACCAGCAGTCCATTATATCTCTGGGCAACCATCAACATCTCTTCATCAAGAAAAACAACAACAAAGCAGGTGCCAACCTATCAACCTATAACTCCATCTGCTCCTGTCCACCAACACCCACCAGCTTACTTACAACCAGTGCAGCACCTTGCAGCCTACCAACCAGTAGCCTACCAACCACCTGCTATACCTGCCACCACCAGTGCACCTCTCACAAATTATCAGACCAAAGATGTACAAGTTCT
Source organism: Cryptosula pallasiana (assembly GCA_945261195.1). Lineage (NCBI taxonomy): Eukaryota > Metazoa > Bryozoa > Gymnolaemata > Cheilostomatida > Cryptosulidae > Cryptosula > Cryptosula pallasiana. Next base: position 7,543,812 of record OX183131.1, on the reverse strand, counting down.
ACAATAAAAACTGTGATTCAAAATGAATAAAGTTCACTTCTATTTAAGGAGCAAAAGGAAATGGTACTATAATCTTTAACTGCACTCATAATACAATTTTCTTCCTTGTCAGGCTCCAAAACATTGACTTCACATGAACTCTCCTTTTTATAGAAAATCACTGGGAATTTTGGCTGTACATAAGCTAAATTTTCCCAAACGGTTGTAATACATATCCTACCAAAAAATTTGTTTTCCGCATTAATAATCTTTCAAGTCAGCTCATCACTTACTGTTATACACTGTAAGGTTTGTAAAACCTTTCTTGCTCTTATTGTATATTGCGCATATGCTAGATTTATGTATGATCTTGAGATAGTTAAATGTAGTATGTTAAGGTATGTGGCCTTTCTTTATGTAACTCTTCTTTGCTCTTTCAAACCTATATTAATAACAATCTAGTCTCATTATCTTTGTTCTTCACATTGATCTGGCATTGACACACTTGGGGGTAAAAAATTAAGAAACAATTTGGTTTGTATTTTTTTCTAGGTGTGTTGATTTCTCCTTGTTGACCTCATTGGCTGCTGGTGTTGTTGAACAACTGATACTGGTATAGACAGTTAGAGCTATTTAAACGTAAGATGATGTAGGTTGTACTTCTATGCAACATTTTTCCAGTCTCCATATTTGAAGTAGGTAATGTGCAATACAAAATAATTTATTTGCGTATAATAATAACTGGCAATCATAATGGCAGGCAGTGGAATGCTAAACTTAAAAAGAGTCAGCATTTATTCATTCAGTCAGCGTGGTTTCATTATTGTAACGACAGTAATACTTTGGCAGGATGACTTCACTTCAAGTGTTTCATAAGACATCTCATATGATGATACAAAGTGGTGCAATGCATATTGTGAGCTCTGAGATGACTTAATTACATCGCATAATGAGCCGTGCAGCCCAGAGGAGAATCCATTCATTTTCCTGCACTGCCAAGTATAAAACTCTATTACTGTGTGCCCTTTCAGTTGTAGTGATTTCATTCACTTTTACCTTTACATGATTTCAAAGGAGGGTTCTATGTGGTGTTATGAAAGAGATTTTTGTAATGGCAAAGGTCCCTGACAGCTTGCTTGCAATTGTGAAAATGAAGCAGCTCAAGTTAGATAGGTTTTAGGGAAAAAAAGTAACTCGGAAAACTTTTTGAAATATGCCACTTTAATGAAATGGTGAATTTGTGTTTGCTTGGTTGCTCGATATGAATAGCGGTTTAGAGAGATTAAGATTTTGTAATCCTTAGTTTAAAGCCGTGGCTACACACAACTATATTTTGTCGGTGTGCATCCAAAACATGTTTTTTTTGCAGGCGACATCTTTTTTTACAAAAGCATGCTCATTTTTGTAGACCAACACAGTGGTCTACAAAAGGTTTTTTGTCTGACGCTCGGTTGGTTAGATAAAACTTAAGGTTAGATAAAACATAAGGACGAAGTTCGGTGACTCCAGTGAGCGTTTCTATAATGCGACTTTGACCTACTCATTAGTGCTTGGGCTACGATCCCTTATGTCACTTCTATCAAGGAGCTTGTTTTTACTGATAAACGATTTATTATTATTCATAAAAATTGATTATCTATTATGGCTGAGAGAATTATTCATCTAAGAATATAAACAAATACAGTAATCATTATTATAATTGATGTTTATAATAGTTATTTTAATGGTTGCTTATCATAATTGTACCCTTTTTACCTCACTGCACAATCCGTAGCGTTGTGGTTATCAAAAATCTGTGCATGGACGGCCATCAGAGCGATGCTACGAAACGCATTTTTCATCACATTCCAGCAAAACAAATGTGTGTGTAGCCATGGTTTCAGTGACTGGAGTGCAAATTTTACGTTAATCGATTCATCCGCATTTTGCTGTTTTGAAATAGCTGATTTAGACTTACCACAACATGGGGAACAGAAATAGAAATTGTGGAGCCGAGTCACAGCATATTGCAATCTCTTTCTGTTTTCACAAATAGAGCCAAGGCCTATTAATTTTAGTAAAACTATATATAAAGATTATTTTCTCAATAAAGTCCCATAGTTGTTAGATTGAAAGAAATTTTTTTCGTTCTTTCATCAAGTAAACTTTCAGTTCTCAGTGACTCCACGATATTTAATCCACCATTTAACCACTGTGGTAGATTTTGGTGATAGATAATAGTGAACAGGGCGTTCGCTACACCACTTCTCCACTCTATGCGCTGGCAATGCGCCTACAGCCATCGGTAAGATCGTAGTCCCGGTAGCAAAGCCATACTGTGCCAGTAGCAAAGTACACAGGGCCAGAACCGGGCCGGTAGTGACCTCTACAGGGTCGGTAGTGACCTCTGCGGGGCCGGTATGCTGACACAGGGCCGGCACAAGATGGCTGCCATAGCTGAGGATTTTACAAATTAGCCAGGACTTACCACCAAGCCAGGAGCCAAAGCTATCTACCCTAACATCTGCGGTAACCAGGACCACAAGCTAACTGGAGCCTTAGGACCTTATAGGACAGCCTGATTGGCCAGCAGGAGATAGGACTCCGCCCTTAGCCACTTGGCACCTCCCTTATTTACTCTCTATTGATCACCTGATTGGTTGACTATTTATATAAGCATTTACATTGGTTTAATCACTTCCTGTACTGTTATTGTTATATGTTTGATACCTGTGAGCTCTCCTATAAAAGGAGAGACATTTCATATATTCATTGCATTCATTCCTATGTTGCCATGGCATTTGCTGTTATATTGCCAACCCTAGAGGAATAATTACCCTCAGGACTATCATAGAGAATATAGCCACATATACAAACACTACGCGGTACTGTTTGTTTGAGCCATGGGTTCCTGCCTTACCGGGTAATTCGGCTACCCTGCATAGTTGTCACTGTCGCTCAGCACAGTGTCCCCTCTGGAGAGAGGTACAATACTCGAGACTAGTGGATGTCCGTGGTAAACAGACCGGAATCCATTAAACCACTTCATCTATGATCAAGCCCACTGACAACAGATGCAAAAGTACAATGGCACTTTCAACAGCTAACAGGCACTGGTTTACTACTTTCGGCAATTAACCTTCAATTCTGCTCCAATTTTGACTTCTTCTAACTTGCTTTATGCTGATGTAGACATTTCAGTTACACAAAAAATGCAAAGCATATTGCTGGCAATTTACAGGGAGCAAAAACCTCCCCTACCTGTTGAAAAAACAAGTTATATGACAGTTGAGTCACTCTCAAGTTTGCTGCAGGCAATCCAAAACCTGTATAGTTTTCCCTACCCCCTTCCCCCTCCCCTCTTCGTAATCTCTGAGATCTACCAGAGCAGATAATTTTCAGCGTCAATTAGACAATGATAAACCAAGTTCATTATCAGTAGTGTAGATCTGCAGACCAAACGGACGGAGAGAGATTGTCTGTAATTATGACAGGAAAAAGTTATTAAGCTGTTTTTTTAAACCAATGCAGTTTTTTTATTAGTCATCGGAGAAACGTGTCAGCAACAAAATCTTGCTAATCCGACTACAATTGAGACGGCATTGCGAGTGGCAAAGATAAAAGCAAATGGAATAGGCCATAAAAAGCCACTTCCGAAGAAAAGACATGTTAGCAGGAAGTGGCCATGAAATGTAGTGACAATAAAAAGAGATATTTGGTGTAACATCTGCAAGGAAAGACGATCACTGAAAAGGCTACCACGGGAGGAATTTGAGAAAAATAGCTCTTAATGGTACTAGCTTAGTTCACAGTGTTTCAACGGGCTAGTTGTTCTCCTTCTTTATCTAGCCAGCCTGAGCCAGTCCACCAGAAAGCTACTCACTTCTCCATCGCTCCAACCACATGATTGGATGATTGGGTTATTTTATTCGTGGGGGAGGGGGGTGGGTAATCCTGGATGATGGTTGCAAAAGGGCTCAATCAGATCCGGGCAATACTCACCTAATAAACTTCTTCGAGAAGTTTTAGTGCAAACAACAATCTGTGACTCGATTGCTTTCATAGACCTGAGAGAACCAAAGGAGACAACTCTTTATTGCAGAGAACTTTTTATTTGCAGGCTTGTATGAAAGGTTTAAAAAAGGTTGAGTTATGGTTTAGGCAAAGGGGTGAGGAATTTTTGGGATGGGTTAGAGAATGAAATGAGGGAAACTGGCTTTCTAGTGTAGATCACTGCAAAATAATTTAGTTGTTTTATGTAGAGACAGGCATACAAATGGTGGCTACTTCTGTAGTTGGCTGTAACTCATTCAAACAATAATGGGGGGGGGGATTGTTGTTGGTAAATAGAAGCGCTGCAGGTAAATTTTGGGTGATGCGAGGGGAGCTTACTGAATTTATAAATGGTGATACTATAACAAAGGGGAAATCACAGAAATAAAACAGAGTACTATGCAAACTCAACCCATTATATAAAACAAATCAGGGGAAGATAACTACATTAAAATGAATAGAGCTAAAAGAAGAAGGGAAGCGGGAAAAGGAAGAAAGGGCAGAGAGAAAGATGCATGGAGAGAGAAATAGTGACATAATGTAATGGATTCCTGTCTGTTACCACGGACATCCACTAGTCTCGAGTATTGTACCTCTCTCCAGAGGGGACACTGTGCTGAGCGACAGTGACAACTGTGCAGGGTAACCGAATTACCCGGTAAAGCAAGAGCCCATGGCTCAGACAAACAATACAGCGTAGTGCTTGTATAAGTGGCTATAGAGAGAAATAGTGACATAATCATAAACAGTTAAGCCGCTATGCATAATGTTCAAACAGTCAAATAGACTTTCTGAAGGTTTGTAAATTTTTTAAATAGTTCTGTACTGCTCAAATGTTAATCTACTTTCACTGAACAGTCATGATATAATACTTTTGCGTTAAAATGCAATGACACGCCTTAAGGTGACATTGCTGCAGCCCTTGCAGGTATACATCACGTATTATTTTTGCTTCTGTTTCAATCTATCACTTTTGTCCCATCTTTTAAATTTATATATTTCTGGGTTCAACAACAAAAAGATAAAACTTACGCTCGCTAGAAATTTTTTCAACAGTAGTGTTCTAATCAGGATGTTTTCATATAGGAACAAAATAATACTGTATATAAACACATCGATGTGATGAAGTGTATTGTTGTTTATGGTAATGTCTAACTGTAGGTTTTGTTGGTAACCTGGATCTGCACCAGCTCTACCACTGCACTTGACATCAATAAAGTTAACAGGTGATGACATAGGCTAAGTAACTCAATTAATCACTTTTGTTCTCAAATAAACTTGAAAGCAATTCTTGAATTACAGAAATTATTTTCTCGGTCTCGTACTTATTATTCAATATTCAAAAACAAAACACAAAATTTAGGTTTTATTAGACCATTCTTGATTGTTAATCGGTGTTCTATTTTTGACTCATGTTTCAACCATAAATAACCTGTGGAACATTACATCAATTTGCTGAAGCAGCTAGCAACGACAGATTTACCGAGTATTCAGTCCACCTGCTGAGCTTTACACAACTGGTTGTTTTATCATGACCGGCGGGTCACCTTAAAATGTTATAAAATTGTCATTCAGCATAGAGTTTCAAAATAACTTAATCTTCACTAATTTTGAAACCAAATGTAGCAACATCAAACTGCTTATAGTATAGCTATGCTTCTATAACATTACAATTATGAAACCAAATTAAATTTTAACTGTTTGCAGTGTGCAATTCAACTCAGTTGGAAGATATTCAAGGCAGTAAGTTGGTATGAGTACAATATATGACATGATATTAGATAACTTTGTCCCAAACCACCTTGTTCTTATTGATGGCGAGGCTGTGCTTACCGTGGACTTGGATGCATTGAGTGCCAACACAATTGCTGGAGATATTTCAGAGGGTGGATTCGTTGAAGGGATAGGCTCTAATGCAAGATTCAATGTACCAACAAGTCTAGAAGTTATGGTTGATAAAAGCTTGCTGGTTGTTGACCAGAGGAATAGATGTATTCGGCGAGTTTACAGAGAAACTAATCAAACAGACGTTTTTTTACCTGACTGTTATGCAGCTACTAGCCACAGTCACTTTTGTGTTGAGCGTCCTTATACAATTTTTTCTCTGGCTTCCAACGATTTTATCTATGTGGATAACTCGGGTAAAACATTGAGACGAATTCACCAAGTTTCAAGCAATGACTGGGAAATTTTCGTTGTCTTTGCGCATGACGGAACCTTGATCAATCCGTTTTTAGCTGTTGATTCTGCGAAATCTTTTATGTATTTACAGACCAGGAAAGTTGGCGATTCCCGCCCAACACTCTCAAAGATACAACTACCAACGTGGTTATTTGTGGCTAACTATACTACATCAGGCATAGGGTTTGCAGATGGTCCAATCTCTACTGCAATGTTTTACCCGAACCCAGAGTTTGTGTTATTGGAAGCTGATGTGCTGCTAGTATCTGAGTATGATAATCACAGGCTACGTGTGATAAACCTTAGCAACAGCAGCGATGTTACTGTTTCTTCTATATGCACAGGAAGTGATGAGCTTATGATCGTTGACCAACCAAAAGCCATCGATTTTTGCACCATCCCATTTCCTTCCGCAATGCTACGAGTTGACCGATCATCTGTTTTGGTTGTATCTGATCAAAAATTTTTACTAGAACTCAATATGCAAGGTGAGAATATACTGAAAATTTTACAAACGATTTTTTTCCCATAAACATTAGTCGACGCATGCTTTATTTTACTACTACTTTATGTGCATTTGATTAATGTTAAATTCCTTTGGTACCATATTTTCATAGTCACGGAAAAGTAATTTATGAATGAGAATAGCTCGCTGCTTTTAATTTTAATCAAAAACTCCAATATTTGAGTTCAGTTTTTTGATATAAACTTAATATCATTTCAGAGACATACCAACCTACAGCTACTGTAATATGTGGCAATAAGAGTATTTGCAATGCGCTCATCGAGCATTATTTACTAGTGTCATATGACTACTGAACATATCATAAAGAAGTTGACTCCAAACTTTTGGAATAATCAAGAAAAATTAAAAATAGCATTGTGGCCAACCAATATTATTTGTGACTACATTATTTTTACTAGGAAACTTTTCATAGATTGCACCCATTTCATACCGTTTATGAGGATACGAAACGGATCCGTTAAAATGAACAAACTAGACTCGATAGTTATAGTTCATTTGGTGTTCCAATTCGTTTGCAGATTAGCAACATTGTAAATGGAAGACTGTTGATTAAATCTTTTTTTCAGTAAGCTGTTTTTTGTTGGCTCCCAAGCTTTGAAGAAAGAGTTGAATTATGGATAAAATTTAGTGCTGATCTAATTATCTCTATAGATTTTTGCTTGGCAAAAATAAGTGGTAAAATCTCGTTTTACCACAACACTTGCCACAGGCAGTATCTCAAAGAAGGTAATACAGAAATTAACAGGTTAATATTTATTGAAATTTTAAAGTACTATGTGAATCATCCCCTCCCACCATTGCACACACTACGTATGAGATCAATGAAGACCAGATGACAGCCACATACAAATGTGACGTAGGTTTTGCGTCAACAACCTTCAAACGTGAAAATTTTCTTAAATGTAAAAATGATGATTGGATAGATGACGCAAAGGAACGGAGTAAAAAACCATTCGAATGCATCAAAAGTAAGCCAGTTTTCTACAAATTTCATGTATATTATTGACAATTTCGATAAAACAACTAGATACTTTAATCGCTGTCTTTTCATGTCAACATTAATACACTCTCAATAATGACGACCACTGTTTGACAACAATCATTAGCTATTTTGTACAGATGTCTGCTCTTCGGTGTTTTTCCTTATTATGATATGAGCGAATGACGCTTCTAATATACAGTTGAATGTGATGGAAAAAGCATCGAAGATCTTTTTGGAAAATAACAGCATATGAATCAGAAGCAAGTACTTCTAGGTTGCTAGTTGGCGATCTTCTATGGGTTTATCAGTAGTCTCCTAGCTCATTCATTAGGGATATGGAACTTTCAGTAGTGCAAAAGAGGGGTCAAGAAAAGAACAACTGTCAAGCTAGGTAACAAGTGTCAGTGGAGAACGAAACGTAACCTGACTTTTCTTTAGTTGAATTTGTCAGCAGTGGAATTCCACTTTTTTAATTTTCCATTCAGTAGACTCATCTTCCTTTCCATGAGTTTCACTAAGGATTTGGGTGAAGATCTAAGAATTAAAGTTAAATATACCAAATGGTAGTTGGTAAGATTTAATTAAAGAACAACTGAAGTAGTTTAAAAAATATTAATTTAGATTTCAAAATTGATTGCCTCAAATCAAAATGAGAGTTTCTTTAACGCTAAACAAAATAGAACTGCTGATCATTTTCATGCAATATTAAGTCGTATGTTAGATTTGGAAGCCACGTGTAACATTTTCTGTTTAATCAAATTGTTATTCAGTAAGCTAATTTTTGCGGACCTTGAGTGTAAATTAAAATGATTGAAACACCGGTATGTGGAAGCACTATTGACACTTTATGTTTTAATTATCTTGGCAAACACACGCAGGTCAAAGACATTATTTTTAGTTCCTGCTTGTTTAGCAATCATATGCCAATGAGTTATGTGCATACACCTATGCAAACTGAAATCACCAATTCATTCTGAATCGTAAATTTTTCGATCGTGTGCGGTTTTTTTGTGAGATAGTTAAAAATATATAATTTTTCTTTTTTGTTAACTAGCATCTCATTTTTGACTAATAACCATTATCTTGTTACATTACAGTAGAATCTCCCACTACCTCCAACACTGGTAAGTTTTGCTTCGGCTGCTTGAATGTAAAAAAAAATCTATTTTGAAGAATATACGTTTGTGTGAGGATTTTCTTGTAATTTGTAGTGAGGAATAGTGAATAGCAAAGAATAGGTGTGGGTGTAAAACAAAAAATAAGAGCACACTTTTGTAATAAAATTGTAGTTGGTCTGTGCTGGTTTGTGAGAGCTGCTGGGTTTTTTGTAACCAAACAACATAAACATACAAAACCGAATTAACACAATATTTTTCGTTGTCTCTCCATACGGCTAGTAAGCTTAAATAGCTAAGCTAAGTTACAAGTAAGTCAGTGATTGATGAGTAACGAGCGTGGGTAAAACCTGTCGCAATGGATCTAGTTAGAGTTTGATTAGTTCTCTGGCGCTAATTGCCAAGTTGAAAAAAATTAGAGTTTCAGTTTCGCTAGTTTTGTTTTATTTTAGGTACTATAGCAGCAGTTGTACTGGTAGCTTTAACTATAATTGCTATGGCTGCGGGGATTGCAGTTTGTGTCATGGAAGGTGTACTGAGGTAAGATAATTGACTGGTTACATCATTTTAAGGCTGTTGAATTATATCACGGTGATGTTAGAGGAGTTTAAAGTTTTTAAAAACTTAAAATCAAAGGCATTCAGCAAGCATTACTGACAATGTTGAGTGTTAACCGGTCTTGTTAATTTTCTTTTCTGTTTTCAATGAAATCTTCTCAGATATTAATCACTATTTTAGTAAGATTTTTAAAAAAAAAGCCTTCTATATCTCTGGCACAGCTTTTGAATATGTGCATGTAATACATTGTTATTTCAGGTGTAACAAAACTACACCATCTAACTCACAACGAACACCAGTGGTACAGGAATATCCATAAAAGCCACAGGTATCTCTACAACACCAACAACAACAGCTACCTGTCGATCCACCAGTAGTTTCACCTACTCCTGCATACCGACCATATCGGAAACTGCCAACCTGTCCACCACCAGCCAATCCCTTAAGTGCTCGTACTAGCGAAAAAATTGAAAGTAGATTGCACCGATGAGCACCAGCCTGTGGCAATGCAAGATTTTCAGGCTTTGGCAAATATTCCAACTTTGAATGAATCAACTTCAATGCTTGATAAAAGGCAACATTGTAATAGGCTGAGAATATATTCCTTACGTTTGTTATAAATACATCTCACTCGCTTTAATGTGCAGACCTGTTGAAAGCTTTTCTGCAATTTGTACTTTTGCAACAAGCGTGTGTTTAAACGGCAGATTATCATTGAAATTAAAAAATATAAGCTCAATCTAAATCCAAAAGTGTGGATATGTTTAAATTAGGTCCCTGACAGAATCTACTTTTGTATAAATCTAACAAAAGCTTCTTTGGTTTCGATGCTTGTTGCACGTATTACATCACATGTTTCAGCTTTGAATTATCTTACCTATCTTACGCGTAACTTCAAACTTATTTAGGAGTTTGAAGTTGTATGTGATGTTGATAAAACAAATTTTGTGTCCAATTTTTTCCTATCTAGTGGAAACTTCAACTTAAAGCTTTGCTATTATTATTATTTCAGACAACTTGATATTTGATCTGAACTCAAGGCTACCCAAATAAGCAGCAATTAGCTGACTCCAATGTTTTTAAAGCCCTTTAAAAATCACTCTTAAACTTTTTGCTATTTCAGGTGCAAACAACTTCCTGTGTCTAGTCAACAACCAACACCAGCAGTACATTATATGTCTGGACAACCATCCACACCTCTTCATCAGCAGCAACCACAACAACAGCAGAGGCCAACCTATCAACCTGTAACTCCAACTGCTCCTGCACACCAACACTCACCAGCTTACTTACAACCAGTGCAGCATCTTGCAGCTTACCAACCAGTAGCCTACCAACCGTGTGTTATACCTGCCACCACCAGTGCACCCCTCACAAATTATCAGACCAAAGATGTCCAAGTTCTACAATAAGAACTATGATTCAAAAAGGATAAAGTTCACTTCTATTTAAGGAACAAAAGGAAAAGGTACTATAATCTTTAACTGCAGCCATAATACAATTTTTTTCCTTGTCAAACTCCAAAAACTGACTTCACATGAACTCTCCTTTTTATAGAAAATCACTGGGAAGTTTGGCTGTACATAAGCTAAATTTTCTCAAATGGTTGTAATACGTATCCTGCCAAAAAAACTTATTTTCCGTGTTATATCTTTCAAATCAACTCAACGTTTACTGTTATACATTGTAAGGTTTGAAAAAACCTTTCTTGCTCTTATTGTATATTGCGCATACGCTAGATTTATGGTTGATCTTGAGATAGTTAAATGTAGTATGTTAAGGTATGTGGCCTTTCTTTATGTAACTCTTCTTTGCTCTTTCAAACCTATATTAATAACAACCTAGTCTCATTCTTTGTTTTTCACATTGATCTGGCATTGACACACCTGGAGGTAAAAAATTAAAAAATAATTTGTTGGGTATTTTTCTCTAGGCGTGTTGATTTCTCCTCATTGACTGCAATGGCTGCTGGTATTGCTGAACAAATGATACTGGTATAGACAGTTAGAACTATTTAAACGTAAGATGATGTAGATTGTACTTCAATGCAACATTTTTCCAGTCTCCATATTTGAAGTAGGTAACGTGCAATACAAATTGATTTATTTGCGCATAATAATAACTGACAATCATAATGGCAGGCAGTGGAATGCAAAATTTATATATAGTCAGCATTTATTCATTCAGTCAGCGTGGTTTCATTATTGTAACGACAGTAATACTTTGGCAGGATGACTTCACTTCAAGTGTTTCATAAGACATCTCATATGATGATACAAAGTGGTGCAATGCATATTGTGAGCTCTGAGATGACTTAATTACATCGCATAATGAGAAGTGCAGCCCAGAGAAAAATCCATTCATTTTCCTGCACTGCCAAGTATAAAACTCTATTCCTGTGTGCCCTTTCAGTTGTAGTGATTTCATTCACTTTTACCTTTACATGATTTAAAAGGGTTCTATGTGGTGTTATGAGAGAGATTTTTGTAATGCAAAGGTCCCTGACAGCTTACTGACAGTCTTGAAAATGGAACAGCTCAAGTTAGATCAGTTTTAGGGGAAATAAAAACGTAATTCGGAAAAATTTCTTGAAATTTGCCACTTTAATGAGATGGTGAATTTGTGTTTGGTTGGTTGCCCGATATGAACAGCGGTTCAGAGAAATCACAAGATCGTAACCATTAGTTTAAAGCCATGGCTACACACAACTATCTTTTGTTGGTATGCAGCAAAAATGCGTTTCTTTTTGCAGGCAACATCTTTATTACAAAAGGACACTCAAACTTGTAGACCAACACGTTGGTCTAAGAAAACTTTTTGTCTGACGATCGGTTGGTGACAGTGATTAGAAAATTACTGTCAGATAACAACTTAAGATTGGATAAAGTATAAAAACGAAATTCGTTGACTCCAGTGAAGGTTTTTATAATGCGACTTTGACCTACTCATTAGTGATTGGGCTACGATCCTTTATGTCACTTCTATCAGGGAGCTTGTTTTTTACTTTTAAACAATTTAATATTATTCATAAAAATTAATTATCTATTATGGCTGAGAGAATTAATTATCTAAGAAAATAGACAAATACAATAATCATTATTATAATTGATGTTTATAATAGTTTATTTAATGGTTGTTTATCATAATTGTACCCTTTTTACCTCACTACACAATCCGTAGCGTTGTGGTTATCAAAAGTCTGTGCATGGACGTCCATCAGAGCGATGTACGAAAACAATTTTTCATCACATTGCAGCCGAACAAAGGTGTGTGTAGCCACGGTTTCAGTGACTGGAGTTCAAATTTTATGTTAATCAATTCATCTGCACTTTGCAATTTTTAAGTAATTGATTTAAACTTACCACAACATGAGAATCATAAATAGAAACTGTGGAGCCAAGTCACAGCATATTGCAATATCTCTCTGTTTTCACAAATATAGCCAAGGCCTAGTAATTTTCGTAAAACTAGGTATAAAGATTTTTTTCTCAGTAACAACAGATGAAATCCCAAAGTTGTTATATTGAACGAACATTTTTTTCGTTCTTCCATTAAGTAAATTTTCAGTTCTCAGTGACTCCACGGTACTTTATCCACCACTAAACCCCTTCATCTATGATCAAGCCCACTGACAGCAGATGCAAAGGTGCAATGGCACTGTCAACTAACATACAATGATTTACTACTTTCGGCAAGTAGCCTCCAATTCTGCTCCAATTTTGACCTCTTCTAACATGGTTTATGCTGATGTAGAAATTTCAGTTACACAAAAAAAGCGAAGCATAATGCCGGCAATTTCCAGAGAGCAAAAACCTCCGGTCCCCGTTGAAAAAACAACTTATATGACAGTTGAATCACTCTCAAGTTTGCTGCTGGCAACCCAAAACCTGTATAGTCTTCCCTCCCCCCTCCCCCCTTCACTCCTCGTAATCTCTGAGATCTACCAGAGCGGATTATTTTCAGAATCAGTTAAAGGTTGATAAACCAAGTTCATTATCAGTAGTGTAGATCCACACCAAACGAATGGAGAGAGATTGTCTCTAATTATAACAGGAAAAAGTTATTAAGCTGGTTTTTTTAAACCAATGCAGTTTTTTTTATTATTCATCGGAGAAACTTGTCAGCGGCAAAATATTGCTAATCCCACTACAATTGAGACGGCATTGCGAGTGGCAAAGATAAAGTGAAAGGAATGGGCCATAAAAAGCCACTTCCGAAGAAAAGAGATGTTAGCAGGAAGTGGCCATGAAATGTAGTGACAATAAAAAGAGATGTTTGATGTAACAGTCTGCAAGGAAAGACGACCACTAGAGAGACTACCACGGGAGGAGGTTGCGAAAAACAGCTCTTAATGGTACTAGCTTATTTCACAGTGTTTCAACGGCTAGTTGTTGTCCTTCGTTATCTAGCCAGCCTGAGCCAGTCCACCTGGAAGCTACTCACTTATTTCATCACTCCAGCCACATTATTGGCTGAATTATGCTATTTTTTTTTGGGAGGGGTGGGGAAGGGGCATGGGTAATCCTGGATGATGGTTGCAAAAGGGCTCAATCAGACCCGGGCAATACTCACCTAATAAACTTCATTGAGAAGTTTTAGTGCAAACAACGATCTGTGACTCGATTGCTTTCATAGACTTGAGAGAACCAAAGGAGACAACTCTTTATTGCAGAGAACTTTTTATTTGCAGCCTTGTATGAAAGGTTTAAAAAACGTTGAGTTATAGTTTAGGCAAAGGGGTGAGGGATTTTTGGGATGGGTTAGAGATTGAAACGGCGGAAACTGGTTTTCTAGTGTAGATCACTGCAAAATATTTTAGTTGTAGAGACAGGCATACAGATGGTGGCTACTTCTGTAGTTGGCTGTAACTCATTCAAACAATAATGGGGGGGGGGATTGTTGTTGGTAAATAGAAGCGCTGCAGGTAAAGTTTGGGAGATGCGAGGGGAGCTTACTGAATTTACAAATGGTGAAACTATAACAAAGGGGAAAACACAGAAATAAAACAGGGCACTATGCAAACTCAACCCATTATATAAAACCAATCAGGGAAAGATAATTACATTAAAATGAATAGAGCTAAAAGAAGAAGGGAAGCTAGAAAAGGAAGAGAGGGAAGAGAGAAAGGTGCAGGGAAAGAGAAATAGTGACATAATCATAAATAGTTAAGCTGCTATGGAGAATGTTCAAACAGTCAGGTTTAACAAATAGACTTTCTGAAGGTTTGTAAATTTTTTAAATAGTTCTATACTGCTCAAATGTTAATCTACTTTCACTGAACAGTCATGATGTAATGCTTTCGCGTTAAAGTGCAATGACACACCATAAGGTTACCTTGCTGCAGTCCGTGCAGGTATACATGATATATTTGTTTTCTTTTGTTTTAATCTATCACTTTTGTCCCATATTTTGAATTTATGTATTTCTTGGTTCAACAACAAAGATGAAGCAAAATAATAATGTATATAAACACATTGACTTGATGAAGTGTATTATTCTTTATGGTAATGTATAACTGTAGGTTTTGTTGGTAACCTGGATCTGCACCAGCTCTACCACTGAACTTTACATCAATAAAATTAACAGGTGATGACATAAGCTAAGTAACTGATTTAAGCGATCTTTTGTTCTCAAATGAACTTGAAAGCAATTCTTGAGTTACAGAAATTATTTTCTCGGTCTGGTACTTATTATTCAATATTCGAAAACAAAACACGAAATTTAAGTTTCATTAGACCATTTGCCAAGTATTCAGTCCACCTGCTGAGCTTTACACAACTGGTTGTTTTATCATGACTGGCGGGTCACCTAAAAAGTTATGAAATTGTCATTCAGCACAGAGTTTCAAAATAACTTAATCGTCACTAATTTTGAAACAAAACGCAGCAACATCAAACTGCTTATAGTATAGCTATGCTTCTATAACATTACAATAATGAAATTAACTTAAATTTACCTGTTTGCAGTGTGCAATTCAACTCTGTTGGAAGATATTCAAGGCAGTATGTTGGTATGAGTGGAATATCTGACATGATATTAGATAACTTCGTCCCAAACCACCTGGTTCTTATCGATGGTGACGCTCTGCTTACTGTGGACTTGGATACAGGAAGGGCCAACACAATTGCTGGAAATATTTCAGAGGGTGGATTCGTTGAAGGGATAGGCTCTGATGCAAGATTCGATGAACCAACGAGTCTAGAAGTTCTGGCTGATAAAAGCTTGCTGGTGGTTGACTATCAGAATAGATGTATTCGGCGAGTTTACAGAGAAACTAATCAAACAGAAGTGTTTTTACCTGGCTGTCATGTAGCAACTAGCCACAGTGACTTTGTGTTGAGAGCCCTCATACAATTTTTTCTCTAGCTTCAAACGATTTTATCTATGTGGATGGCCAGGGTCAAACTTTGAGAAGAATTCACCAAGTTTCAAACAATGACTGGGAAATTTTGGTTGTCTTTGCACATGACGGAACCCGGATCAATCCGTTTTTAGCTGTTGATTCTGCAAAATCTTTTATGTATTTACAGACCAGCAAAGTCGATGCTCTCCGATCAACACTTTCAAAGATACAACTATCAACGTGGTTATTTGTGGCTAATTATACTACATCAGACGAAGGGTTTGCAGATGGTCCATTCTCTACTGCAAAGTTTAACACGAACCTATATTTTATGTTATTGGAAGCTGATGTGATGCTAGTATCTGATTTTTATAATCACAAGCTACGTGTGATAAACTTTAGAGACAGCAGCAATGTCACTGTTTCTTCTATATGCACAGGAAGTCATAAGCATATGATTGTTGACCAACCAAGAGCCATCAATTTTTGCACCATCACAAATCCTTTCGTAATGCTACGAGTTGACCCCTCATCTGTTTTGGTGGTATCTGATCGAACAATATTACTAGAACTCAATATGCAAGGTGAGAAAATACTGAAAATTTTACAAATGATTTCTTTCACATAGACATTAGTCAACGCATGCTATTTTTTACTACTACTTTATGTGTATTTGATGCTCGTTGTTTTTAGTTTTAAACAAAAACTCAAATATTTAGGTTCATTTTATTTTTCGGATATCAACTTAATCTCATTTCAGAGACTGACCAACTTACAGCCATTATGTTGCAATAGGAGTATTTGCAATGCGTTCATCGAGCATTATTTAATAGCCTCCTATGACTACTGAACAAATCATAAAGAACATGACTCCATATTTTCAGAATTATCAAGAAAAAATAAAAATAGCATCGTGGCCAACCAATATAATTTGTGACTACATTATTTTTATGATGCACATTTTCATTGATGGTACCTATCTCATAACGTTTATGAGGATATGAAGCAGATCCGTTAAAATGAACAGACTAGGCTCGCTCGTTATAGTTTATTTAGTGTTCTGTTTCATTTGCGAATTAGGAACGTCAGAATTAAAAGCGTGTTGACTACTTTTTTTATTTATTAAGCTGGTTTTTGTTGGCTCCCAAGCTTTGGAGAAAGCAATGATGTATAGACAAAATCTGTTGCTGATCTGATTATCTTTATTGCATTTTGTTTGATGAAAAGGGCAGTATATCAAAGGCAAAACAAAAATTAACAGGTTGTAAAAAGTTTTTGCGATCCATATAAACATGAAGCGGCATCAAATGAAATTAGTGCAAACCGACTTGTAATAAATGTAGTCTGCCAAAATAAAAGTTTACAAACCTGTGCATCAGTAAGAGCCATGCGACACTCACCTCAGAAATGTAGACTTTTTCTACAATGATTTCTGTTTGTATAATTTGCTTACTCACCCATACGACTTTCACGTACAAGTCTTCCCAGCGTGCATCTTAGTATTACAAGCTTGTATATGGCTAGCTACGAATTCTTCAGTAAAAGTCATCCAATGCAAGAAAATACTCATTTATCAATATTATTTTTAACTTAGAAAATTTTTTTCAAATTTATTCCTGCACTTCAATTGTCTAGCTCATCAAACTAACAAACAAATAGGAAATTTCAGATTTATCTAGTTAATGTGATATTTGTTTTATTTGTTTTAGTGTCCAGTGTATCTGGAGTCTTTGCTGGCTCCAGCAGTGCAGGTAATGTTACCCTGAAATGTGAGGGCTCGGTCACACTAGCGTGTTTTTGAGCGAAACGCTATTCACAGTCAATCCTCATCAAGCATTCAACCTGCCACACTATTGCGGACATAAATAACTAGTAACCAATAAACGGACACAAGTAATTTTGGGCGAGCCTACTGTTGGATTGATGATATTAAAAAAAAGTATTAGTTTTTGAATTGCGGTTTATTTTTGCCGAATCACAGAGCAAGGACTTCAACCGAACTTCATCAGTAATTGTTGATGGTCAAGAGCTCCAGCTTCAATGAAACATGCTGAAGAGTAAACGTTTGTGAACTCACGCATGCGTACTCCCAATTCGTTTGTCAATTTGTTGGAAAAAAATTGCTAGTGTGGCCGAACTTTAAGAGAGTTCTATTTTATTTAGCACCAATTACTAATGCCAATTCTAACTAGCTTTTGATTTAAAGAGATGCTAAAAAAGCATGTTCAAATAGTTTCAACGGCTAAAGTTAGCTTCCAGTAAATTTTGTTCCTTACCAGAACAAAAATTAAAATTTCCTCCTTCAAGGTTTAACAGTTTAAGACTGGAATGTTTTATTAGTGGCCGCAGAAACAAAAATAATTTAGAGTTTTGGTTCAGGAAAGTTTTGGTACAGGTGGAGTTGAAGCCACGCATTAAATTTCAATAAAAAGCTCAAACTATAGAAGACACGTGATGTTTTATTTAATCATTGTGCTTGATGGTGGTTGCTCTCAGGAATAGAACTGTTTTGTGTAAAAATGAGAAAAAGACAACTTCAACCTTTCGTCACTTCAGTTTACATTTTGGCTTCAGAGTAAGTGTCAGTAGGTTGGAGGGTGAGATTGGATGGTTGGGAACGTCTATGACAAATGGGATAAGTGTATTAGGTCGGGTGTTTTCAGGGGAAGATAACTCCAAGGCTTTTTCCTACAAGGAGGTTTAACCAGTAGACAGTTGCTCAATCTGGGCTGCTAGTGGTTCTGTGAGTGGTCTGACTTTATAATAATTTAAGGAATATGTGGTTGTGTGGGGGGGGGGGTATGCATGTGGGTGATGGGTGAGAGCGGTGAAGTATTGGTGGTTGCAGCAATTTGAGGTTCTACTAACCGGAGAGCAATTTCTGCAAAAAGATAAATCCGTTTGAATAAAATATGGCCACTTCTGACAGCTCCTGTTTACAAACTGAATTAAATGAATTTGTAAGACTTTGTAGTTAGGTGGTTGCAACAATTCAGCAGTTTTAATGGGTTGCTGATAGTTTTTTAAACAGTAGCGGAACAACTATCATTTACTGAATACAGTAATAAAAGATACTTTCATTGTATTGTTAAATGGTACATTCTTTCATACAACGCGCTCATCGGTAAATAATTAAAAACATTTTTAACTATTCTCTGAAGTCAGGTTTTCAAACACTATTTTTTAGTCGCATCAGAGTTTCTTACTCAAAAGTTCGTTCAATACAAGGCTTCATTTCAATTTTGGTCAAGTCGATTATTTCACTATTGGTTTTGAAGTTATTACTTTTTTACGGAGCCTGCTGTTATAAAGCATTTTATTTTAACTTTGTTTAATATGTTTCGTAACAAACTAGATTCATTTACAATTAGCTGCACGGCTCTTTTTGATCCTATAGCATACAAGTAACCTTGTTAACAAGTTTCACATCACGTTTTGTTTTTTCTTTTTTAAAAAAAGCGCATAAGCGCGTTTTTTACCTGACACATTCATAAAATGTATATTGTAGGTGCTACAATAGCAGTGATGCTGGTAATTAAGTGCATCGTAGCTTAGCTATAAGTGTTAGCTACTTATCCAGAATGGTTCAATTGGTAAGTTAATGAATTGTTTTGTTTATATTGCAGAGGCGTATTGAGTACCCTTAACCCCCCGAACAGTCGGGGTACAACTCCCCACCCCTTAACATTAGGGGGTCAAATTTGTGGGGTATTGTTTTGGTTTGCAGCCATTGGTTTTTCTTCTAAAGATTGTTTGGAGTTATCTTAGCATTACAACATGAAACATAGACCTAGCCCAACTACATGCTTTTATTTTTTTGTGGATTGACATTGACCCACCCTTGTGATAAAACAATAAAAGTCACAAAAAACTAACAAGGCACATCATTGGCTCATGAACATATGGCTGACCAATCAAATAAATGAATATTCGTGCTTTTGGTTAAAAGCTCTACCATAAAGAAATATTTCTTTACATTATTAAACAACACTCAAATAAAGCTGCTATGCAACAACTAACAACTGTCTGTATATGGCTTGGTGGTTAAAATTATTATTACTTCTACTGTAACTATTATTATAATTGATAATGATTGGATTTTCCCCACTTTACTACTACCATTATTTATAATCATTAGATTGTTATTAATTATTTATTTTTATTGTCATAATTATTATGATGATTATTATTATTATTCATAATAATTGTTATAGATAACAGTTAATAATAATTTGAAGCAGTCAAATTATATTATTATTTATTGTTATTATAATATTAAAAAAATAATAAATAAAAATATATTAATAATAACAACAAATAATCCAAATAATAAAACACATATAAATAATAAAATAATAGTAATTATTATCATCATCATTAATAAACTACAAAAATTAAAAAAAAGAATAATTATTAGCTTATAAATAATAATATAGTATGACATTCATAAAACTCGACCCCCTAACATTCATGGTGAACGCCCTAACAGGCAACCCCCTAACAAATTCCTCCAATCCCCTAACAAAAGATTATCCGCGCTTCACGCGGTTCTATTTTGTTAGGGGGTTGGATTTTAAACTCAAAACGCCCCTGATATATTGTTACAGCTATTGCATTGTTTCACTATTTCCACACAAAATTATTATAAAAAGCACTATTGTACTGCAAACACGAGGAAAGCTTTGCATTTTTTCTACTGATTATTGAAACAAAAAACACTTATTGTTTATTGTGACTTTGCCAAAGAGAAGTTAGTTCAACTCTTTATAGATTTAAGTTGAACTTTAATGTTGAGCACGATACAGTACATGAACCAAAGAAACTACCAAGTATTGTTTTGGTACAAAAATATTAGTTTACAAATAAAAAGAAAATGAATGCTTTATAAATGATTGTTAAGACATATATTTGACACTTCAAGATCTGTTTCAGGCAAAATGAATCGCCAAATTCTTATCAACACCAGTGAAACCATACAAAGTTCTGATGTCATCACCATAATCTATACTATGAGTATATCAACCTTCAACTCTTCCACACTTTCAACTGTTTCTCCTGCTTTCTAAAGTGAAGCTGTGATGCTGATAAATGCCAGCTTGTGTTTTGTTGTTAGTTTTGTCTCATTGTATGATTTTTTTTCTTCCACCGACCGAATAAGTTATTACCTGTAACTTTCTGAGTCTGTTTTGGTACAACCAGAACATTTTGTGAAAAAGAACCTGATGGGGACCAACCAGGGTCAATCTTCCTTCTGTACGAGCTCAGTCTGTCTCTTGCTTCCAAATCCACATTCCGCCATCATCAATATACCGACAACTTTTTCACCGTTACAAGAGACAAACAGCAGCAAGTCAGCACTCTGTAACTGTCATTCGACAATAGACAGACTTCCCCTGTGTTATGTCTTCTGAACCCTAACAGTTTCGTAACGGAGAAAGTAAACTTAGTTGAAACTGCAATGATTTAAAAAATCAGCATTCCATGAACTTGCTTACTATATGTATTTTCAGCTAAATCCGTATGAGCATATTCATAATAAAAAACCAGTTCATACCCAGATATCATAGTGATTTATTGCAAAATAAATATTCAATGAAAATGCGTTTTATTGTAAAATAACAACCACAAAAGTTTGCGTTGGAAAAATACTATAAATTTTTGTAGGCCTATGTTTAAATAATTCCATTGCAATGTTTAACAAAAAGAATGTAAATGACAATGTTTATCTAATTGAATAATTATATGGACATAAACATGATGTTATGATATGATATGTTATGTTACAATCATACAACTATAGAAAGTTTTCAAAATCTATGGTCACGTTTCTGTTAGTTCCAATCGTTAATTCAAACCTTTCAGCCAACCATTGTTATAAATTCCACTTTGAAATAAACATTTTCTTTCTTATGAATGCATTTAACAAAGATACAATATGATATAGGAACAAATTAAATAAAAAATCTGAAACACGCCTTTGTATATAATTCCATCTGGTGATAAACTGTTTCTGGTAATTGAACAGATTGAGAATGACTGCCACTATCTTTGTTACACAAGAAACAAATGGGAATGTCCTGACATAATGGAAGCAGTTGCATAGCAGCCTTAGATGACACTCAGTATATGAAGATTATAAAGCAAGGAGCCAATCCAAAAGATAAGAGACAGACTCAACTTTAACTTTCTGAACTATAACCATCAACTCCGTCTATTTATCCATGTGATTGTGTCTGTAAATATATACAATAACCGAACACATTGCAACAAAAATAATCGGACCGGCAAGTAATTTAATCAAAAAAGAATCATTTTGTTCGGAACTTGTGGTCGGCAAAAGTAGCTCACTGAATAAAAAAGATGATCAATGACTATTTTTTTATGCTGTTCATAGGAGGCGAAGGAAACTGAACACTGAATCAATACTAACAAGCAAGTTGAATTTATTCATTTTGATAGACCTGTTTTACTTTCTTGAAAAATAATTCAAAGTAATTGTAAGCCTTTAAGGTTTACTAAATTAAAGGGTAGCTTTACGAGCTATCCAAGTTTATAGCAGTTCAAATATTATCATTTTCTTGATTATTTTGAAAACTGGGAGTTATCTTCTTTATTATTTGTTCGGTAAACTGTAACATTCCATTGAATATTTATGTCGTTCTAAACTAGTGTTCCGTTGCATAAACGATGTATTGAATTACGAACACCTATTATTTTTTGTATTTTGTTCGACTAATAGGCTGCGAATTCTCATAATGATTGTGATATACTTATGTGATTGTATTGCGTTATGTAATGCAATTTTTGGCCAGTGTTGTTTCTGTTGCGGTTATATCCCTTGTATGTATTGATTTGGTCCTGTGAGTTGTACGTAAAAGGCTGGTCAGTGTTGGCTGACTTGAATATAAAGACAAATTATAGATAATACTTTGTGAGTGCAGTTTTGTTGACTTTTAACCACTAATTGATGAACTATATAAAATAGATGAACATTGGTGAATCAAAAACAGAGTTTGGATACAAAAATTATTCAGCACTAGAATTGTTCTCAAATAACTTAATTGTGAAAAAATAAAAGTTTCAATAGATTGAACAAACAAGTCAAGTTGCAAACCTTTGTAGTAACAGAACCTGGAACTAAAGTAGTTGAAATGTAATTAAATTTCTATTTTAGAGCTGGGAGGATTAATAGAAAATGAAAACACAATTTTTAACGATGAAACCTATCCACTTTTATAAATGTGCTGATAAAACTTTCTGACGTCTATCTAGTTGAATTTTCTTGGTTATGCAGAGGTTTAGCAACTTATTGAATTGTTTTTTTATATTTTAGGTACAATAATTGCAGTGGTGATAATAGATTTAGTCCTGATAGCTGTAGCTGTGGGGGTAGCAGTTTGTGCCAAGAAAGGTATACTCAGGTATGTCGGCTGATGCACCCAACTATAACGCTTTATTACATAAACATTTTGTTTTGGGACTCGCTATAATAAATACTAAAGCCATGAAACCGTCTATTAATATTTCCTTTCGACCATTATTGTGGAAGTTTTAACGGGCATTTCATCAATAAAAGGGGTGGAAACACAAAGTAAATGACAGACTATTTATTAGATTAAATGTCAAAGGCCGTTTTTGAGAAATTGCCATGAATTTTTCATATTCTTGCTGAAACTTTTTTTCTTCATATACCTGCATATGTCTGAACACTGTGTCTAACAAACTTTGTATTTCAACATCAAGTGTATGTAAAATGTTCCCATTCAGAATAAAGACATTACACATAACTTCAAACTTATTTAGGAGTTTGAAGTTATATGTGATGTTGATAAAACAAATTTTGTGTCCAATGGTTTCCTATCTAGTGGAAACTTCAACTTTACAATTATTATTTTATCTAACTTGATCTTTGACCTGAACTCAAGGTTACCCAAATAAGCAGCAATTAGCTGACTCCAATGTTTTTAAAGCCCTTTAAAAAGCGCTCTTAAACTTTTTGCTATTTCAGGTGCAGACAACCTCCTGTGTCTAGTCAACAACCAACACCAGCAGTACAATATATATCTGGACAACCATCCACATCTCTTCATCAGCAGCAACCGCAGCAACAGCAGATGCCAACCTATCAACCTGTAGCTCCTTCTGCTCCTGCCCACCAACACTCACCAGCTTACTTACAACCAGTGCAGCATCTTGCAGCCTACCAACCAGTAGCCTACCAACCGTGTGCTATACCTGCCACCACCAGTGCACCCCTCACAAATTATCAGACCAAAGATGTACAAGTTCTACAATAAGAACTATGATTCAAAATGGATAAAGTTCACTTCTCTTTAAGGAGCAAAAGGAAATGGTACTATAATCTTTAACTGCACTCATAATACAATTTTCTTCCTTGTCAAACTCCAAAAACTGACTTCACATGAACTCTGCTTTTTATAGAAAATCACTGGGAAGTTTGGCTGTACATAAGCTAAATTTTCTCAAACGGTTGTAATACATATCCTGCCAAAAAAACTTATTTTCCGCATTAATAATCTTTCAAGTCAACTCATCGTTTACTGTTATACACTGTAAGGTTTGTAAAAACCTTTCTTGCTCTTATTGTATATTGCGCATATGCTAGATTTATGTATGATCTTGAGATAGTTAAATGTAGTATGTTAAGCTATGTGGCCTTTCTTTATGTAACTCTTCTTTGCTCTTTCAAACCTATATTAATAACAATCTAGTCCCATTATCTTTGTTTTTCACCTCGATCTGGCATTGACACACTTGGGGGTAAAAAAAATAAAAAATGATTTGTTGTGTATTTTTTTCTAGGTGTGTTGATTTCTCCTTGTTGACCTCATTGGTTGCTGATGTTGGTGAACAAATGATACTGGTATAGACAGTTAGAACCTAAGTGCAGAAATCAAAGTGTGGTCAGCCGTTTCTAGCGCTATTTTATATAAGGACAGTAGTAATATATGAGCAGATCTCCCTACCAAGTGTTTTTTTGTGGTTCTGGTCTTGGGGGTTATGCAATGGGTTACGGCGTTGGATGAATTCGCCGAGTTTATATTGTATTTCATTTGAGGGGTACTTGAGTGGTGTTTGAGTGGCATTTAAGCGGTATTTGAGTTTTGATTATTTTTTTACTTGATTTGAACTCATATGGCAGCTAGATTTTGAATGTATGGCATTTAAGTTTTGATACTTTTTCACATAATTTGAACTCATATGGTATCTTGAGAGAGAGAGGAGAGAGAAGACAGAGAGGAGAGAGGAGAGAGAAAGGAGAGAGGAGTTTTATCTACATTGAATAACTATATTGATCAAAAATGAAACATTTTATGATTATATACATTGATTACATAATAAATAGGGAAAATCTTCCTATATAATATAGCTAGAGTCAGTAAATACTAAGTAATACAAAACAATACAACTTGTAATGACAATCAATGTATACATACATATGGTATCTTGAGATAAAAAAAGAGAGAGAGGAGAGAGGGAGAGAGAGGAGAGAGGAAGAAAGAGAGGAGAGAGGAGAGAAGAGATATATCTACATTGAATAAATATATTGATCAAAATGAATCATTATATGATTATATACATTTATTACATAATAAGTATGGAAAATCTTCCTATATAATATACCTTTACAATAATGTTTTTGATGTACTGATGTTTGGGTAAAAAAACTACATTAGTTAAGTTTTAAATTCATATGAAAAAAATTTGTGTCAATTTAGTATCTACTCCCAGGACTGATACTCCCCTAAAATAACCCATAAGGCTCAGCCTAAAAACAAGTTTTAGGGGGTGTTTTTGTGCAAGATACAATAAAAATAACTGTGTTTGTATATATCTAGAGAGAGTGTTTAGAGGAGAGAGAGAGAGGAGACTTGAGCATAAATATTCCTGGTAAATTATTTATTTACAATATTATTTGTAATTATTAGTGAAAGAAATTATGAGCAAGGTACAATAAAAATAACTGTGTTTGTATATATCTAGAGAGAGTGTTTAGAGGAGAGAGAGAGAGAGAGAGAGAGAGAGAGAGAGAGAGAGGAGAGAGAGAGAGAGAGAGAGAGAGAGAGAGAGAGAGAGAGAGAGAGAGAGAGAGAGAGAGAGAGAGAGAGAGAGAGGAGAGAGGAGAGAGAGAGAGAGAGGAGAGAGAGAGAGAGAGGAGACCTTGAGCATAAATATTCCTGGTAAATTATTTATTTACAATATTATTTGTAATTATTAGTGAAAGAAATTATGAAATACTGGCGAGTAATTAAGTAATTCAGTAAGGAAATTGGTTGGAAACGTAAGTAATATTATTTAAATACAACATTGCTTTGCAACAATGATTAATAAAAACAATTATGGATGTTGGTGAGTAATTAAGTAATCTAGTAAGGAAAACTGATTGAAAATCACGGTAATATTTGGTAAAAGATACTTGCAACATGTTTTATCAGCGAAAAAAAATCAAACAATTTTCAAATGTTTACGAGTACTAAGCGATTTAGTAGGAAAAACCAACTGAAACACGCATTTCAAATATTTACGCGTAACTAGGTTATTCAGTAGGAAAAACCAACTGAAACGCGCAATATCCGTTTTTGAAATATTTACGATAAACACAATTGGGATATTACTGTTATCAAAGAAATCAAGCGAGTATCAAATGTTTACGAGTAACTAAGTATTTAGTTGAAAAAAATCGATTGAGATTGTGTGACATCCGTTACAAAATATTTTACGTCAAGTTACCAACGAGAAAATAAATATTTCTTAGAATATCCGCTATAGCGAGTTACGATAATTTTTACGCAGTTTTCAGTCCATTTTCAGTCAGATCAAAATTTATGCGAGACGTTTTAGGTATTATTTCAGTCGACGTAATGTTACCAGTTCATTTTTAAAAAGTAATTAATTATAATATCACGCAAGTGCCCCGCAAGTGTCATTTTACTAATAAACTCATTCCAGAAAAGACATTAATCATCATCTCGCTTAATCCTATATGTTTTGATCTTTTTAATATCAAGTGTGTCGCTCGAGAAAAGTCATTAGTTACACCTAAGCACTATTCATTATCATGCTCTATTTAAAACAAAAACAACAAACATCCATAGATGATGGAATTATAGGTCGAATTCAACCTAAAAAGGAAGAGAACTTGATTGCATCTATCTCCTGTTTTTTATTGTTTCATTACATATTAGTTAATATAGATACAGCCTTCCACCAAAACGGATTTGTGGTTTTACTTTTAATCCTAGGTATCTCCGCTATCATCTAAAAAAACATGAGCAAAGCATGACTTTATCCACTTGTTTTATTAGTTAGACTGTTACTTTTTTTAAAATATCTCATTGTTTTTTGTGTGAAATACAAATAATATTTCAACATACATACGCATATTTAAATGCTATCAGATATCTTTGAAGTGTTTATTACATTCCTAACTCATACTTAATGTTGTAAACTATAATTGGAGCTCTCACATTTTAATTTACTGTCTGTTGATATAAAGATGGAGCTACACTACATCATTGTTTTGCTGATGATGTATCTATATGATTGTTTGTGGTAGTGTGTGTTATAGTAGAGTATATCAATAAACTGCAATTGAACTAGTTATTAAATGCTATCAGTACCTGTAAAGTATTTTATTACATTCCGAACTCACGCTTAATGGTGTAAACTATAATTGAAGCTCTCACATATTAATTTACTGTCTGATGATATAAAGATGGAACTACATCGCATCATTGTTTTGCTGTTGATGTGTCTATATGAAAATTGTTGCTATAAAAATATGTTTGAAGGATGTGAGTTGTCATTCAAATGAAATGTAAGTTTCATCCTAGCTAGTTATATTTAAAAGAGGTTGTAAAATTTGTTTATCCAACGCTCTACATTCAAAAATTTTAGCTAGATGGAAAGACAGTTTACAGGAGTGTTTGTGGTGGTTAAGCTTATTAAACTATTTAATCTCTATCTTCCTATTTTTTTAACCAACTTCCTAATCATCTTCCACTTTTTTAAAAAACAATATCATTTATCATAGTAATAATCAGAAAATCAGTCTACAAATTAATCTTGATAAATGACTTCAATGTTTTGTATATAAGAGAAACTATTTTTTTAAACAGTATCAGTTTTCATTTATACTACATCATCTGCAACATCTACACATCTGCAAAACAACAATGGCTAGCAATATCCCTACAGCAAATGAGTAAGTTATTTATACTATCTTTTACAATTTTGTTGCAGTTACATTTATAAATTTATACAAATGTATATATATATATATATATTACTTGTAGGACTACATCCTCAAATGATGCATTAGAGATAAATATAGACGAAATAGATTTCAGTACCATGTAAGTATATTATTGAAACTTTATTATTCAACTGTATTATATAGAGTTTTTAATTAATCACAATCTTGTTTTATTGCTTTATTAAGCTCTACCGATGATGAAACAATGAGATGGTTGGACGAATGTTTTAAGGAAACGGAGAAGCCAAAAAATAAGCCTACCGCGCACATTGCTATGAGTAAGTATTTTTCTGTATTATGAAAAATGTAAATTTTTCTGTAGGTAAAATAATAACGACTCTACATTTACTACGTTATTTTTGTAGAGAAAACATCTACACGATTCATTGCAAGCGCATGTTATGTAGGAAAAGATGAAACATTTCTCTCCTATGATCGTCACACATTTGAATGTAAGTATGATAAAAATATTATTTACTACATACTCATTCAATTTTAATAAATTTTTTCAAAAACTAACATAATTACATTCATATTTTCTATTTTAGTTCAAGCAGAGAACCTGCAGCTAGAGCAGTACAGAAGGAGCAGTGTTATAGATGGAGAGATAAAAGATGATAAGGAGTGCTTCAAGTGTAAGTGATACGCGTTATCTTTATATACATATACCATACTCAAGACAGTTATCTATATATATATATATAATGAGAATTTGTTTATTTTGCTTGTAGATATCGATAACAAAAACACAAGATATTTTCTTTCAGTGCTTTCGTTGCTGTTGATATCGTATTGCACAAAGACTCTGAGCGAAGCACTGAAAGAAAAAAAAGACAGTATTCCGTGTATATTTTGTGGTAAGAAGTTTAAATTAGGGAAGATGCATGAGCCCGGTCGAGTTCTTTCAAGACATTTTTTTGCTCACTTGTTTATTTTTTATTGTTTATGCGGAAAATCACATACAACTTTGAGAGAACTCCAGCAACATACTTGTATTTTGAAAACTAAAATGTTTTTTGTTGTTGATATTGCTAGTTATGATAATTTTGTTTTATTTATTAATAAAAAATATTCTGAGTTAGTTATGAACATTACTTTTCCCAAAAATTTTATGTTAGTATATCTCTATCCAATAGAAGGTTATTTTTCTGGAAACATCGATTTAGATTTTGAGGGATTAGGGTGTAAATGGTTGGCAATAGCTAAAAAACCGGTTGCTGGAGATCAAAAGCTTTTACTTAAAACCCAACGTAAAAAAATGAGAGCGCTTATATCTTCAGATTCTGATTTTTCAGAAACTGAAGAAAGTAATAATGACTTAATTTCTGTTGCTAGTTCACAGTGCAGTCCAAAAACCAGTGTTTTAGAATCTAATACAACAGTTAACCCACAAACTCAAGTAGATTTAAAACAAAGCCAAAAGATTGATATAACTTCACTGAAATTAATTTTGAATATAAAAGATGGACTGAAAAAAAAGGGTTTTAATGATTGTGTTAAATTGAAATTAGTGTCTATTAGACAGAAAATGCAAAAAAATTCAGATTTTTCTCAAGAAGAAATTCTTGTATTAACTGCACTCTTAGGTGAGTTTTAAAATTTTTATTTCACTATATTTTTTATTATTATCATGGCTCTGGAATAGGTCTTATGCAACTACCCTATTTTATAATTTCTTACCACAAAATATATAGTGAATAGGATGTTTTTTTATAAATACTCTCTATATATATATATATTATATATACAGACAATAGTCTGTGTTTTTTATGAATACTTTATTCATATGTATACACTTCATGTAGAATTGTTCTGTCATTAGTTTACCTAATGTATTATTTTTGTTTGTTTTGTGGTTGAAAACTCCATACGCTTCATTCTTACTGTATTACTTTGCATAATATTACAAAATAAATATTACATCAACTACCTTCAAACTGCATCCAAGTGATGAAACAGTAAATTTCACATCTGTATTACTGAATCTATAGCATTGTTATGAAAAAGACTGTAATTACTTAATTATTATGTCATATCGTGACAAACTATCAACACCCAATTCACAAAACTGTAAAACCTAAAGTATAATGCTTGTGGTTGTAAAAAGTCTTCTACTGTTTTGGTTTCTCAAACAAATTATAAAACATTTTCACAATTTTTGTGCAAAAGCGGAGTTGTCTTACCATTTTGACACAATGTGCCGACAACTTTTACATATTTTTTCAAAAACGAAGTTTAGAAATTATAAATGGGAGTTGTCTTAACATTTTTGAAAAATGAGACGATAACTTGAAATATTTATTTTTGTGTCGGAACATTGAAATTTTGTAACATTTTAGAGTTGTAACCCCGAAAGTTTTACAAATTGGCTAAATTACCAATGTTAAATATGGATAAAATACTTTATTACACTAAATATATACAAATTATTGCACAATACAAATAACATGTAATTTAATGTTTATGAGTTGTTGCTGATAGATTTTGGCGAGTCGTCGGTCATTCACTTGTACACGTATTCTATCTAAAAGCATACATAGATGTCGTTATAACAACTACATTATACTATGGGGAAAATACGGCTATTAGTAGTTACTTATTACTAGTGAAGATTAACATACCTTAATTAAATTTCCGATATTGAAATCCTGCTAGCTTCGCTTGAAATGTGTTTGTCATCTTCATTGCTTTTCTCACTATCATTGTCGACAACTTCATCTTTTTCCTCAAATTTTTTGTTCTCAGAGTCATCATCAGTCATATTATCATCTTCTTCATCAGTATAAGCATCATTGTCATCATCATCATCATCATCATCATCATCATCATCATCATCAGCAGCATCATCAGCGGCAACATCATCATCATAACTTTTCATCAGCTCAGCATCGTCAAATAGAGAAAGTCTGAAAGCTCTTCCTTTTTTTTCACTTGAAGTAGATAGAAGCATCAAAGCTTCTTCAACACTCAGAATCGTGAGAATGTGTTTCTTTGTGCCGCTTTCAGTTGTCATCGTACTTTTATAGTGGATCATACCGCATTCATGATTTTTGATCTTCAAAACGTTCTCAGGAGGGACAACAATCTTCCCAGTCATCAAAGATCCGTCATTCATCATGTATCTGTAAGTGACAGTGTGAGTGATACGTAAAGGCGATGTATCTTGTTTTCGTTTTCGCTGCTTCGACTTCAAATTTTTCCAAACTGAAAGTCTAGTGAATGTCAGAAGAGTGTTGACAGGAATATTATCGAAAGTGATGATATCAAAGTATGCTTGCAACTGTTTCAATGATTTTTTTCTCAAGATTTTGGCTATAACTCGTTGTTTTAGCCCTTGATGATGATGATTATCTCCTACAATACGTAGATCGGGTTGATTTTCTTCTAGCTTTCCCATGTACACTACGATTTGTGAAGAGCCGGGATCAAGTTCCTGTAGCTCCATCGTAAGTTCTTTGTCAATCAGTGATTTGACTCGAATTCGATGATTGTTTTTTAAAACATATTCATAGTCCAATATACCATAATCTTCAACGTAATTAACATCGAAAACCTCCAATATCGTAGGAATTGGTAAATCCAACAAACTCACAAAATTTCCGATTTCCAACATTCCTTTCTGCATAGCTCCTGTCATTATTCCAGCCATCTCGAGCAATTCAAACTCTCTAAGTTTGTTTGCGGTATTATTCTTGCAGTTGCTGAATAAAAAGGAAATTGAAGCTTGAGATAATGTCACTATCGGTTTTTTGATATCCTCCGTTCGTTTGCCTTCACTGTTCTCATGCAGATATGTGTAGTCCGGTGTGGGACTCAAAGGAGAGTCAGCTGAAACTACATGATGATTCATTGCTATATCAGCATGAGCATTGGTGTTTGAGCGAGAAGATGTATCATTAAAGGTGTTAGGATTGGATCTTCTATCATCAATGTGAATGCCGTTGGTGGTGGAAATGATGGTTGTAGTGGAAATAGCGTTAGTGTTGTTGGTAGCTGTGATTGGTTCAATATGGAGCTTAGGAAGTGCTTTGGAGTGTGATGTCATCATACCTGCAAAAAGTAAAAGAACTTAGTTTAATGATGTAAATATACTGAAACTATTGTTTTATTAAAAGATTGTTTTTAAAAACTAAGATTCAAAAACCTAGATGTTTCAATTAATTAAAAACAAATAATTATTTTAGTGCTTCTTACCTTGTTGCTCTCCTAATAGCTGTAGTAGATGTTGCTCCTCTGTTAGTCGCTGTAGAACTGGATGCTTTCTGTGTGAAAACTATGGTTCTTATATAGCTAAAGTTGTACTGATTAAACCCTATGAACACCATCTCGTGTCAATCTCTATGAATCAACATTTGTTCACGCGAAGGAAGGTCAATGCTTTCGCGGGAATAAATAAATAATTTTCACGCGAATACAAACCAATGCTTTCGCGGGAATAAATAAGTTATTTTCACGCGAATGGAAACCAATGCTTTCGCGGGAATAAATAATTTATTTTCACGCGAATAGAAACCAATTCTTTCGCGGGAATAAATACTTTATTTTCACACGAATGCAAACTGTTGCCTTCGCGGGAATAAATGATTTAATTTCCCGCGAATGGAAACCGTTGCTTTCGCGGGAATAAATATTTTATTTTCACGCGAATAGAAACCAATGTTTTCGCGGGAATAAATGATTTTATTTCCCGCGGATGAAAGTCAATGTTGTCGCGGGAATAAATACTTTGTTTTCACGCGAATGGAAACCGTTGCTTTCGCGGGAATAAATACTTTATTTTCACGCGAATACAAACCGTTGCTTTCGCGGGAATAAATAATTTATTTTCACGCGAATAGAAACCAATGCTTTCGCGGGAATAAATATTTTATTTTCACGCGAAGGCAACGTTGCTTTCGCGGGAATAAATATTTCATTTTCACGCGAAAGCAACGGTTTCCATTCGCGTGAAAATAAAGTATTTATTCCCGCGACAACATTGACTTTCATCCGCGGGAAATAAGATCATTTATTCCCGCGAAAGCATTGGTTTCTATTCGCGTGAAAATAAATTATTTATTCCCGCGAAAGCAACGGTTTCCATTCGCGGGAAATTAAATCATTTATTCCCGCGAAAGCATTGGTTTCTATTCGCGTGAAAATAAATTATTTATTCCCGCGAAAGAATTGGTTTCTATTCGCGTGAAAATAAATTCTTTATTCCCGCGAAAGCATTGGTTTCTATTCGTGTGAAAATAAATTATTTATTCCCGCGAAAGCAACGGTTTCCATTCGCGTGAAAATAGTTTATTTATTCCCGCGAAAGCATTGGTTTGTATTCGCGTGAAAATAATTCATTTATTCCCGCGAAAGCATTGACTTTCCTTCGCGTGAACAAATGTTGATTCATAGAGATTGACACGAGATGGTGTTCATAGGGTTTAATCAGTACAACTTTAGCTATATAAGAGTCATAGTTTTCACACAGAAAGCATCCAGTTCTACAACAGCTATCAGAGAAGCAACATCTACTACAGCTATTAGAAGAGCATCAAGGTAAAAACTTAATAAATTACAGTTTTTACTCATATATTATTTATTATACTAAAACAACTGAACAAAATTAATCATCTGTTTTTTTTGTTTTTTTTCAGATTCAATGACAAAAAATGGAAATAGTTAACAACACAGAATCAGAAACTCAGCCTAAATCTTTGACTCAAGAGGACTTGATACTTCTACAAAACATATGCAATAAGAAAATTGAAGAGAGAGTGCGAATTATCTCAAACAATTGTAAATTCATACAGAAAGACTTGATAGAGCAGCTAAATAGTTTTCGAACTGAATCTTTTCTAACATTAAAGCTCTTAGGGAATGATGTTACGTCAGATATTCAGAGATTACATTATGTATTACAACAACGACAATATCAACTACAACAGGTAAACACACCAATTTCTATCGAGTGTGCTCGTAAAGAACTTGCTCTAAAAAGAAGAAACATGCAGCGACAGTCCGCTCAAAGACAAGCTAGAAGGGTAAGGACTCAACAACGTAAGACACGAAAAGCTACAAAAACATCCGATTAACAGTCAATTTTTGATGATAAGGTAATAATTAATAAAAAAATACTATTTAGTAACAGTTTGTAGTTGTTTTAAATTTCTGTTTAACCATTCTATACTAATACATAACTTTTTATTTTAGTTCATTATGGAATCAAAAGTACATAGAACAGAAGTATTCCTTCCTAAGTTTGTATTATTTAATATTTACTGACTCTAGCTATATTGTATGAGATTTTCCCTACTTATTACACAATAAATGTATATATTCACATATTGTTTCATTTTTAATCACTGTATTTATTCAATGTAGATATATCTCCTCTCTCCTCTCTCCTCTTTTTATCTCTCCTCTCTCTCAACATACTCTCTCCTCTACCAAATACTCCTCTCTCCTCTCTTGCAGTTATTTCCCAAATACTGTAGATTTTAACCATCTAGAGGTCTAATTTGGTAATTTTCCAACATATTTTATAGCATTTAATATACTTATTATGTAATAAATGTATATTATTCAATGATGTAAATGTAAATATATCCATAAATATGTACATAATTATCCATATATACATAAATGTATAAAAAACTAAAAAAAATCTCTCCTCTCTCTTCTCTCCTCTCTCATCTCTCCTCTCCCCTCTCTCCAGAAGATTTTCCCTACTTATTATGTAATCAGGTATATAATCATATAATTTTCATTTTTGATCAATATATTTGTTCAATGTAGATATATCTCCTCTCTCTATGTAGATATGAATATAACCATAAATATGTACATAACTAACCATATATACATGAATGTATAGAAAACTAAAAAATCTCTCTCCTCTCTCATCTCCCATCTCTCCTCTCTCCTCTCTCCTCTCCCCTCTCTCTCAAGATACCATATGAGTTCGAGTTATGTAAAAAGTTATCAAAACTTGAATGCCATACATTCAAAATCTAGATGCCATATGAGTTCAAATCAAGTAAAAAAATAATCAAAACTCAAATGCCACTTAAATGCCATTCAAATGCCACTCAAGTACCCCTCAAGTAAAATACAATATAAACTCGGCGAATTCATCCAACGTCGTAACCCATTGTCTCAACCCCAAGGTCTAATCCACAAAAAAACACTTGGTAGGGAGATCTGCTCATATATTACTACTAAGGACAACTCCACTGGAGCCAAATTTCACAAACGGTCATATAAGTCATCATTGGCTGAAATAGTTTTTACTCATTTATTCAATATTTGTAGCGTAAAATGAATTTCTTTTTTGCAGTAATACCTCTGTGAAAATGTTTTGTTTCAATGTAGCAAAAAAAATTATTTTATTCAGTGGATTTTTGGAGTAAAATTTTGTTTAAAACCTTTAACCGTCACTGGAGCCTTCACTGGAGCCAGAAGTCATCTCCCCTTTGTATGAAGAACTCTATATCGAGCGGTACTGTATATTGATAAGTTTGCCGACACGCTTACTAATGATTATGTGCCCTATAATGCAAAAACGTTCGTTTTCATCCCAGTGACTTTACGTGCCCTTTTATAATGGTATGCAGGGCGCACAGTCGCGTTATTTACCATCCATGTGAGAGACAACCGAAGTGCCACTTGGTTTTGCGGCAAAAACGAAATAATAATAAAACTAGTGGAATGTTTGTTATTTATTTTTAACTCGTATTTATTATTATTATTCATAAATATCTGACTGAATAACAAAAACTCGTTGTAGACTACTCTAAAGTGAACTGTAAACAATGTGAAAAAGTAGTATGCTCATTTTGAAAAAAAATAATTGATTTCATCGGTACAGTAGTAAAAAATAATTATTTTTTTTGGAGTATTTAATGTTATTATTATTTAAACTACTTTGAGATTATTATTATATGAATAAATTTTGGCTATTACTTATATCCAAAGTTGTTATTTATTTAAAATTTGATATGAAAGTCGAATGGTATAAGAAAAATAGTTTATAATTCCTGTTTTTTAATAATACAAGTGCTAATATAAGCACTATATTTCGGCCCTTATTACTTAGCTTACATTAAAATGTTTTTGTTTAAAATTCCCAGTGGGCTAGGAGACATCCTGAGCTTTCAGGTGAGTGGTTGTTTTAAGCTGTTCCTTGTCAATTTGCAGAGTTATTAGCTGTTGAAATAGAGCCTTTTCTTTATAAGTTATAGTGTAATCACTCAAGCATTTGGCTCCAGAGGGTCACGTGACAAGGGGAGTTGGCCACACTTTGATTTCTGCACTTAGGTTAGAACTATTTAAACGTAAGATGTGTAGATTGTACTTCAATGCAACATTTTTACAGTGTCATATTTGAAGTAGGTAATGTGCAATACAAAATAATTTATTTGCGTATAATAATAACTGGCAATCATAATGGCAAGCAGTGGAATGCAAAACTTAAAAAGAGTCAGCATTTATTCATTCAGTCAGCGTGGTTTCATTATTGTAACGACAGTAATACTTTGGCAGGATGACATCTCATACGATGATACAAAGGGTGCAATGCATATTGTGAGCTCTGAGATGACTTAATTACATCGCATAATGAGAAGTGCAGCCCAGAGGAAAACCCATTCATTTTCCCGCATTGCCAAGTATAAAACTCTATTACTGTGTACCCATTCAGTTGTAGCGATTTCATTCACTTTCACCTTTACATGATTTCAAAGGAGGGTTCTATGTGGTGTTATGAAAGAGATTTTTGTAATGGCAAAGGTCCCTGACAGCTTGCTTGCAATTTTGAAAATGAAACAGCTCAAGTTAGATCGGTTTTAGGAAAAATAAAAAAATAATTCGGAAAATTTCTTGAAATTTGCCACTTTAATGAGATAGTGAATTTGTGTTTGTTTGGTTGCCCGATATGAATAGTGGTTCAGAGAGATTGAGATTTTCTAATCATTAGTTTAAAGCCGTGGCTACACACAGCTATATTTTGTCGGTGTGCAGCAAAAACATGTTTTTTTGCAGGCAACATCTTTTTTTACAAAAGGATGCTCATTTTTGTAGACCAACACAATTGTCTACAAAAACATTTTTGTCTGACGCTCGGTTGGTTAGATAAAACTTAAGATTAGATAAAACATAAGGACAAAGTTCAGTGACTCCAGTGAGCGTTTCTATAATGCGACTTTGACCTACTCATTAGTGATTGGGCTACGATCCCTTATGTCACTTCTATCAAGGAGCTTGTTTTTAACTGATGAACGATTTATTATTATTCATAAAAATTGATTATCTATTATGGCTGAGAGAATTATTCATCTAAGAATATAAACAAATACAGTAATCCATTATTAGTATTTTAGAGAATCTAAAATACTATTGTTCTTCCTTCTTTTTTTTTCTTCTTCTTATTATTATTTTACGCAAACCTCACCGAAGAGTAGCCACTTTTTCTCAAGAACCATAATAGATAGAGCTACAATTTTTTTTGCGACAGGATCGTGAGGCATAGGGCCAAAAAGTAAGTTAGTTATGAAGTTACAGAAAATTCCAGAACATCGCAATCCAGGTATGAAAACAGGTAAAAAATCGTTTTCGAAAGCATCAAATTGGCTGAAAAAACGTAAACCCGATTGACGAAAAAATACCAAATTTTGAAAGATAATGCATTTCGCTAATTTTCTGATTCGACATCATGACACATCGTTAAAAAATCGTTTGGAAGCGGCCATCTTGGATTTTTGTGAAAATCACAGTTTTTAGCATAAAACAGCTTCCGGTTAGAGAACCAACTGGCCGAAGTAGCTGAAGTTTGGAACAAACATGTGCCATAGAGTATTGATGTACCATTTTGAACTTCAAAGCGATCGGACAAAACCGTTTCAAGTTTTTCCATTTTCAAATTTGAAAATGTAAACAGAAACAGCAATTTTCAATGCTTTCCGAAACCAGAATGGAACTAATCAGCGACAAGTAATTTATAAGGCAGCATAGCCCAATGCTTGAACTTTCTAAAATCAGTGACTTCAAGTGTCTCGCACTACCGGCGGCACAGCTATTCCATTTTCAGACGAGGTCTTCCAAATGGAAAAATGACCATAACTCGGGGACGGTTACTCCGATTTGCATAAATTTTGCATGGTTGCGATCGCATTGTAACCATCTTTCAGATGAACATCCGTCAATTCTCCAATCTTTGGTGAAAGAGTCAAAGCCCACACGGTTTTCAATGTGTGACAAAAATGTTCGTTGTTTACCGTTTTCACCGCGGAAAAATTTTTCCCATCCAAAACTTCAGCGCAAACAGTATTCAGGTGACAAATTGAACAAATCTGAAAAAAATTGAAAATATTCGATAAGTATTTAGCGATGTCCGCACCCCAAAATAGTTTTTTGTATGTAGGCCACACTAGTATTTTTTTATCTTTAGCTGTTTATGAACCACATTCAACATTGCTAGATGGCTAAATGGTTAACGTTGTGACCTGCTGTTGACAGGGTTCAGGTTCAATTCCCAGGTAGGGAATTCTTTTTCGCATAAAAATAAATATTTTCAGAAGGGAGGTGCCAAATCAGCATGAGTACATGTAGTAGCGGGCACGCAAGTTGTATTGGCAGTTGTGAAAAGTGTGCTTGTCTGGCCCTAGCACAAAAAAGCATTTGGGCACTTGAAAAAGCTGTTTTTTTGCAAAAATAAAGCTATCGCAGAACAATTGTCACTTTGTGCTAAATTACATTGTGCATTAACAACATGTCTCTATAGCTCAATGGCTAAGTGTGGCACCAGTTGTTTCAAGAGTCCAGTTACGATTCCCAGTGGTGGAAGTTTTTGTCACGTAAAAAGTCTTTGCAAGTACAATTTTACTACTAACTATAATGTTTAAGAATATTGACTGTGTTAATGATGTCCTTTACCAGTGAGTGGTTGATGGAGTAGTTGGTGGAGTGTGTGACTCGATGCAGCCAGGTCAGGTGTTCAATTCTCTCCTATGATTATCAATGATTCTCTAAAATACTCTTGTTTTTGCTCGCAAACACAAATCAATATCTAGTTATAATTGATGTTTATAATAGTTATTTTAATGGTTGTTTATAATAATTGTACCCTCTTTACCTCACTGCACAATCCGTAGCATTGTGGTTATCAAAAATCTGTGCGTGGAAGGCCATCAAAGCGATGCTACGAAACGTATTTTTCATCCCAATCCAGCAAAACAAAGGTGTGTGTAGCCACGGTTTCAGTGACTGGAGTGCAAGTTTTATGTTAATCAATTCATCTTCACTTTGCGGTTTTTAAATAACTGATTTAGACTTACCACAACATGAGGACCAGAAATAGAAATTGTGCAGCCAGGTCACAGCATATTGCAATCTCTCTTTGTTTTCACAAATATAGCCAAGGTCTATTAATTTTAGTAAAACTAGGTAAAAAGATTATTTTCTCAATAAAATCCCATAGTTGTTATATTGAACGAAACTTTTTTCGTTCTTTTATCAAGTAAACTTTCAGTTCTCAGTGACTCCACGATATTTAATCCACCATTAAACCACTGTGGTAGATTTTGGTGAAAGATAACAGTGAACAGGGCGTTCGCTACACCACTTCTCCACTCTATGCGCTGGCAATGCGCCTACAGCCATCGGTAAGATCCTCTCCCGGTAGCAAAGCCATACTGTGCCGGTAGCACAGTACACAGGGCCGGTACCGGGCCGGTAGTAACCTCTACAGGGTCGGTAGTGACCTCTGCAGGGCCGGTATGCTGACACAGGGCCGGCACAAGATGGCTGCCATAGCTGAAGATTTTACAAATTAGCCAGGACTTACGACCAAGCCAGGAGCCAAAGCTATCTACCTTAACATTTGCGGTAACCAGGACCACAAGCTAACTGGAGCCTTGGGACCTTATAGGACAGCCTGATTGGCCAGCAGGAGATAGGACTCTGCCCTTAGCCACTTGGCACCTCCCTTATTTACTCTCTATTGATCACCTGATTGGTTGACTATTTATATAAGCACTTACATTGGTTTAATCACTTCCTGTACTGTTATTGTTATATGTTTGATACGTGTGAGCTCTCCTATAAAAGGAGAGATATTTCATATATTCATTGCATTCATTCCTATGTTGCCATGGCATTTGCTCTTATATTGCCAACCCTAGAGGATAATTACCGCCAGGACTATCATAGAGAATATAGCC
The DNA here is from genome assembly GCA_945261195.1 of Cryptosula pallasiana. Classification (NCBI taxonomy): domain Eukaryota; kingdom Metazoa; phylum Bryozoa; class Gymnolaemata; order Cheilostomatida; family Cryptosulidae; genus Cryptosula; species Cryptosula pallasiana. The sequence goes on along the minus strand of OX183131.1, from coordinate 7,503,625 downwards.
TCATATACAAACACTACGCGGAACTGTTTGTTTGAGCCATGGGCTCCTGCCTTACCAGGTAATTCGGCTACCCTACACAGTTGTCACTGTCGCTCAGCACAGTGTCCCCTCTGGAGGGAAGTACAATACTCGAGACTAGTGGATGTCCGTGGTAAACAGACCGGAATCCATTAAACCACTTCATCTATGATCAAGCCCACTGACAACAGATGCAAAAGTACAATGGCACTTTCAACAGCTAACATGCACTGATTTACTACTTTCGGCAATTAACCTTCAATTCTGCTCCAATTTTGACTTCTTCTAACTTGCTTTATGATGATGAAGGCATTTCAGTTACACAAAAAAGCAAAGCATACTGATGGCAATTTACAGAGAGCAAAAACCTCCCCTACCTGTTGAAAAAACAAGTTATCTGACAGTTGAGTCACTCTCAAGTTTGCTGCAGGCAATCCAGAACCTGTATAGTCTTCCCTCCCCCCTTCCCCCTCCACTCCTCGTAATCTCTGAGATCTACCAGAGTAGATTATTTTCAGAATCAGTTAAAGGTTGATAAACCAAGTTCATTATCAGTAGTGTAGATCCACACCAAACGGATGGAGAGAGATTGTCTGTAGTTATAACAGGAAAAGGTTATTAAGCTGTTTTTTTTAAACCAATGCAGTTTTTTTATTAGTCATCGGAGAAACGTGTCAGCGACAAAAGATTGCTAATCCACTACAATTGAGACAGCATTGCGAGTGGTAAAGATAAAAGTGATGGGAATATGCCATAAAAAACCACTTCCGAAGAAAACGGATGTTAGCAAGAAGTGGCCATGAAATGTAGTGACAATAAAAAGAGATATTTGATGTAACAGTCTGCAAGGAAAGACGATCACTGGAAAGACTACCACGGGAGGAATTTGAGAAAAATAGCTCTTACTGGTACTAGTTTAGTTCAGACTATTTCAACAGGCTAGTTGTTCTGCTTCATGCAGCCAGCCTGAGCCAGTCCACCAGGAAGCTACTCACTTCTCCATCACTCCAGCCACATGATTGGATGATTGGGTTATTTTATTCATGGGGGAGGGGGGTGGGTAATCCTGGATGATGGTTGCAAAAAGGCTCAATCAGACCTGGGCAATACTCACCTAATAAACTTCATTGAGAAGTTTTAGTGCAAACAACAATCTGTGACTCGATTGCTTTCATAGACTTGAAAGAACCAAAGGAGACAATTCTTTATTACAGAGAACTTTTTATTTGCAGGCTTGTATGAACGGTTTAAATAAGGTTGAGTTAAGGTTTAGGCAAAGGGGTGAGGGATTTTTGGGAGGGGTTAGAGATTGAAACGCGGGAGAAACTGGTTTTTTAATGTAGATCACTGCAAAATATTTTAGTTATTTTATGTAAAGACAGGCATACAGATGGTGGCTACTTCTGTAGTTGGCTGTAACTCATTCAAACAATAATGGGGGGGGGGGATTGTTGTTCGTAAATCGAAGCGCTGCAGGTAAAGTCTGGGCGATGCGAGGGGAGCTTGTTGAATTTATAAATGGTGAAACTATAACAAAGGGGAAATCACAGAAACAAAAGGTAGTACTATGCAAACTCAACCCATTATATAAAACAAATCAGGGGAAACATAATTAGATTAAAATGCATAGAGCTAAAAGAAGAAGGGAAGCTCGAAAAGTTACGGAGGGGAGAGAGAAAGGTGCAGGGAGAGAGAAATAGTGACATAATCATAAATAGTTAAGCTGCTATGGAGAATTTTCAAGCAGTCATGTTTAACAAATAGACTTTCTGAAGGTTTGTAAATTTTTTAAATAGTTCTGTACTGTTCAAATGTTAATCTACTTTCACTGAACAGTCATGATATAACACTTTTGCGTTAAAATGCAATGACACGCCTTAAGGTTACATTGCTGCAGCCCTTGCAGGTATACATCATGTATTTTTTTGCTTCTGTTTTAATCTATCACTTTTTTCCCATATTTTAAATTTATGTATTTCTTGGTTCAACAACAAAGATGAAAATTACGCTCGCTAGAAATTTTTTCCGCACTAGTAATCTAATCAGGATGTTTTCATATCGGAACAAAATAATAATGTATATAAACACATTGATGTGATGAAGTGTATTATTGTCTATGGTAATGTCTAACTGTAGGTTTTGTTGGTGACCTGGATCTGCACCAGCTCTACCACTGCAATTTACATCGATAAAGTTAACAGGTGATGACATAGGCTAAGTAACTCAATTAATCACTTTTGTTCTCAAATAAACTTGGAAGCAATTCTTGAATTACAGAAATTATTTTCTCGTCTCGTACTTATTATTCAATATTCGAAAACAAGACACAAAATTTAAGTTTTATTAGACCCATTCTTGATTGTTAATCAGTGCTCTATTTTTGACTCATTTTTCAATCATAAAAAACCTATAGAACATTACATCAATTTGCTGAAGCAGCTAGCAAAGACAGATTTACCGAGTATTCAGTCCACCTGCTGAGCTTTGCACAACTGGTTGCTTTAGCATGATCGGCGGGTCACCTGAAAAGTTATAAGTTTGTCGCCCAGTATAGAGTTTCAAAATAACTTAATCTTCACTGATCTTGAAACAAAATGTAGCAATATAAAACTGCTTATGGTATAGCTATGCTTCTATAACATTACAGTAATAAAAGCAAATTAAAGTTAAACTGTTTGCAGTGTGCGATTCAACTCTGTTGGAAGATATTCAAGGCAGTATGTTGGTATGAGTGGAATATCTGACATGATATTAGATAACTTCGTCCCAAACCACCTTGTTCTTATTGATGACGAGGCTGTGCTTACCGTGGACTTGGATACAGGAAGGGCCAACACAATTGCTGGAAATATTTCAGAGCGTGGATTTGTTGAAGGCATAGGCTCTGATGCAAGATTCAATGCACCATCGAGTCTAGAAGTTTTGGCTGATAAAAGCTTGCTGGTGGTTGACTGGGAGGATAGATGTATTCGGCGAGTTTACAGAGAAACTAATCAAACAGAAGTGTTTTTACCTGACTGTGATGCAGCTACTAGCCACAATGACTTTTGTGTTGAGAGTCCTGTTAGAATTTTTTCTCTGGCTTCCAACGATTTTATCTATTTGGAAGCATCGAGTAAAAATCTGAGACGAATTCACCAAGTTTCAAACAATGACTGGGAAATTTTGGTTGCCTTAGCACTTGACAGAACCGTGATCAATCCAGTTTTAGCTCTTGATTCCGCGAAATCTTTTATGTATTTACAGACCAGGAAAGTTGGCGATTCCCGCCCAACACTCTCAAAGATACAACTATCAACGTGGTTAGTTGTGGCTAACTATACTACATCGGGCACAGGGTTTGCAGATGGTCCATTCTCTACTGCAAAGTTCAGCACTGCCCTACGACTTTTTTCATTGGCAGCTGATGTGCTGCTAGTATCTGATCTTTTTAATCACAGGCTGCGTGTGATAAACCTTAGAAACAGCAGCCACGTCACTGTTTCTTCTATATGCACAGGAAGTGATGAGCTTATGATAGTTGACCAACCAAAAGCCATCGATGTTTGCACCATCTCACAACCTTCCGCAATGCTACGAGTTAACCGTTCATCTGTTTTGGTTGTATCTAGTGGAACAAGGTTACTAGAACTCAACACGCAAGGTGGGAAAATGTTAAAAGTTTTACAAATGGTTTTTTTCACATAAACATTAGTCGACGCATGCTATTTTTTACTACTACTTTATGTGTATTTGATGCTCGTTGTTTTGAGATTTAATCAAAAACTCCAATATTTACGTTCATTTTATTTTTTGGATATCAATTTAATCTCATTTCAGAGACATACTAACTTACCGCCACTATGTTGCAATGGAAGAAATTGCAATGCACTCATCGAGCATTATTTAATAGCCTCCTATGACTACTGAACAAATCATAAAGAAGATGACTCCAAATTTTCAGAATTATCAAGAAAAAATAAAAACAGCATCGTGGTCAACCAATGAAATTTGTGACTACATTATTTTTATGTGGCACATTTTCACTGATGGTACCTATTTCATGAGAAAGATCTGTTAAAATGAACAAACTAGGCTCGCTGGTTATAGTTCATTTAATGTTCTATTTCATTTGCGAATTGTGTGCGTTGTAAATGAAAGCCTGTTGATCACTTTTTTTATTTAGCAAGCTGTTTATAGTTGGTTCTCAAGCTTTGGAGAAAGCAATGGTGTATGGACAAAATTTGTTGCTGATCTGATTATCTTTACAGCATTTTGATTGATGAAAAGAAAAGGTAAAAATTCTTTTTACCTCAAAATTTGCCGCAGACAGTATTGTACAGGATTTCACTATCGGTAGCTTAGCCTCAGCAGCTATATTGCCTCCGTTCACCAAGTGTTGGCTCTGCTTGTGTGATGGCACGAGCTTTGACTATTTGCCTGACTCAGTTGCTAGTCATTACTGACTTATAGCTGAGCCAGCCAGTTCTGCTATCGCCCTCCACAGCCGAGGCCGAACAATTGTCAGGCAAGGCCGAACAGTCTGATGATCGTTCTGACTGGTGTCTGTACTGGTTTACAACTGAGTCTATCTCTATAGCAAGCTATGTTGGATATGACTCTCAAAGGTTTTGTATAGTGCGCTATTGAAGTGTTTTGTTAAACAAAGTGACTTCGGAGAGTGTGCAGGGTAACTCTGATTTTATTGACTGACACTTAAATATTTATAATGTGTAGCAAAACAAAGGAGATATAAAATATAATAGAAGGTCACGCCCAGCACACAGTAACTGGGTGACTTGCTCTGTTAGCACCGCCTTGGATATAATAATAATAATAATAAAAAAGCTCCACCAAAAAAGTAATGATTGGTTGAGTGGCAATAGAAGAGTTAATAGAACATGATAGGCAAGCAAGTCTATGTAGAATAAGATAAAAGAGAACTACGGCGGGTATCGTGGTATCCTTTACAGTATCTCAAAGGTGAAACAAGAATTAACAGGTTGTCAAAAGATTTTGCGATCCATATAAACACGAAGCGACATCAAATGAAATTTTTGCAAACCGACCTGTAATAAATGTGGTCTCCTAAAATAAAAGTTTACAAACCTGTGCATCAGTAAGAGCCATGCGACACTCACCTCAGAAATGTAGCCTTTTTATACTATAATTTCTGTTTGTATAATTTGCTCACTCACCGATGCAACTTTCAACCTACGAGTCTTCCCAGCGTGCATCTTAATATTACAAGCTTTTATAGAGACCTTTTTATATGAACTTTCTTTCATAATTATTTATGTGGTACGATATATTGTTTGACAAAAAAATAAAAGCCGCACCCAATTGTGATATACCAGCACAAAACAAAAATGGTTGCTCTTTCTTTTTCTGGCTAGTTACGAATTCTTCAGTAAAAGTCATCCAATGCAAGAAAATACTGATTTATCGATATTTTCTTTAACTTCCAAGTTTTTTTTTCAGACTAGTTCCTGCACTTCAACTGTCTAGCTCATCAAACTAACAAACAAATAGGAAATGTCAGATTTATCTATTTAATATATGATCTGTTTTGTTTGTTTTAGTGTCCAGTGTATCTGGAGTCTTTGCTGGCTCCAGCAGTGCAGGTAATGTTACCCTCAAATGTAAGGACTCGGCCACACTAGCGTGTTTTTGAGCGAAACGCTATTCACAGTCAATCCTCATCAAACATTCAACCTGCCACACTATTGCGGACGTAAATAACTAGTAACCAATAAATGAACACTAGTAATTTTGGGCGAGCCTACTGTTGGATTGATGAAAATACAAAAAAGTATTAATGTTTGAATTGCGGTTTATTTTTGCCGAATCACAGAGCAAGGATTTCAACCGAACTTCATCAGTAATTGTTGACGGTCAACAGCTCCACCTTCAATGAAACATGCTGAAGAGTGAACATTTGTGAATTCACGCATGCGTGCTGTGATAGATTTTAGTGCACACTAGTAGTAAACAGGTCGTTTACGCTAGAAACCTTGCGAGACAATGCGCTAGACTTTTGCCCACAGCGTTTGGCTAATAGCTGTTGGGTAGAAAGTCCTACTGCGCCGGTAGCATAGTAAGCAGGGCCGGTATTAACCCCTGCAGGGTCGGTAGTGACTTCTACCGACCCGGTACAGCTGTACTGGGCCGGCACAAGATGGCCGCCTTAGAGGAGGATCCTCAAACCTGTCTAGGAACTTAGTCAAAGTCGTAAACAGGAAGTACTTACCCTTAAACCACCAACTCCTTGGACCTAACTCTACGTACAGCCTATGAACCCTGTAGGAGCTCTCATTGGACAATCAGGAGAAAGGACTCCGCCCTTAGCCACTTGGCACCTCCCTTTATTATATACATTGCATTGTTGATTGGTTGGTTATTTATATAGTTAATGTAATTGGTTAATCTACTTCCTGTGCATTGACTGTTATATGTTTTGTGCTTGTCAGCTCTCCTATAAAAGGAGAGCACCCACTGTTAATCTTTGCATTCATTACAGTGTTGCCATGGCATATACTCTTACATTGCTAAACCCTAGAGGAATAATTACCCTCAGGACAGCTTAGAGAATAAAGCCATTATAACAGACACTACACGGTACTGTTTGTCTGAGCCATGGGCTCGTGCGTTACCGGGTAATTCATTTGCCCAACACAGTTGTCACTGTCGGTCAGTACAGTGTCCCCTCTGGAGAGAGGTAGAATACGCGAGATTAGTGGATGTCCGTGGTAACAGACTGAAATCCATTACAGTACTTCCAATTCGTTTGTCAAGTTGTTGGAAAAAATAGCTAGTGTGGCCGAACTTTAAGAAACTTTTATTTTGTTTAGCACTAATTACTAATGCCAATTCTAACTAGCTTTTGATTTAAAGAGATGCTCAAAAAACATGTTCAACTAGTTTCAACGGTTAAAGTTAGCTTCCAGTAAATTTCCTCTTTTGATGCTTAACAGTTTAAAGCATGCCAGCACTGATCACTTTTTGGTTGAGTTTCTGAATATTCAAGTCTTAAGCAGCAGACTGATGTATTAAATAACCCTCTAGGCCTAATCAGTCCTGATTTACAAGCTTGCCAAAAAGTCATTGGCCTCAAATGCTCGTCGCATCAGCCAAAATTTAGCTCACTATAACTTCCATTGGTTGCCGTGTAGTCATCTTCGGGATGTGGGCGTGGTCAGTTATAATAAATAATAGTAAACTTTTATAAATGAAGTTACATCATCTGCGTTTAAAATGAAATCTCATTGGGCAATTCATTTAGTATTCGGTCTCATGAAGGCCATTGCAACAGGAATAAAGAATCCTTACGAAGACACCCCATCAAAAATGGATTCTAAGAATTATTCTTGAGATTTACTATTACGCTCCATTTTTTATCTAGCTTGAAATTGCACGCTGCACGCGTAAAAACGGAATTATTGGTTTCTATCAGTATGGATGCAATTAGTGCACACACATCGTTAACGAGATCAACGCTTGTTTATTACGCAATTTTCATATGTGAAATGGCAACAAGAGACGATTGCGGGATTTGTCAGGCTGTCCAATGTGATCACAATCACAAGGATCATCTCATCTTATACTCTTTACATCAATAGGATAGAAAAAAATTTTGCTTCTTTTGGTGAGTAAGGGAACAATAAATGTTTTTCATACAAGAATGGCGAGTAGTATGTTGGTAGAATAATAATAAATAAATGAATTAATAATAAAAATAAATAACTGGATCTGATTGGTCAAATAAATACTGCGCAGCAAAGAAGTAAACACCCGAACATGACGTCAATACACCAATCTGCTGCCTAAGACTTGAATATTCACTAAATCAACAAAAAATTGGTCAATGTTGGCATGCTTTAACAATATGAGGTTTTATGAGTGGCTTTAGAAATGAAAACAATTCAGAGTTTTGCGCCAGGAAAATTTTGGGACTGGTGGAGCCGACGCAATACATTGAAGTTGAATGAAATGCTCAACTATATGGGACACTTGATGTTTTATTTAATCATTTGGTTTGATGGTGGCTGCTCTCATGAACAGAACTGTTTGTGTAAAATTGAGAATAGGCAACTTCAAATTTCCGGTCACTTCTGTTTACGTTTTGGCTTCGGAGGAAGTGTCAGCAGGTCGGAGGGTGAAACTAGATGGTTGGGAACTTTTATGACAAATGGGATAAGTGTAATAGGTCGGGTGCTCTCAGGGGAAGAAAACTGCAAAGCTTCTTCCTACAAGGCGGTTTAACCAGTAGACATTAGCTCATTTTGGCCTGCTATTAGTTCAGTGAGTGATGTGACTTTTGGAATAATTGAAGTGATATGTGGTTGTTTGGGTGTATGCATGTGGGTGGTGCGTGTACGCATGTGGGTGGTGGGTGTATGCATGTGGGTGGTGGGTGTACGCATGTGGGTGGTGGGTGTACGCATGTGGGTGGTGGGTGTACGCATGTGGGTGGTGGATGTATGCATGTGGGTGGTGGGTGTATGCATGTTAAAGCGGGGATGTATAGGTGGTTGCAGCAATTTGAGGTTCTACTAACCGGAGTACAATTTCTGCAAAAAGATAAATCCAGTTTAATAAAATATGGCCACTTCTGACAGCTCCTGTTTACAAACTAAATTAAATCAATTTGTAAGACTTTTTGGTTAGTTGGGTGCAACAATTCAGCAGTTTAATGGGTTGCTGACAGTTTTTTAAACAGTAGCAGAACAACTATCATTTACTGAATACAGTAATAAAAGATATTTTCATTGTATTGTTAAACGGTACATTCCTTCATACAAAGCGCTCATCGATAAATGATTAAAAACACTTTTAACTATTCTCTGAAGTCATGTTTTCAAGCATCATTTTTTAGTCGCATCAGAGTTTCTTACTCAAAAGTTTGCTCAGTACAAGGCTTTATTTCAATTTTGGTCAAATTGATTATTTCACTATTGGTTTTGAAGTTATTAATTTTTTACGGAGCATGCTGATATAAAGCATTTTATTTTAGCTTTGTTTAATATGTTTCGTAACAAACTAGATTCATTTACTATTAGCTGCACAGCTCTTTTTGTTCCTATGGCATATAAGTAAAAGAAAAAAAACACGTAAAAGTTTTTTACCTGATATATTCATAAAATGTATATTGTAGGTGCTATAATAGCAGTGATGCTGGTAATTAAGTGCATCATAGCTTAGCTATAAGTGTTATTGTACCAAGAATGGTTTAATTGGTAAGTTGGTGAAATATTTTGTGTATATTCTTACAGCTGTTGAATCATTTCACTATTTATACACATAAAGATTGTAAAAGACACTATTATGCAGCAAACACGAGGAAAGCTTTGCCTTTTTCCTGCCAATTATTAAAAAAAAACACTTGTTTATTGTGACTTTGCCAAAGGGAAGTTAGTTTAACGTTTTATAGATCTAAGTTGAACTTTAATGTTGAACATGATACAGCACATGGGCCAAAGAAATTACAAAGTGTGGTTTTAGTATAAAAATATTAGTTTACAAACAAAAATAAAATGAATGCTTTATAAATGATGGTTAATACATATATTTGGCACTTCAAAATATGTTTTCCTTTTGTTTCAGGCACAATGAATCGCCAAATATTTATCAACACCAGTGAAACCATACAAAGTTCTGATGTCATCACCATAATCTTTATTATGAGTATATCAACCTTCAACTCTTCCACACTTTCAGCTGTTTCTCCTGCTTTCTGAAGTGAAGCCGTGATGCTGATAATTGCCAGCTTGTGTTTTGTTGTTAATTTTGTCTCATTATATGACTTTTCTTCTTGCACCGACCAAATAAGTTATTACCTGTAACTTTCTGAGTCTGTTTTGATACAACCAGAACATTTTGTGAGAAAGAACCTGATGGGGACCAATCAGGGTCTATCTTCCTTCTGTACTAGCTCAATCTGTCTCTGCTTCCAAATCCACATTCCGCCATCATCAATATACCGACAAGTTTTCACCGTTACAAGAGACAAACAGCAGCAAGTCAGCGCTCTGTAACTGTCATTCGACAATAGACAGACTTCCCCTGTGTTATGTCTTCTGAACCCTAACAGTTTCGTAACGGAGAAAGTAAACTTAGTTGAAACTGCTATGATTTAAAAAATCAGCATTCCATGAATTTGCTTACTATACGTATTTTCAGCTGAATCGGTATGAGCATATTCATAATACAAAACCAGTTCATACCCAGATATCAAAGTGATTTATTGCAAAGTAAATATCTAAATAAAATGCCTTTTGTTGTAAAATAACAACCACAAAAGATCTGCGTTGTAAAAATACTATAAATTTTTGTAGGTCTATGTTCAATTAATTCCATTGCAATGTTTAACAAAAAGGATGTAAATGACAATATTTATCTGATTGAATAATTATATGGACATATACATGATGTTATGATATGTTATGTTATGTTGCAATCAGACAACTATAGAAAAATTTCAAAATTTATGGTCACGGGACCCGAGAAAACATGTATCTTCGGTTTTGAAAAGTACAAAAACATTGTCTTGTTTCTATTAGTTCAAATTGCCAACTTAAGTCTTTCAGCCGACCATGGTTATAAATTCAACTTCAAAATTAATGTTTTTATTATGAGTGAATGCATTTAACAATCTGAAACATACCCTTGTATATAATTCCATCTGGTGATAAGCTGTTTCTGGTAATTGAACAGATTGAGAATGACTGCCACTATCAGCGTTACACAAGAAACAAATGGGAATGCCCTGACATAATGGAAGCACTTGCATAGCAGCCTTTGATGACACTAAGTATTTGAAGATTATAAAGCACTGAGCCAATCCTAGAGATAAGAAAAATACTAAACTTTAACTTTCTGAACTATAACAATCAACTCCGTCAGTTTATCCATGCGCTTGTGTCTGTAAAGATATACAAGAAGAGTAATCGTGACTTCCGTTACCGAACACATTGCAATAAAAATAATCAGACCGGCAACTAATTTAATCAATAAAGAATCATTTTGTTCAGAACTCGTGGTTAACAAAAGTAGCTCACTGAATAAAAAAAATGATCGATGACTATTTTCTTACGTTGTTCATAGGTGGCAAAGGAAACTAAACGCTGAATAAATAATAACAAGCGACTTGAATTTTTTCATTTTGATAGATCGGTTTTACTTTCTTGAAAAACAATTCAAAATAATTGCAAGCTTTCATGGTTTACTAAATTAAAGGGTAGCTTTACGAGCTATCCCAGTGTATAGCAGTTCAAATATTATTATTTTCTGGATTATTTTGAAAATTGGGAGTTATCTTCTTTATTATTTGTTCGGTAAACTGTAACAATCCATTGAATATTTATGTCGTTCTAAATTAGTGTTCGTTGCATAAACGACGTATTGAATTACGCACAACTATTATTTTTTGTATTTTGTTTGACTAATAGGCTGCGAATTCTCATAATGATTGTGATATACTTATGTGATTGTATTGTGTTATGTAATGCAATTTTTGGCCAGTATTGTTTCTGTTGCAGTTCTATCCCTTATATGCATTGATTTGTTCCTGCGTGTTGTACATAAAAGGCTGGACAGTGTTGGCTGACTTGAATATAGAGACAAATTATAGATAATACTTCGTGAGTGCAGTTTTGTTGACTTTTAACCACTAATTGATGAACTATGTAAAATAGATGAACATCGGTGAATCAAAAACAGGGTTTGGATACAAAATTATTCAGCACTAGAATCGTTCTCAAATAACGTCATTGTGAAAAATTAAAGTTTTAATAGATTGAACAAATGAGTCAAGTTGCATACCTTTGTGGTAACAGAACCTGGAACTAAAGTAGTTGAAATGTAATCAAATTTTCTATTTTAGAGCTGGGAGGATTAATAGAAAATGAAAACACGATTTTTAACGATGAAAATTATCCACTTTTAAATGTGCTGATAAGACTTTCTGACATCTATTTAGTTGAATTTTTCTGGTTATGCAGAGGTTTAGCAACTTATTGAATTGTTTTTTATATCTTAGGTACAATAGTTGCAGTGGTGATAGTAGTTTTAGTCCTGATAGCTGTAGCTGCAGGGACAGCAGTTTGTGCCAAGAAAGGTATACTCAGGTATGTCGGCTGATCCACCCAACTATAAAGCGTTATCACATACAAAAGTTGTTTTGGGACTCGCTATAATAAATACTAAAGCCATGAAACCGTCTATTAATATTTCCTTTCAACCATTATTGTGGAAGTTTTAACGGACTGAGAGATCTCTTCAATTGATCATCACCAAAATTATTGAACTTTTGTTTTGCTTGGTTGCACAACGTAACATAATATTTGCTTCACTTGAGTGAAATTGCTTCCAAGTTTTTGTTTTAAAATTATAATAGAAATTCCAAAAACGCACTTACATCTTAACAGTTACAATTGGATAATCGGTCATTATTCTTTATTCATCTCAGTGACTATTCATCAATAAAAGGGGTGGAAACACAACGTAAATGTCAGACTATTTATTGGATTAAATGTCAAAGGCCGTGTTTGAGGAATCGCCATGAATTTTTCATATTCTCGCTGAAACTTTTTTTATTCATATACCTGCATATGTCTGAACACTGTGTCTAACAAAATTTGTATTTCAACATCAAGTGTATGTAAAATGTTCCCATTCAGAATAAAGACATTACGCGTAACTTCAAACTTATTTAGGAGTTTGAAGTTAGTTATATGTGATGTTGATAAAACAAATTTTGTGTCCAATGGTTTCCTATCTAGTGGAAACTTCAACTTAAAGCTTTGCTATTATTATTTTAGATAACTTGATCTTTGACCTAAACTCAAAGTTACCCAAATAAGCAGCAATTAACTGACTCCAATGTTTTTAAAGCCCTTTAAAAAGCGCTCTTAAACTTTTTGCTATTTCAGGTGCAGACAACCTCCTGTGTCTAGTCAACAACCAACACCAGCAGTACAATATATCTCTGGACAACCATCCACACCTCTTCATCAACAGCAACCACAACAACAGCAGGTGCCAACCTATCAACCTGCAGCTCCATCTGCTCCTGCCCACCAACACCCACCAGCTTACTACAACCAGTGCAGCATCTTGCAGCCTACCAACCAGTAGCCTACCAACCGTGTGCTATACCTGCCACCACCAGTGCACCCCTCACAAATTATCGGACCAAAGATGTACAAGTTCTACAAAAAGAACTATGTTTCAAAATGGATAAAGCTCACTTCTATTTAAGGAGCAAAGGGAAATGGTACTATAGTCTTTAACTGCACTCATAATACAATTTTCTTCCTTGTCAAACTCCAAAAAATGACTTCACATGAACTCTCCTTTTTATAAAAAATCACTGGGAAGATTGGCTGCGCATAAGCTAAATTTTCTCAAATGGTTGTAATACATATCCTGCCAAAAAAACTTATTTTCCGCGTTATATCTTTCAAATCAATTCAACGTTTACTGTTATACATTGTAAGGTTTGAAAAAACCTTTCTTGCTCTTATTGTATATTGCGCATACGTTAGATTCATGGTTGATCTTGAGATAGTTAAATGTAGTATGTTAAGGTATGTGGCCTTTCTTTATGTAACTCTTTTTTGCTCTTTCAAACCTATATTAATAACAATCTAGTCTCATTATCTTTGTTTTTCACATTGATCTGGCATTGACACACTTGGGGGTAAAAAAATAAAAAATAATTGTTTCTGTATTTTTTTCTAGGTGTGTTGATTTCTCCTTGTTGACCTCATTGGCTGCTGGTATTGTTGAACAAATGATACTGGTATAGACAGTTAGAACTATTTAAACGTAAGATGATGTAGATTGTACTTCAATGCAACATTTTTACAGTCTCCATATTTGAAGTAGATAATGTGCAATACAAAATAATTTATTTGCGTATAATAATAACTGGCAATCATAATGGCAGGCAGTGGAATGCTAAACTTAAAAAGAGTCAGCATTTATTCATTCAGTCAGCGCGGTTTCATTATTGTAACCACAGTAATACTTTGGCAGGATGACTTCACTTCAAGTGTTTCATAAGACATCTCATATGATGATACAAAGTGGTGCAATGCATATTGTGAGCTCTGAGATGACTTAATCACATCGCATAATGAGAAGTGCAGGCCAAAGGAGAATCCATTCATTTTCCTGCACTGCCAAGTATAAAACTCTATTACTGTGTGCCCTTTCAGTTGTATTGATTTCATTCACTTTTACTTTTACATGATTTAAAAGGGTTTTATGTGGTGTTATGAAAGAGATTTTTGTATTGGCAAAGGTCCCTGGCGGTTTGCTGACAGTTTTGAAAACGAAACAGCTCAAGTTAGATCAGTTTTAGGGGAAAAAACATAATTCGGAAAAATTCTTGAAATATGCCACTTTAATGAGATGGTGAATTTGTGTTTGTTTGGTTGCCCGATATGAACAGCGGTTCAGAGAAATTACAATACTGTAGTCATTAGTCTAAAGCCGTGGCTACGCACAACTATCTTTTGTTGGTATGCAGCAAAAATGCGTTTTTTTTTGCAGGCGACATCTTTATTACAAAATGACACTCAGATTTGTAGACCAACACGTTGGTTTTTGAAAATCTTTTGTCTGACGCTCGGTTGGTGACAGTGATTAGTAAATTACTGTCAGATAACAACTTAAGTTTGGATAAAACATAAGGACGAAATTCGTTGACTCCAGTTCGGGTTTTTATAATGCGACTTTGACCTACTCATTAGTGATTGGGCTACGATCCCTTATGTCACTTCTATCAAGGAGCTTGTTTTTTACTTTTAAACAATTTAATATTATTCATAAAAATTAATTATCTATTATGGCTGAGAGAATTATTTATCTAAGAAAATAGACAAATACAATAATCATTATTATAATTGATGTTTATAATAGTTATTTTAGTTGTTTTATGTAGAGACAGGCATACAGATGGTGGTTACTTCTGTAGTTGGCTGTAACTCATTCAAACAATAATGGGGGGGGGGGATCGTTGTTGGTAAATAGAAGCGCTGCAGGTAAAGTTTGGGTGATGCGAGGGGAGCTTACTGAATTTATTAATGGTGAAACTATAACAAAGGGGAAATCACAGAAATAAAACAGAGTACTATGCAAACTCAGCCCATTATATAAAACAAATCAGGGGAAAGATAATTACATTAAAATGAATTGAGCTAAAAGAAGAAGGGAAGCTGGAAAAGGAAGAGAGGGGAGAGAGAAAGGTGCAGGGAGAGAAAAATAGTGACATAACCATAAATAGTTAAGCTGCTATGGGTAATTTTCAAGCAGTCATGTTTAACAAAGAGACTTTCTGAAAGTTTGTAAATTTTTTAAATAGTTCTTTACTGCTTAAATGTTAATCTACTTTCACTGAACAGTCATGATATAATGTTTTTGCGTTAAAATGTAATGACACGCCATAAAGTTACCTTGCTGCAGTCCTTGCAGGTATACATAATATATTTGTTTTCTTTTGTTTTAATCTATCACTTTTGTCCCATATTTAAAATTTATGTATTTCTTGGTTCAACAACAAAGATGAAAATTATGCTCGCTAGAAATTTTTTCAACACTAGTATTCTAATCAGGATGTTTTCATATCGGAACGAAACAATAATGTATATAAACACATTGATGTGATGAAGTGTATTGTTGTTTCTGGTAATGTCTAACTGTAGGTTTTGTTGGTAACCTGGATCTGCACCAGCTCTACCACTGCACTTTACAACGATAAAGTTAACAGGTGATGACATAGGCTGAGTAACTCAATTAATCACTTTTGTTCTCAAGTAAACTTGAAAGCAATTCTTGAATTACAGAAATTATTTTCTCGATCTCGTACTTATTATTCAATATTAGAAAACAATGCACAAAATTTAAGTTTTATTAGACCATTCTTGATTGTTAATCAGCAGAGGCGTATTGAGTACCCCCGACCCCCCCCCCCCCTCTCCCCCCCCCCTCCCCCCCCCCCCCCCGAACATTCGGGGGTCAAACTCCCAACCCCTAACGTTAGGGGGTCAAATTTGTCGGGTATTGTTTTGGCGTTCGGGGATTGATTTTTCTACTGATGATTGTTTGGGAGTTATCTTAGCATTACAACACGGAACATAGACCTAGCCCAACTACATGCTCTTACTTCTTTTGTGGGTTGACATTGACCCACCCTTGTGATAAAACAATACATTTATCAGTAAACTAACAAGGCACATCATTGGCTCATGAACATATGGTTGACCAATCAAATAAAGGAATATTCGTGCTTTTGAATAAAAGTGGAAAGGCGGCTCTACTGTGTAGAAATATTTATTTACATTATTAAACAACAGCATGCAAATAAATCTGCTATGCAACAACTAACAACTGTCTGTATGTGGCATGGTGGTTAAAATTGTTATTACTACTACAGTAACTATTGTTATAATTAATAATGATTGGATTTTCTCCCACTTTACTACTACTACTACTACTACTACTACTACTACTACTACTACTACTACTACTACTACTACTACTACTACTACTACTACTACCGCTACCGCTACCGCTACCGCTACCGCTACCGCTACCGCTACCGCTACCGCTACCGCTACCGCTACCGCTACCGCTACCGCTACCGCTACCGCTACCGCTACCGCTACCGCTACCGCTACCGCTACCGCTACCGCTACCGCTACCGCTACCGCTACCGCCGCCGCCGCCGCCGCCGCTACCGCCGCTACCGCCGCTACCGCCGCTAATACTGCTAATACTGCTGCTACTGCTGCTACTGCTGCTACTGCTGCTACTGCTGCTACTGCTGCTACTGCTGCTACTGCTGCTACTGCTGCTACTGCTGCTACTGCTGCTACTGCTGCTACTGCTGCTACTGCTGCTACTGCTGCTACTGCTGCTACTGCTGCTACTGCTGCTACTGCTGCTACTGCTGCTACTGCTGCTACTGCTGCTACTGCTGCTACTGCTGCTACTGCTGCTACTGCTGCTACTGCTGCTACTGCTGCTACTGCTGCTACTGCTGCTACTGCTGCTACTGCTGCTACTGCTGCTACTGCTGCTACTGCTGCTACTGCTGCTACTGCTGCTACTGCTGCTACTGCTGCTACTGCTGCTACTGCTGCTACTGCTGCTACTGCTGCTACTGCTGCTACTGCTGCTACTGCTGCTACTGCTGCTACTGCTGCTACTGCTGCTACTGCTGCTACTGCTGCTACTGCTGCTACTGCTGCTACTGCTGCTACTGCTGCTACTGCTGCTACTGCTGCTACTGCTGCTACTGCTGCTACTGCTGCTACTGCTGCTACTGCTGCTACTGCTGCTACTGCTGCTACTGCTGCTACTGCTGCTACTGCTGCTACTGCTGCTACTGCTGCTACTGCTGCTACTGCTGCTACTGCTGCTACTGCTGCTACTGCTGCTACTGCTGCTACTGCTGCTACTGCTGCTACTGCTGCTACTGCTGCTACTGCTGCTACTGCTGCTACTGCTGCTACTGCTGCTGCTGCTGCTGCTGCTACTGCTACTACTACTAGAGACAGGCATACAGACGGTGGCTACTTCTGTAGTTGGCTGTAACTCATTCAATGATAATGGGGGGGATTGTTGTTGGTGAATAGAATTACATAAAAATGAATAGCGCTAAGAGAAGAAGGGACGATGGAAAAAGAAGACAAGGGGGGGGGAGAAAGATGCAGGAAGAGAGAAATAGCGACATAATCATAAATAGTTAAGCTGCTATGGAGAATGTTCAAGCAGTCAAGTTTAACAAAACAACTTTCTGAAGGTTTGTAAATTTTTTAAATAGTTCTATACTGCTCAAATTTTAATCTACTTTCACTGAACAGTCATGATGTAATGTTTCTGCGTTAAAATGCAATGACACGCCATAAGGTTACTTTGCTGCAGTCTGTGCAGGTATACATAATATATTTGCTTGCTTTTTTTTTAATCTATCACTTTTGTCCCATATTTTGAATTTATGTATTTCTTGGTTCAACAACAAAGATGAAAATTACGTTCGCTAGAAATGTTTTCAACACTAGTATTCTAATCAGGATGTTTTCACATCGGAACAAAACAATAATGTATATAAACACATTGCTGCGATGAAGTGTATTATTGTCTATGGTAATGTCTAACTGTAGGTTTTGTTGGTAACCTGGATCTGCACCAGCTCTACCACTGCACTTTACATCGATAAAGTTAACAGGTGATGACATAGGCTAAGTAACTCATTTAAGCTCTTTTGTTCTCAAATGAACTTGAAAGCAATTCTTGAATTACAGAAATTATTTTCTCGGTCTGGTACTTATTATTCAATATTCGAAAACAAAACATAAAATTTAAGTTTCATTAGACCATTTGCTGAGTATTCAGTCCACCTGCTGAGCTTTACACGACTGGTTGTTTTATCATGACTGGCGGGTCACCTAAAAAGTTATGAAATTCCCATTCAGCACAGAGTTTCAAAATAACTTAATCGTCACTAATTTTGAAATAAACGTAGCAACATCAAACTGCTTTTAGTATAGCTACGCTTCTATAACATTACAATAATGAAATTAACTTAAATTTAACTGTTTGCAGTGTACAATTCAACTCTGTTGGAAAGTATTCAAGGCAGTATGTTGGTATGAGTGGAATATCTGACATGATATTAGATAACTTTGTCCCAAACCATCTGGTTCTTATCGATGGTGACGCTGTGCTTACTGTGGACTTGGATACAGGAATTGCAAACACAATTGCTGGAAATATTTCAGAGAATGGATTCGTTGAAGGGATAGGCTCTGATGCAAGATTCGATGAACCATCGAGTCTAGAAGTTATGGCTGACAAAAGCTTGCTGGTGGTTGACTATCAGAATAGATGTATTCGGCGAGTTTACAGAGAAACTAATCAAACAGAAATGTTTTTACCTGACTGTGATGCAGCTGCTAGCAACAGTGACTTTTGTGTTGAAGGTCCTCGTACAATTTTTTCTCTGGCTTCAAACGATTTTATCTGTGTGGATGGCCAGGGTCAAACTTTGAGAAGAATTCACCAAGTTTCAAACAATGACTGGGAAATTTTGGTTGTCTTTGCGCATGACAGAACCAGGATCAATCCGTCTTTAGCTGTTGATTCTGCAAAATCTTTTATGTATTTACAGACCAGGAAAGCTGGTGTTCCCCCCCGCACAACACTCTCAAAGATACAACTATCAACGTGGTTATTTGTGGCTAACTATACTACATCAGATGAAGGGTTTGCAGATGGTCCAATCTCTACTGCACTGTTTAACACGAACCCATATTTTATGTTATTGGAAGCTGATGTGCTGCTAGTATCTGATGTTTATAATCACAGGCTGCGTGTGATAAACCTTAGAGAGAGCAGCGATGTCACTGTTTCTTCTATATGCACAGGAAGTGATGAGCTTATGATCGTTGACCAACCAAAAGCCATCGATGTTTGCACCATCCCATATCCTTCCGCAATGCTACGAGTTGACCCCTCATCTATTTTGGTGGTATCTGATCGAGCAATATTACTAGAACTCAATATGCAAGGTGAGAAAATACTGAAAATTTTGCAAATGATTTCTTTCACATAGACATTAGTCAACGCATGCTATTTTTTACTACTACTTTATGTGCATTTGATGCTCGCTGTTTTTAGTTTTAATCAAAAACTCCAATATTTAGGTTCATTTTATTTTTCGGATATCAACTTAGTCTCATTTCAGAGACTGACCAACTTACAGCCATTATGTTGCAATAGGAGTATTTGCAATGCGTTCATTGAGCATTATTTAATAGCCTCCTATGACTACTGAACAAATCATAAAGAACATGACTCCAAATTTTCCGAATTATCAAGAAAAAATAAAAATAGCATCGTGGCCAACCAATATAATTTGTGACTAGATTATTTTTATGATGTACATTTTCATTGATGGTACCTATCTCATAACGTTTATGAGGATATGAAGCAGATCCGTTAAAATGAACAGACTAGGCTCGCTCGTTATAGTTCATTTAGTGTTCTGTTTCATTGGCGTATTAGGAACGTCAGAATTAAAAGCGTGTTGACTACTTTTTTTTATTTATTAAGCTGGTTTTTGTTGGCTCCCAACCTTTGGAGAAAGCAACGATGTATAGACAAAATCTGTTGCTGATCTGATTATCTTTATTGCATTTTGTTTGATGAAAAGAAGAGGTGAGAGTTCTTTTTACCTCAAAATTTGCCGCGGGCAGTATATCAAAGGCAAAACAAAATTAACAGGTTGTGAAAAGTTTTTGCGATCAATATAAACATGAAGCGACATCAAATGAAATTTTTGCAAACCAACCTGTAATAAATGTGGTCTCCTAAAACAAAAGTTTACAAACCTGTGCATCAGTAAGAGCCATGCAACACTCACCTCAGAAATGTAGACTTTTTCTACTATGATTTCTGTTTGTATAATTTGCTCGCTCACCCATGCAACTTTCAACCTACAAGTCTTCCCAGAGCGCATCTTAATATTACAAGCTTTTATAGGGAACTTCTATATGAACTTCATTTCATAACTATTTCTGCGGTACGATATAATGTTTGACAAAAAGAAAACATAAAAGCAGCACCCAATTGTGATATACCAGCACAAACCAAAAATTGTTGCTCTTTCTTTTCTAGCTAGTTTAGAATTCTTCAGTAAAAGTCATCCAATGCAAGAAAATACTTATTTATCAATATTTTTTCAACTTCCAACTTTTTTTTCAGACTAGTTCCTGCACTTCAACTGTCTAGCTCATCAAACTAACAAACAAATAGGAAATTTCAGCTTCATCCATTTACTATATGATCTGTTTTGTTTGTTTTAGTGTTCAGTGTTATGGAGTGCCGTTTGTAAAAAAATTCCAAAATTTGTTTCAATTTCCCACATTCATTATTGACTTTATGGTGTTCATTTTGCACTATGTGCTTCATTATACACTTTAGTATATTCATTCCGCTTTATAGTACATTCAAAATGCACTCTAGCATATTCATTATACTCTTTAGTACATTCATTATACACTCTAGCATATTCATTCCGCTTTCTTGTATATTCAAAACACATTCTAGCACGTTCATTCTGCTCTTTAGTACATTCAATATACACTCTAGTACATTCATTCTATTCTTTAGTACCTTCAAAATATTTTATTTTATCATATTCATTCCAGATGATAGAGCATGCAAAGTCTTGGATTTGCTTGCTCTTGAAGATATTACATTCATTCTGAACGATCGAACCTTCAAAACAAACTATCGTACCTTCATTATGCACGAGCACAGTGTTCAAATAGTAGTGCGAAAACACAGTCAGAATCGCTTTACGCGTTATATATAATATTTTTACAAACGGCGCTCGTGATTATCATTGTGCACCGATTGTAAAATAATTGTTTCTGATCTGTACATTTTTTACTCAGCGGCTGCAAAGTTGACCAATGAAATTGCCTTACACAAATTATATTGTTTGGCGAGTCCTGTTTCATCAGGACCATGGGACCATTTTCCCGGTTACTTTTGATTGTTTTCGGTAGCGTTTATTTGGCAACCCAGAAATTACTGTGGAGCAGATAACTACTAAAAAAAAACTTCATTTCCGCCACAAAAGTTTTATTTGTGCTGCAAAAACATCAAAACTGCATTCTCACAGACTTGGTGATACATAAGAGAACTAAAAAAGTGTTATATAAATAGAGCTAGGTGGAAAACTTGTTCAGGATCAATTTGAAAATCCAAAAATTTGCTGAGTTTCAAGGGAGTTTCAACTTTATAGACTAAATTGTAATGCATGCGAGGTTTTAATTTTGTTCAAAACTGCTTCATCTGTTTTAAAATTAATTTATCCTTCGTTAAAATATTGAGATTGAATGAACGTTGTCGTTTTATTATAATTATTTTTTTTATTTAAACGGAGTTATCTCTACTGTTAGATGAAGGGTACGAAGAGACACAACACAAAACACGTCTACTCACCATCAACTATCAACTCAAGAAGAACTTCTCCAATTAACCCAAGTTCCGTAACTGTGTGTGTGTACCCGTATTCCTTGTTAAGCCAATGCCGATAGAACCTATGTTATAACCTTGAACTTCCTATAACACACAAACTCGTTATCCAACATGCCCCCCCTTTGATAAACCCAGTGAGCGACCAAGCTGACATTATACCAAGGGACCAGTTACCATTGCGTGCGATCAAGCCTAACTAATCATGGTTAGCTGAAGCACTAGCCTTAAATCATATGTCAAGCCTAAATACCAAGGGTGAAAATCAGTCTCACACCATACATACCTGGGATCATTACCTGTAACAGATAACATACCTTATTAATACTTAACCTCCTTACCAAGTGTCCCTTGTTACCTCACAGCTCTCAGTCTAAACCCTTAGAGACTTCCATCAGATCGTCCTCTGGACTCTCTGAACCTCCAACACCCTCTCGAACCACATCCCTCGACACCAACTCAACCCCAAGGGGTTCACCGTTAATTCCATCATCCCTTGGAGCAGCCGGCCCCGACTGCTCCTGTACCACACTTCCCATCGGGTCAACCAGAGCAATTCTCTGCCCAGTATCTTCCCTTTGAAGTGGTGCACTAGGGTCAACCTCTACGGTATCTTCCCTATCCACCTCCTGCTGAACCTCAACTTTGACACTGGTGTTGCCACCGGTCACCCTTTCTGCCTCCTCTACCTCGTGCACCCATCTGGCACTGCTCTGAGAGCCCGAGGGGGTCTTGGACTCCTCCCTCTGGACGCTAGAGCCTTCCGCACTAGGTGCGGGCGCTGCTTTCACAGCTGAACTCGACAGGGTGTTACACACCACCGTCGATGGGACTTTGCTACCAGCCCCAGACCTCAACTGCCTCATTTTCGCCATAGCCTGCCTGATCACCAAGGTACACACCTGCTCTTCCTCGAGCTCCCTCACACCCTGCTCATACCTTTGCATCGCCATGCAATACACCCTTTCAGCCTCTCTCTTTTCAGCCTCAAGACGCGCATGTCTACTAGCATAGTCCTCATCACCCAAAACACCTTCACTCACCAAGAACTCAGACAATCTGCTACCAAACGCCTCGCTCTCACCCTGTACCTGTCTACCTTTCACCACACTGCTGTACCCCCTAGCACCAGCTGTAGCGCACCCTGAAGTGGCTTTAGCTTTTGCAGTGGTACCAGCAGAACCTATCTGCGCCATCTGCATTGGTGAGAAATTGCCACCACCACTAGATATGGGTGTTCGCTTTTGCTCCACTGTGTCCTTTATAACAGCAGTACCTTTGCATTCCCATACACCTTGCATACACTGGCCTTCAACTCGTAACTCATTACTGTTTGTTAACAGTTTGAGTTTTCTGATATCCTCAATACCTAACAGGTTCACAGAGGACCCTTTTACAACATAAACTGACGTCACTATAGATCTGAGAAAGTCATTAATACAAACATTTGACTTCCCGCTAACATTCAGCCTGGAACCATCAACCCCGATGAGATCATTAACAGGGTTACTTAATCTCAAATTCAGAAACCTGCCGGTATCCTCAGTTACCACCGACACTTCAGCTCCAGTGTCTAATACAAACTCTACCTCTTTACCATTTACTTTCACCAAGCGTTTGATGCTACATTTCCTGCTACCAGTATCACCAACAACATTGTTCACAAATCTCACTTTACGTGGAGAACCTTCATTATCACTACTATCCCTGTGCTGTGACCTGTTATTGTCACCTTCCCACCTATTGTTGCAATCCCTTGAGGTATGGCCTCTCAGATTACACCGGAAACACCTTACATCCGGGCAATAACGGACTTGATGCCCCCTCCTACCACACTGGAAACAGCTGTCCCCGCCAGTTGGGGAGCTAAACCTTCCAGGCCTTCTACCCGATGTAGGTGAACCTCGAGGTGATCGAGGAGAGTATCTACTATCTGGGCTACGATGTCCATGGGACGTCGCCTCATACCTAGGAGAATGCCAGCTATCCGGGCTACGGCGTCCATAGGGCGTCGTCTCGTACCTAGGAGAATAACTGCCCTCCGGGCTGCGGTGTCTATAAGACTCCGCACCATATCTACTCTTATAATGCCTATCTCCTTTATGGTCATGATACCCTCTATACTGGCTACTCCTCTCCCCTGGGCTGCGGCTTCTATTGCCGCGGGAATAGGAGCCCTTTTCCACATTACCATCTCCAGGCCTAGTACTGTCCCTTGAACGGTATGTAGCTTTGTTATCCACTTCCTCCCGTGCACTTCCCTGTCTATACTTGGCTACCTTATATACCGAACGGCCAGTCCTAGAGGCATTCAGAATTTCTTCTGAAGCAATAGCCAACTGCCTGGCTGCCAACTTAATACCTAAATCTCTCCAGCTAAGTGTGGTCTCTTGCATAAGCAATTTACGCACAGATGAATCCCTTAAACCATTGACTGCCAGAGCAACTGAAAAACGTTGTCTTAGCTCATCATTTTCATGCCCAAAATCCATTTCCCTACTTAATTTCTCAACTCTGAGTAAATATTCCCTTTCGTCTTCCCCACAAGCCTGTGACACTGTCACGAACCTCATTGTCTTAACATAGACACTTTCACTACGGTCGTAGTGGCCTTTTAACAAATCTATTGCCCTATCAAACCCACCATCAGTTTGATCATTTAAATCAAATCCCAGTGACTGCAATACCCCTATACCATCACTACCTATAGCACTTAACAAGGCTAGTAGTTTAGTTCTACCTCTAAACACATCTACAACAACCTCATCTCCATGAATTTCCACTTTCTCGGTACCCAAAGTCAAAGCTGCTACCTCAGCAGACACCCTATACTGAGTCAACCAATTGTTGAATTCCTCAGACACATTGTTACCCGCTAACCTTAGCTTCGGAAATGACGACAAGTCAAGTCTCCTACTCATCCCCGTTCTAATTAATTAACACAGTAAACCCCAACAATATCTGTATGATTGTATCAATACAGTAGCACCTCTCCACCACAGTAATAGCCAATGCACAACACAACAATAGCAACAATAACAATTCACAATATCCCAAAATATATCCACTGTTCCCTTGTCCACCAATGCACAATTAAATGCACCACAATAATATCCACAATATCACGTATTAACTCCACTGTACCCTTATCCACTGCACAATTAAACACAACACAATAATATTCCACAATGTCACGTAATAACTCCACTGTACCCTTATCCCGGTAAATAATCAACCACAACGCCACAAATAAATACTTAACACCACGTATAAACACTGTACCTTTTCCCGGTAAATAATAACCAACAACACCAAATCACCACTTCACCAAAAATAATTAACACTGCACCAATATCCCTTGAAACACCTAAACACCAAACACGGAGAGCTCACACAGCTCTAAAACACCCAACACCTCTCCTCTACACACACCTCTAACCCCACACACACCACGGAGGACCCACGCGGCCCTAGCACCTCTACACCTCTCTCTTTTGGTGCCCACACGGCACCAAAAGCCACTCACACACCTCCCTTGCACCAATAAATAATTCCAATAATACACAAATAACAATATCACCAGGTCCTATGCCGACTGCGCCATGTTAGATGAAGGGTACGAAGAGACACAACACAAAACACGTCTACTCACCATCAACTATCAACTCAAGAAGAACTTCTCCAATTAACCCAAGTTCCGTAACTGTGTGTGTGTACCCGTATTCCTTGTTAAGCCAATGCCGATAGAACCTATGTTATAACCTTGAACTTCCTATAACACACAAACTCGTTATCCAACATCTACCACAGTAGTTTCAGGAATGTGAGACAAACCACACCACATTTTGCGCCCTTGGCCACTAGATAGCCAATCAGCGTTTTGACAAGTCCTCAAACTGACTGGCGACCAATTTTGTGAGCTCAGTATTGTTGCGATCATCGTTGTGGTGTAATTTCTCAAGGTATTTGTTTATTGACCAGCAATGATAATAATACAAGTGTAATGTGATTTCATGACTAACTGTCAATGATGATGCGTTCGCGTGTATGATAATAAATAAATAAATGTATGTTCATTTATTATTATTATTATTAATTATAGTAGTTATATAATAATAATAATTTAATTATTTTATTATAATAATCATTATTATTATTGTTGTAATAATAATTAATAATAATTATTATTATATTTATAGTAATAATAATTATTATTATTTATTTATCATTGATGATGATGATAATTGTATAATAATAATAATAATAAAGGTTATTATTATTATTTATTATTATTTATTTATAATTAATAATAATAATAGTATTAAAAAACAACTACTAACTTTAGGTAGTAAGAATAATTAATAATAATAATCAATGAAAACAAACATCATCATGATGATTATTATTATTATTAATTATTATTGTGTATGATAATGATGATAATAGTGATCGATGATTATTATTTATTATTTTGATGATGATAATTATAATACAGCTCACTACCTACCACTAGTAGTAGCACTACTACTAACAAATTATTATTACTCTTACTGAAAAGATAAAATAATAATTTCATAATTATTATTATTTATTTTATGATCTTTTTTGTAATAATAATGACTATTATTATTATTATAATATTTATAAATTATTATTATGTAGATGATAGATAGTAGTTGAAAAAGTTTTGTCAAATTGTTCTGAAGTTTTTTAAATAGTTTCAGTGGGTAGAAAAATATGTTGTGGATACAACAAGACTAAATATGCTATTGTCACCTCAATAGTTAACTGTTAAAACAAGTTTTATCAAATGTACTTTTAAGTAAAAAAAATGCATGGTAAATGTATATACTGCAACTCAATCGGACAAAAAAACAAAAAAAAAATCTTACACCACTGAAAGTGGTATCAAGTTGAAGACTTTTTGCTGCCTATTCTGTTGCACAGTGAGCCATGTATGATTGGTAACAAACAGGAATTGTGTTAAAAGTAATTAAAAAAAAATTATAATAATAATATATATATAATACTGAAAGTGTGGACACTTCGTTCGCATTTCATTGCGGCGCTCTCTCAATTAATGTCAAAAATGTCTTGAAAAACATTGGGATTCACTTACCTTCTGCAAATTTTCTGAGAGAGGACACTTCCAGCTCACTTTTGGTGCATAATAATTTGCACTCATTTTTGTTATTATTTTTTGATCAAGTTTTGAATTTTATGCCCAATCTTTTGCTGGTGGCCGCTGGCTTTAACCGGATGCAATGGCTGCCTAAAATACTCAGCTGCTATTGGCCTAACGGGAATTTTCGCGACACTGGTTGGTTGCAAGTCAATGCCACAAATTTTAAACGATATTGGCAGTGTTCACGGACACTCGCATAAATCCGTTGTAATTATGAGATTTCGGGCACGAACTTTTTGGAGCTGAAAACAGGATAGAATTATCTCCCCTCAGATGGGGAGATAATTGTATGCTCGAGCGCTGTAATAATCCGGCCAATGAAAAGTTAGTGCCCAAACTCTCATAATTACAACGGATTTATGCGCGTGTCCGTGAACACTGCCAATATCGTTTAAGATTTGTGGCATTGACTTGCAACCAACCAGTGTCGCGAAAACTCCCGTTAGGCCAATAGCAGCTGAGTATTTTAGGCGGCTATTGCATCCGGTTAAAGCCAGCGGCCACCAGCAAAAAATTGGGCATAAAATTCAAAACTTGATCAAAAAATAATAACAAAAATAAACCACAGT
Organism: Cryptosula pallasiana; assembly: GCA_945261195.1. NCBI lineage: Eukaryota > Metazoa > Bryozoa > Gymnolaemata > Cheilostomatida > Cryptosulidae > Cryptosula > Cryptosula pallasiana. Next base: position 7,475,821 of record OX183131.1, on the reverse strand, counting down.
GCAAATTATTATGCACCAAAAGTGAGCTGGAAGTGTCCTCTCTTAGAAAATTTGCACAAGGTAAGTGAATCCCAATGTTTTTCAAGACATTTTTGACATTAATTGAGAGAGCGCCGCAATGAAATGCGAACGAAGTGTCCACACTTTCAGTATTATATATATATTATTATTATAATTTTTTTTTTAATTATTTTTAATACAATTCCTGTTTGTTACCAATCATACATGGCTCACTGTGTTCTGTTGATGCTTAGTTTGTTCCCATAGCTGTTATTTCCAAATTTTAAAACATTTCTTAAAATTCATGTCTAACCGCCAGCCAAAAAAATGCTCAACTACGCGCAAAATTATTGTCAAAATATAGGAGCCAGTGCAGCTCAATTTTTCAATTTGAATTTCAGCGAACAAATTTTGTACCAACTTGTAGAGCTACACATGATTATCTCCATGGTATAAAAATTATTAGTATAAATGGGTCATTTCAATTCATTTGCAGCACACACACTTTTTATCCCTACTGGCCATTTTCTTTGAATAAATACCGTTGAATCATTGCAATCAAACAAAAAACTGCTTGAATGTGTTCACTACACCTATAATAATGGCAAAAGCCATTAAACTTAAAAAAATTTCATGATTGCACCATTTTTTTTATTATCCAAATACCATGAAAAACAGAAACAAACTGCTGAATTTAACAAAAAAAGTAGAAAGGTGATTGTTTAAGCTTACACTGTGCCGACCATCATGGATAAAAGACTAAAATAATTATATGAATGGAAAGCTGAGAATCTAAGCTTTAGAATGGTATGCTACATGTGGCATTTCGTGCAAGCAATAAGTTTGAAATTTGCAGCAAAACCCGAAAGTAAAAACACACATTATTTCCGTGACTTTCCGTAACTGGCAAAATCGATTCAGCCCATGGACATCGGCATTCATAGACGCAAATTGCCTACGCAACGGCCGCGGCGCTTTCATTGTAGTTACAGGTGATGAAAAAACGATCCTACTTTGGGCGCAATTCTAGCGTGTCAAGTATATATTTTTTATACTGTTTCCTGTCACATTTCATAACAGTAAAAAATATTATTTTCCAGCGATCTCAGGGGCATTTTGCTAATTTTCTCTTTTGGTAAGCATTGTTCAGTCCCCATGTTGTTGTGGCAACACCCAGACTGCACAATATACATGTTATAGTACTAGTTTTATATCTTTATGCACGTTTTATGTGGTATCCATCAATGTTAAACTAGTGATCAGTATTAATAATAAATGTTATAAATATAATAATAATTTATTTAATAATAATTTATTATTATTTATTAAATATCTATAATAAATTATTATTAATCATTTTCTTTTAACATCAACATTTTTTTTGCTGTTGATGTTGTTATTAATTACTTTGTTGTTTACTCTAACAGACACTAACCGTTTTCCCCTTTATTTGTGATTGCTGAGTATAAAGCATGTTTGATTTTAGCCGGTCTCACAAAAAGTTATTTACCCCTGACGCTGATCGGTCAGTGTGGATGGCTGGCTTGAATTTTTCCGTACATAAGCTTTTTCCAGCAATGATTGCTCATGGGTGCACTATAAACTGTGATGGGTACCGTCTTGTGCGCAACCGTTGTGTGTGAAGTGAAGCGACCAACCACCAACCTACCCCTCATTGTTCTTCATTTGTCGTCATTCCTGTCTGTTTGTCTGTCTTTAAATATAGTAAACATACTTGAAAATTGTCCGTGACAGCATTAGAAGATTACCTAGTGCATACTACATGTATATACCATCCTCATTGACGAGTGATTCCCAAGTCTGTCACATGCGGCCATGTAAATGCAGTAGATAAGACCAAGTTGAAAGAAACTTCAATTGTTTAAAGAGTTTTTCGGGGTTTGGCATACTCAGTTAACAAAAAGTTCTAAGGTGCGTTTATGCCTCAGCGATTCCGGGGCCGATCGCCGTTTTGCCGAAAAAGTGGACGAGTGTGACGAAATTTGATGGCTCAGTGGCCAAAAAATCGGCTCATTTGAATTTTCTCGGCGCGGATACTTTTCCGTTGTCTCGTCGTGAACTGACCTATCACAGATCAGCTTGTAATTTGCTGGAAATGTCAATTTATTAAACATCGTGCAGCCACAAATGTAACATATGCAGGACTGCAATTATTAAAAAAGAAAATGATACCAAAACTTATTCGTTGTTGCTGGTAACTGTCCTAAGCTTTGCCAAACTGTTACATATTTGTTATTAATTTATGATTGTTAAATAATAATAATTAATTTATTTATTATAATGAATTTATTTGAAATGAATTGAATAATTATTTTTTATTATAAATATTATTATAACAGTTAATAATTTGTTTATTTATAAGCTTATTATTGGTTGATCATTATTATCATCATTGTTATTATTAGATCTAATTAAATAAGTAATTGTACCTAACCAATGATAAAATGATACTATTTATAATAATAATAATAATAATAGTTAGTTCTCCATCATCATCCATTTTCTGCTTTTATTATTATCTACTCTTCTAGTTATCTATCTGATGGTAATAAATTAAAACAGCAACAAGCAAATAATAATATAGTGGCAGTAGAGTAGCTGTTGTTATAATAATAACAATATATATATTGGTTTTCCCATTGTAAGAAAACCGGCTGACAACCGTAAATGGCCACTGAATCGCGTAGCCATAAAGGCGCATATCCATTTCGGCCAAGGAGCTCCGCCCCGTAATTTTCAGGCCTATATTCTAGGAGAGGCATAAACGCACCTTTATGCTTCTTTAGATTGTCTTCACCCCGATTTTCCTTAGCCTCACTCTACTTTTTGCCATTTGTATGCTTCTACTCTATACAAAAATTAACTAATAACAATAATATTAGGAGATGGTGATAGTGTAGTATAGTGATTGTAATAATAGTGATAAAGTTTTTATTTTTTTGCTATGATTGATCAGAGCAGTTATGCAGCAAACATGTGTGCGAAAATTTTTAGGAAAGGAAGATTAATATCGTAAAAAAACGATAGTTAATAAATTGATTTGTTCTTGAATTTACCCGAACAATCTATGGGCGGTAATATTTTGTCACAAACAATTAATGCCATGTGCATTTTCATTATAATGTTTTGCTTGTAATAAATGACCTTGCGCTGGTGCAACTCCAGCAGAAGGCCCTTGTGTTGTTATGAGGAAGCTTTCCATTAGTGCTTGGTTATTTGTTGCAGCACTTGAAAACTTTCAATCTAATATGTAAGTATAAATCCGTTTCGCGATGTGAGACTAAAACTCCTGCACTGCCAAACCAATCTAAAAGTTACATGTTCAAATTCATCATTACATTCTCTAGGTTATAACATTTTAATTTTACTTGAAGATATTTTCGATAAAAACTTTATTTTTATCGCTTTCTTCAAGTGGTACCCCGTCATATTTCTTGCCTTTGGTGTCATCTTCGGTTAATTTTGTATATGTTCCACTTTACTATAGCCTTTTGATTGGCCAAGGCTGTGATCAGCAAATCAAGTATAGTTATTTGTGCGTCTAAAGCTACGTTCACACTATACTATTCTCGGCCATGCGATTATGGGGAGGAATCGGGAGTTGCTCTCCCGATTATTTACAAGAGTCCACACTTGCGATTTTTTGTGCCCGATATTGCATGGCCTTGACATGTTGTCAAGACACCGCATTTCATTGATAACTACAGAACATCATTTTATTATTAATAATAATATAATATAGCTTATATTACCAGATATATCAATAAGTTATACCATTTCTTCACTCATCAATAATTAGAAATGAATTACAAATAATCGTAATAATAAATAATGGTAAGTATACTCAATTAATTATAATGAATAATAAATAAATGATAACTTTTTTCAATGCAATTATTATAATCATGGCGCTGGTAGTTGTTTTCTATTTATATTGATAATAGTTAGTATACCCACCTTAATATTCTACTTGTAAACAAGACTTGCAATTGATCAGGGAATTATTAAAAAATATTCTAAAATTGGTTAAATAACAAGTTTTTTGAAAAGCATTCAATTGAAAAGCTGTGATGTGGATGTTGATTGGCTAGACAGGCCGATAATCGCACAGAGAATCATCACTGCCCGATGAAAAAAAATCCGCCACCGATTGTGAAATCTTGAAGATTTCACTGTTCACACTTGCGAGCCGATTTTTGGCTCCGCCCACTCGGCCGAGAATCGCATAGTGTGAACGTAGCTTAAGAGTATCGTTTTGCTACAATCTGCTGTTTTATCAAATGTTTATAATGCTTTTCACATTGCAGCATTATCTCATTGCTGATGCCAGTCTAATACCGCTGTTTACCTACTTGCCTTGATGACTGCCACTAATATTGGAGTAACATCAATTATGTAATAATACTAAACAACCTTCTGTCTTAGTATTATTAGTACATAATTTAATCATGTTCCTTATTGTAATAACAATAATCAATAGTTGTTATTTAGTATGATAAATAACAAAAATACTAGATGTCTTTATTAATATTCTTACTAATTATATTATCATTTCTAATAATTATTACTGTCGTTAATGTTGTAGGAATGAAGTATGTGGGTTGGTTTCCTTCTCTTTTTTGTTCGAGTCATTTTTTTTTTAAAAGCCTTCGATTCTGCAAATTAATAACATGTTTTACATTTTTTATTGATGTTAGTATTGTTATATGTTTTCATCTTTGTTTAACCATATCTCTCAAATTACTACAGTAATTTCTCATTTCAAATGCTTCATAGAGAATAAACTGAGATGAAACTACTAAGTGGTAGATATGGGAGGTCTAACTCTTGAAAAAAATTGATCCAAAAAGGATTAAAAACTATTCAGAACTCTGAGCGTGTTTTTTTTTATCATTTTCCCATTTGCGCTTATTATCACAGTCACTTCCTTATATCAATTAAACTATTTTAAAGAGCTGGAAAAAAGTAACCAAGCACTAATGGAAGACTTGATCCTAAATATTAGGGCCTTCTGCTGGATTTGCACCAGCGCAAGGTCACTGATTGCCAGCACAGCAGTATTATGAAAATAGACACGATACACAAATTTTGCCAATGGGGTTGTACTGGGGCTATCCCCCTTATAGGGCGCTGATGCACATCGAACCAGAAGAATCTACACAAATAAGGAGCTGAGATGTTTCAACTAGAATAAACAGGCTATTGTAAGCAGGGGCCATTCTAGAGGGGGGTTGCATGTGTCGCACAACCACCCTTTGCACTAAGCAAAAAAATTTTTAGGGGGTTCTCTGCAGAGCATCTCTAAAATAGATCCAAAAAAGATTTTTTTTTTTTAGTTATTCTTAGTTTATACAGCTCATAGAGTAGGAATTAGGTGCCACTGTAAGTTTCTCCAGCCTCCCATTGAAGAGACTGGTCAGTCTGTGAACCACTTTGATTGTTATAAACACATTGATAATTCAATCATTTTATTAGACTATAAAATGATAATAATATTATTATTATTATTATATGTATTGCTGTACTGTGATTCTTTAAGTTTTAGTTCATCATTATTATTATTTTATATGCTTGGAAAGAAATTATTTTTCACAAACAATAGATTTTTTTTTACATGTTTACCTACTTTATTAACTGCGTTGTTGTGGTTCTTGCTCTCATTTCTTGGCTTAATTATGTGGGGCAAGGCTATTTTTTATTAGATGATAATTGTTAATTATTTTTAATTAAGATGAGAATGTATATTATAATACTTAATCATTACATTTATTTAAAAATGAAACCAATTTTTTTTACAAACAATAGATTTTGTTTATATGTTCACTTACTCTCTTAATTAAGTTGTGGTGATTTTTGCTCAAATAACTTCTTAGCTTTATGTAAGACAAGACGTAGCCATTTAATTATTAATTTTACTCATTTGTATGTATGGGATGGCCAAAATGTTTGACAGTGCACCATTGAAAACATTTTTATGTTTTGTTAGGTAAAATATGAGTACTTATTACTGTTTAGTTAATAAAACTGTCTCAGTATCTTCTTCCAGTTTTCATAACTCACCGAAAACTTTTTGTAGTCACGGCTCATAGAAGATTAAATCAATTTTGAATGGACCATAATTCTGGCTGTAACATATATATATATCAGAGTACGACTGAGAAAAGTATTAATAATTATGCAGTAGTGCGTAGAAAATAAAAATAATTAAATAAATAATTATTACAGTGTGACATGACGATTGTGTTTTCAAAAATTTGTTCAACCTTTTTTTTAAAACGCATGAAACATTTTGTAGTCCACTAGTAGTCCTTTTTCATCTTTTCCTACTATACTCTTCAGGGTTGGCACGGTTTAAACCGTGTTTAAAATCCTGTTTTTTTTGGTTTTCATAGTTTTTTTTTCATGAAAAGTGATATTAAATTAGGATGTAATGAAAGTTTGATGGATTTAGGGTACATTGTACACTTTTGACCTAACAAACAAGACAGTATAATATTCATATGGATGGTGTAGGTATATTGTAATAAAAAAATACACAGCCCAGACACTGCCCTTTAATTGGTTGGACATGTCTATGACATTATAGGATTACTGTAGATGTAACGAAAGTTTGATGCATTCAGGGTACACCGTACACTGTAGTTCGAAGCCTCACTCAGGCCAGGGAGAGAGTTAAACAGTAAGATCTAATCTTACATCATCAAAGACATGCAGATAATAATAATATAACATAATAACTATTGTTGTAATTTTGTTTTAATATACATCGATGTAAATTTCTGTAAAGTCTGCGTAAAAAAGTTAATTGTGATGCCATTTTCATTACATGATCGTATTATTTGGTGTTTCTGCCGCATAATGCAGTTAAAGCCGAAGTAGTGGAGCATTTATTTACGTGAAAATCATAAAAACCGGTTTAAACTGTTAAAACCCGGTTTATTGGTTTTTTTCCCCCGAAAAACCATGGTTTTTGCCAACCCTGATACTCTATTATTAGTGTATGTATGTGTATATATATATATACTAGGAGGTAAAATAGTAAAAGATGGTAAAACTATTGTACGACTACAAATTGTTTCATGTGCCTGAAGGAAGAGAGTGAGGGCACAATCGTCAGGTCAGCCTTCAACTGTAAAAATGAAGATGGGATCGGAAACAGGAAGCTCAGACGGAAAACATTAAATGCACAAGGATCGTTATTCTAATTCTATCCCATGCCAGAGCATATTCTAACACTGATAAACAATGCCACATCTGTGCGGCTGAAAAATTCTACATCATTTTCCAACCAGAGTTGTCCTCCCTTAATAGTAGGAATGAAATTGTCACCACCTGCAGACACTAATAAATTTACCCTCAGCCGGGCATAGCTCTATGCCCTTAGTCTCTTTTGATGCTCGTGCACTACTACCACTACACCTAGTAACAAATACGATCCTTGTGCATTTAATATTTTCGGTCTGAGCTTCCTGTTTCCGATCACATCTTCATTTTTACAGTTGAAAGCCAACCTGACGATTGCGCCCTCACTGTCTTCCTTCAGGCACATGAAACAATTTGTAGTCGTACAATAGTTTTACCATCTTTTACTATTTTACCTCCTAGTATTCAGCTCCTCGATCTTTTTCTTGTTGAGCACTGTTTTACTTACTTCAGTCTTGACTGGTTTTACCATCTGTCGGGCATCTAATATTAATAATCAAGTATATATTATTTATTTATTTAAATATTTTTATTTAGTTTATGCCCCTGTGCACTCCTTGTGCCCCTCAGCCGCACTATTTTACTGATTTATATATATATCGTTATCGTCATTATAACTACGTTTACAGTTTGTTCATCCACATAAATGATAAATAATGGTGATAATAACTATTATTTGCAGCTGAATAAATTAATAATCATAATTATTAATGAAATCAAAACCATTATTTATTATTATTATAATTATTATTTTATTATAATTATTATTATTAATAATAATCGTCATCATCATTATAACAAACATACTAATAATAAGAGTCGTTAGTTACAACAACATTGTTGTAAAAATTGTGGTGTTGATGTTGTTGTTATCATCACCCCTGTTCTTTTGAAAAAAACAACTTTTCTTCAGTATTACAAACTGTGCAGTTACAGTAACTATAATCATTATTAAGCACTGTAATAACAATAATTAATAACGATGATTAATTATATGGTGGCAAAGCAATGATCATTTATAATAATTAATATTGATAAATAAATATGATTCTTGTTTTTAATTAATAGCAGACAGTAAAAAATTATTATGTAAGTAGTATGTAGAATGAAAATAGTAAAAATTGAAGTTTAGTACTGAATAAAAGAATACAGCACAAAAACAAATGACAATTAATTACAAAATTACTATAATAATAATTAGTAGGAATATTATTTTTAATTATTATTGCGCTGATTATAGATTCCTTCTAATAATAGTAAATACTATTAGTCAACAAAAATTGATGCTATTGATAATTTCAATTATTTATTATGAATTAATCAGTGAATAAAAATTAAATTGAATTTATTGTGGCAGTATTGGACAAATAGCACTGTTTAAAAAATCTTTTATTATCATTTTTCAAAATATTTTTCTGGCATTTTTGATTGATTAAATTTACCTGTCAGAGCGTAAGTACAGCAGTTCATACAGCTTGACCCAATAAATTGATAGTAGTTTGATTGGTAATCAATGAAAGGTGCTATTACATGTTAGGTTAACATTAGTATGTGTTATTGTTATTTGCCATCGCATTGTTATTATATGCTATGCTATTTGATTTAGATTGCAATTGCATACTCAATTTAATTTACTCTAATCATATTCTCCTGAAACATCATTGTACATTGCTCAACTTTGCTATATTATAGATGTGGATATAGAGTGCTGGCTACCCTGTGGATCTCTTTTTGTCAAGAAAGATTGAATACTCGAGAAATCCTATGCAACAAGAGTTATTCTTCCCGTGAAATGAGTTGCTCTTTCCTTGAAGTTGAATATGCAGTGCTCCACCATGTGGTCTACTGAGGAAATACACAAAGACGAAGGAAGACACTTCACATAGAAGAGACAGTTGTGATGAATTTGACCCTGAACCATCTATGTACTGAACATGATGACCATGTTCTAGTGGATAAGCATAGTATAATATCTTTGAATGTTTTTGTTAGAAAGGAAATCACTCTGTGTACTGATGTAAGCAATAAGTGACTTTTTACCACCGCAAGAAATAATTGGTATTGATAAGTTAAACTATTGCTATTGCATATTAAAGAATTTCATATATCTCATGGTATGCCTCACTGACGGGAATGTTTTGTAAGTCACAGCTGTCAGCAATATTTTTATTGGTGCAACCCACTGTCCCGCAACAACCAACTACATTACAACGCTTTATGCTTCATTTTCACCTCATACTCTTCATTTGATCTGCAGACATGACATTTTTGTAGCGCCTTTTATTTTTTTATCTTTACAGTGGAATATATATATAAAAAACTATATGATTTTGTGTCACATCTAAGTAATATCAGCTGCAAAAACCATCAATTGAAATATGGTGTTCGTCTTGTAGTTGTGCAGATCTTTACTTCTCAATTTCTTATTGTATATGTTCATTATATCTGTCAATACCAAATTTATATAGTAGTTACTTTACATGCACTAATTCCGATGTGAAATTTATTGGAAATTGTGGCAAATCACCTTAAAAAACTATCTGTACTTTTTATTATGAAATTAAATCATTATATTTTCAAGTCATATCACCTGTGTTTATCGTTTTTTAGTGTGTGTGTGAAAGCTACTACAGTTAAGGAAAGTAATCAAGCAATTGGAAATGAAATGGTGTATATGCATGTCACTTTAAACCATCGGCACTCTTCCATTAGAACAAGATAGAACAGATAGAACAAGAAAAGAAACGTATTTTTTAGAGGTTTAAAAAGATGCATATGTCATTGAAAATATACCAATATAAGTTTGCATTTCAGTATCAGTATAGCGATAATCAGTGCATTGAGCATAATGCTGAACCCAAATTCTTTTTCCATAATTTATTTTTGTGTGACTCTTTAACATCCGAGTGAAGTAGGAGTGTACAAAGCTGTAATGGCCTGTTTACAATGCCATCGCATGCAACCCTCATTTCTGTGGTGACTGCCTAGTGAAGGCATGAATAAGTTGTAATAGTTTAATTCTTATACGGTACGGTGAGGTAATTGCGAAATAATATTGAATGTGAGCTACAGAAATGTCAACAGTGATCATTTATGTCAACCTACTTTTATATGGGATTTTGAACTTTAGGCACTTCGTCACTATTAATGCAGAGAGGATGAAAATAATGGCTTTTGTGTGCTTGTTTTTGTTCACAGTGCTTGTTTTGAAAAATGATTTGAAACAAATATTTGGATATCAAATGCGAATATTTGATTTGACAGTTTTACTGTTTTGATTTGCCTGAAGTTCCCGCGTCCCTGATTTGATTTGGTCCATTTTTAAAACGATTTGATTTGAGTCAAAATTTTTTGATTTGCCCCCCCTCTCTGAGTAGGGTAACAGTTGTGTAGAACACTTGGCTGAGTACAGAAGAGTTGAGGATAGGCAGATCTGAGTATAGGATAGTAGATAACTTGCTAGATAGAAGACCAGTACCCACAGCCATAGCCTGTCTGTCTTGTCAAGACAGGCTACCACAGCCACTACTCTAGTTGTCACTAGTTAGACAACCACTTTTCTACATGTATTTCCTATCATCATGACATTCATCATAAAGAATAAAATTACTAATTGAAAGAATGATAGGCGCCTTTAGTGATAGCGGGCAGTCAAAGGCAGTGCTGTAATTTATAAATGAAAAGGCAAAAATGGAATGTGATGCGCTGCAGCATTGCCAACAGATTCAGTGTCAGTACATACATATGCAATTAATCACACACAACCAATGCTGCAAATCCCATGCTTGACTGATTTGAGCATAGCCCTAGATTTAAATAAGTGAAGAGATTTGTTGCGGGGTTTGTAAAATACTTTAAGGCTACGAAATTGAGTTCAGTTTGGGGAATACAACTCCAATTTACAGCTAGGGAGATAACTCCAGCTAAATTAGGATACTTTCTCAGACGGAGAATAGGAGAGGAGCTTGATAGTGGGCGCCACTAACTCCATCCGTTTTGGAGTCTGGGCACAGACTAGGTTGATGTAGAGGTGTATGTAAATGGCAGTAGGGTGAGGTTAAGATGTTTACTTGCAACAGAGATTGTTTGCAGCTGCAGTCTAATAATGGAAATAGATAGTATACGCAACTAGATGGTGTGACAATTAGTTGATCCAACAGTGTTCAGTTTGGCTGTTCACAGAGGTCGGTAGTTGCAGTAGGCACAGAGGAGCCATAACATAGCAACATGTGTGTTGAAGATTCTGATTTCATAGCGAACTTTGATGGTACTAAGTGGACAGTTCAATCGAAATGGAAAGCTGGAGAACCGGTTTTGAGATATCAGTGTGGAGAGTATAGTATATGAGATGGATGGCATCAGAAGTATGACATGGAAATTAAGCAACGGATTAGTGACAGATGGCTAGAACCACATGATGAGAAGCTGCATGGGGAGGTAAGTGCGGTGATTCCAGTTATGGCTGTTTTACAAACAAACAACGCCAGAAAGATTAGGCCTGTTATGGACTACAGTCGAGAGTTGAATAGGCTGTCAATTGTAATCCAGGTAACAATGTAGCTATTTGCCAAGAGAAGCTAAGGGAGTAGCATAAATTTGGAGACCTTGCATATACATGTACGCTTGATTTGCAAAAAGCATACTTGCAACTTCACATAGATCGGTCTTTGCAACGTTTCCAAGCTGTCCGATTTAATGGTAAAGTGTATGTTATGACTCGAATGGGTTTTGCTTTAAATGTAGCACCAAAGGTTATGACACTTATCTTGGCAAAGGTATTATCACTCGATGAAAATGTGCACAAGGGCTGTGACCACTATATTGATGATATAATAGTCAATGAAAACATGATCTCTGTGTCCCGAGTGAGAGAACATTTGCTGAAGTTTGGATTGGCATGTAAGGACCCTCAGTATCTCAGTAGTGCACGTGTATTGGGTTTAAGAGTTAAAACTTCTAACCATGGTGAACTTGAGTGGTGCAGAGATTGTGAGTTGCCTTGTGTGCAGTCAAAAGTAACCAAACAAGAACTGTATTCTTTTTGTGGTAAATATATCGGCCACTATCCAATAGCGTGATGGCTACGAGTTGCATGCAGTTACATTAAGAGAGAAGTAAATTCATGTAAATGGGATAGTTGTACACCTGATTATGTTTAGAAAATGCTGGATGACGTAGCAGAAAGAGTAGAAAATCAGTATCCAGTTTGTGGTCGGTGGAGTGTGCAGGCGTCGGATAGTGGCCAAGTATGGTGCGATGCTAGTAGTTTAGCCTTAGGAGTATGTGTGTAAGTTAAGAGGTTAAGAGGTATCAATGATGGAGCTCATGTAAACGTGGTTGAGTTGGAAGCAGAGTGAAAGCCATAAACATGGCTATTAAATGAAAACAAAAAAATGTGACCATTTTATCAAACTCTGCTGCAGTAAGGAGCTGGGTAAGATCAGTGTTGACTGACATTAAAATACCTAAGGTTAGCGGCTTGAGTGAAATGATTGTGAAGAGAAGCTTGATTAATGAGTTGATTGAGTATGGACTAACCTTGAGATCTCTCTGGTAAAATCGGAGGAAAACAAAGCTGATGAGCTGACGCGAGTTTCACGAAAGTGGCTAGCTAAGCGTATTTGTTGTGTAAATGTAATAGTTTCAGAGGAGAACATCATAGACAAGCTGCCCAAACTCCATGACACTCATCATTTAGGCGTAGATCAAACTTTACATTTAGCTAGAACTATGTGGGGCCCTAAAGTTCTTAGAAAAGATGTAGAAGAGAGAGATTGTAAAACTATGTCTCGTGTGCAAAAAAGTTGACCCAGCACATGTTCACTGGAAACTGGACATGTAAACGTAACTGATGACCGGTACCGATCGGCAACGGATATCACCCATTACAAATGTATTCCCTATTTGACTGTTATTGATTGTGGACCGAGTAGGTACGTTATCTAAAGGAAGCTAATAAATGAAACGTCTTCTTCAGTAAAAGAACAATTAGAGGACATATTTTGTGAACGAGGTGCCCCAGTAGAACTTTTGTCGAATAACGGTCCCGTTTTAGAGCATTGAGTTCAGTGCTAGATAAGTGGAATGTAAATCACATATTTTGTTGCGCATACAAAGCGTCTGGGAATGGTATTATAGAGCGTAACCACCGCACCATCAAACGTATGTTAGCTAGATATGGTGGAACAGTTGGTGACATGGTGTATTGGTACAATAACTCACTCAATGTCGACGGAATAGTGCCATGCGAGACTGTTCAATTACACAACCAAGACACCAGATGCTTTAGGTACTGTCAATCGTGATACTAGTCTAAACCCATATAAAATAGGAGATCAAGTATATGTTAAACCAGGAGTCACAAAATGTACTTCGATCTGGAGAACTGGTAACATTACTGCCCTGGTCTCAAATACCGCTGTCAAAGTTGATGGGATGACACGATATGTGAGTGACGTTAGGCTTTGCTGGCGACCGAGTGCACATATGCTATCTACATACATTTGTGATGAATTTCGGTGAGCGATTGTGTGTGATCAGATGTACCAGAAGGTGCCTTACCTTAATTACGGAAGATGTTAGCTGGAGAGCCTGCGTACCAACAGATTCCGGAGACGTCTTGGCCAAGTACCAGTGAGGAACCTCGTACTAGGAATCGTTACGGCAGTCATCTTCACCTTATCATACTACAAAAGACAAAGGGGTGTCCATCCGTACGCACGTCCGTCACCCATTTCCGGTTGGAAACGGGCGTGTCACACTTCCAGTAGGAAACGGGCTCAAAAGGCCGGTATATATGATACAATGCTGACGGTCCGCATCTCGGCCCCAGGTGCTCTCAGGGCTCCGACAGCAAGTCCCTCAGCATCGCTGCTGGGGCCGTAGCCTCAGGTTCTCAGCCCCCCACCTCGGGTGGGGAGCGTACTTGACCTGTCCTAACTGACGGGTGTTGGAACTCGGGCTATGTCGACGGGTCTGTAGCCTCAGGCCCTCAATCTCCAAACTGAGCAGGGTGGGTACCTGAACCACCCCGCCCCACCCGACGAGTGTTAGAACTCGGGCTACAATGCATTGGGACTGCTTCCTGGACCAGGAGTTATCTCCTCAATACAAGGGAGCATGACTCCTGATGGAATTCCCAAACATGACCTCACCAACAGAGGTCATGCACACGGTCCATCCATATGGAGAATAACCATATTACAAACAAATCGAGCAAGATTGCATGAGACTCGCGTCGCAGATAAAAGCCCGAAGGGGTTGTTATTTAAATATTATCGTTGTTTGTGCGTAGTTTTTAATGCACCTGTTTGTGTAAATGTCTATGGCGTTGTATTATTTGAATCAGTGTCCTAGTTTTATAAGCCAATCATATTATATTATTTTAGCCAATTGTATGTTGTGGATTTCAACTGCACATTTACATGTTCTACTTTATAAGTATTGGGGCAGATCGCCCAAGCCTTCAGAGTTCTTGGAGTAGTTGTGCGAGAGTCGAATCACTGTAAGCGTAGGGTAACGTTGTGACTCCTCATAATCATTAGCTGGAAGTAGTTGTTTTGTCAAACGTGCCAGGATTATCAAAGCACTTCGAAACACCTCTCACTGTAAGTTTTTGTATCTTGTGTTGAGGAACATATTATTAATAACAACTACAACTCTCCTTGTACTGTACAATTTATGAAGCAGAATAGCGTTTCTTGAATAATTAAACAGTTAGAGATTAACTACACTCTATGTAATTGTTACAAGTCTGCCTAACTCGATTGTTGAAGTTTAACGATTACTAGAAGTCTATCAATTGCTGAAATCTAGACACGTGCTGACTAAGCAAAATCGATGGTCGAAACGAATCTGGCTGTGTTGCGTAACAGATCCCCATATTGTGTAGAAAAAGTCTCCCGTATTGACACGTGTAATCAATTAAATACCGTATACGGCAGAGTCATACTACCGGATAGTAGAAGCTGTATAACGGATTTGTGCCTTGACACTAGTACGGCTCGCTACCACAAGCCCTAGCGCTCAATAGCTTAGGAAGGCTAAAGTATACAGTGGTCCGGTGAAGGTGTTGAGCCAACGCTCATACTAAAATCAATGTGACTTGGTACCTGTTGTAGATAATGATTCTCATGAAGATGATAGCAGTAGTAGTGACGACAGTAATGACAACGAGTCTGACTTTGAATCGAGCAGTCCATCTCGTCCTCTTCGTGATCGTAGACCACCCGCATGGCTAGCTGACTTTTATGTTAACGGACTGAGTTGATCTAGAGATCAGGGGGAGATGTGGTGTAAATATGGCATAATGTTGGACAATTATTGCACCTTGGTTAGGACCTCATGTACTATTATACTTCATTGTGACCTAGCTATGAGGCTTGTAAAGTAATGTAATAACTGCCTGTAATGTTCTGTAATAACTGCCTGATTGGTCAATTCTGTATTTGTTATGTTTTTTTGATTCATTCGAATACACGAGTCTGTGTGACAAGGTTGTGGTGATGTTACAACAAATGGTAGTCCAAGAAGTACATCTAACACATCTCTTACATGCCCCGAGCTCGCTCGGGTTGAGTACAGTAAACCGGTAATTGTCTGTTCACAATTTCCATGTGAGCAAAGTAAGAGTAAGGTCTTACATTTTGGTATCATTCTATTCAGAATCATTTGCTGTATAATTCTAAATTGTCTTTAATACATGGCCTTACGCTAGTTTTGACTTTTACAATTTTTTATTTTTGGTTTTTGTTCCTTAGCAACCAGCAATGGCGCACAGATTTTTGGTGGATGCGGTTGCTTTTGTTTTTTCGGATTTTTTTTTATAGATGGATTTTGAAAAAACCAATTATAAGGATGTTGAAAGCACCATGTTTTAAGCATAGTGACTAGTTTTGGTGAAATTTCGAGCACTGTAAGTGTAGTTTCTCACTCATTGTAATTATAATTAATAATTATTTATTATTACCCAAATCGTCATTTTTTTCATTGTAATTATTTTTCTTATTTAAAATATTTGGCACAATTTTTTTTGAAAACGAAGGAAATATACAGCCTAGCGCTCATATTCACCAAGTTTCATAACGATTGGACAAGTTTTGGCTCACTTATGAATTTTTTTAACTTTTCATTATTTATAATAATTATCACCGAAATCGGAACTATTTTCGGAGCTAATTTTTCGCATCAAAACGGCCACGGCTGTCAAAATAAGTTTCATATTCAGAATTCCCATGGTCTCTTGATCGTTTACACCAATTTCTATGAATATCAAAATAATATAAGGTTGTTAATTATTTATCAATAGTAGCCATTGTTTTTTATTATTATTACCCACAACATCATTTTGGGACAAATAAATAAATTATTTAAGAGGGTTCCATTGGCAAAGTAAAACGTAAATTTGAAAGATAACCACTGAAACATTGTCTTGGCAGTCTTTTGTTGACTTTCAAGCATTATAAGTATTTTTTTCTCTAGTTCATAAAAACCGATTAATAAGCCATTACAGATGTTGCGCAATGGCATTGTTGTGGTTTTGTGGTTTTTGATTGAGGTTATGAGGCTTTTTTTTTCAAAGCCAAACCTAGCAAATAAATAATCATTTTAGAACAAAATTTTGCCACCTTTTCATTGCTGCAATTTTTTTGTGTCTAGGACAAATATTTCTCGCGTGAAATGCAAATCCATACATCGGCCTCCCCTCGGCCTCGCTTCGTGGTTACTTGCTATGTCGCAGTGAGGGCCCAAAAGGGTGGATGGGGAAAATTTTTTTGGTTTTTTCTGTGTCCATGATAATGCCCATATAATTTTTAAGGAGAATCTTATCGTTCTCTTGGTATGTTTCACTGTTGTAGCTGCATCGAGCGGGCCGCTATAAAATAATGAAAATGAGCGGAAAACGACGAAAACCACAGAAAGCGTCCT
The DNA here is from genome assembly GCA_945261195.1 of Cryptosula pallasiana. NCBI lineage: Eukaryota > Metazoa > Bryozoa > Gymnolaemata > Cheilostomatida > Cryptosulidae > Cryptosula > Cryptosula pallasiana. The sequence goes on along the minus strand of OX183131.1, from coordinate 7,458,670 downwards.
CTTCGTGATCGTAGACCACCCGCATGGCTAGCTGACTTTTATGTTAACGGACTGAGTTGATCTAGAGACCAGGGGGAGATGTGGTGTAAATATGGCATAATGTTGGGCAATTATTGCACCTTGGTTAGGACCTCATGTACTATTATATTTCATTGTTGTGACCTAGCTATGAGGCTTGTAAAGTTATGTAATAACTGCCTGAAATGTTCTGTAATAACTGCCTGATTGGTCAATTCTGTATTTGTTATGTCTTTTTGATTCATTCGAATACACGAGTCTGTGTGACAAGGTTGTGGTGATGTTACAACAAATAGTAGTCCAAGAAGTACACTTAACAGGTTGATGTGAAACAGCCATGTGATGTGTAACACTGTCAGTGTTTGTAGGTATGTGTGTGTGTGTGTGTTGTTAGCCACTAAACAAACCGAGCAAGCAAATAATAATAAACACAGGAGATGATTTACTCATTATTACTATTGTTAATTAATTATTATTATTAGTATAACATATATATATATATTTTTAGTGTCTAGTAGTGGCTGCATTATTATCATTGTTGTAATAATAATAATCTATAATTAATAATAATGTGATATATATATATATTATAAATATATATAGTTACAGTAGTAGCATAAACAAGAAATAAATAAAAATAATTTACTCGTTACTTACTACTATTAATAATTATTATTATTTATTGCTGTCATCATTTTTTTTAAAATAATAAATACTACTATCTATTATTATTATTATTATTATTATATAATAATAATAATTAACAAATAATAAATAAATATATTATATATAATAGACATATATATATACTTAGTATCTAGCTCCTCGATTTTTTCTAGTTGAGCACCGTGTTACTTGCTTCAGTCTTGACTGGTTTTTTCATCTCTCGGGCAACTATCTTCTTAATAAATAAATATACATACATACATACATAGATAGATATATATATATATTACTAATAAAGAATAATTAATTATTTGATTGTTTCTAAACTATTTATTTAGTCTATGCCCCTGCGCACACCGACGTTGTGCCCCACCAGCCATGCCCTTACTTATATATATTAATTATAGAATAACAATATTTATTATTATTATTATCATCATGATCATCATGATGATGATGAGGATTATCAATTAATTATTATTATTATTATTTATTATAATTATTTATTAATTATTATTATCAAATTATTATCATGAAATCACATCAAAACTTCTATTGCTCCTCAATAATTATTGATTACCTTAAAAATATACATAATAACACCGAGTTTTTAGAAAAATTTGTCATCATTATTATTTATATGTCAATTATTGGGTACTAAGTCATCTCGACCCCAGGTAAACTTCGACCGGACACCTCACCCCGCACCAGTCATTTCGACCCCTGTCTCAACCTTACTTACGATCTTGAGGAATGATTTCGACTCGCACTCATATGAGCAACATTAGCCTTCACTGGCAAACCTTCGCGTTAATTTTTGGAGTTGTCCTACTTTTAAAAGAGATAACTCCTGTATTATACTTGCATTTCTGATGGAATTATTTATGTCATGTATTATAGAGTTCCCTCACTAATCAATCACATATTGACAAATAAATAAATCACTATGCAAAACAAAACACTAAAGAACCACTCCATCTGCGCAATTAGCTGTGACCAGCTGTTGAAGTTTTTCTTAACAAAACTTATTCTTACATTGGACTGTATCACTAGTTTGTACAACTGATTAAATAAGCAACATGAAATCCACTTGACAATTAATGGTTTTTTACTAATGAGCTTCAAAAAATTACTGCATTAGAAATAATAATATAACATAGAATGTGCATATTTTTTGCATATAATATGCTACAAGTTATTCAGGCTACTAAAAACAAGTGGTTTCAAACTTGGTTAGAAAATATATTCTTTATACCAACATATATGTTGCAGCAACACATAAAAACAGAACAATACAATAACCTCAAGCCAGAAATATTTGTTGATCAGTATTGTAGTATTATTACCAAACAATGTTAGTTCGAGTGGAATTTCAAAGGTTAAAATGGAACTGAAATAATTCACTAGTGAATGTTATTGACCGTGCCGTCGTATGTTAGATAATGAAAACTTGAAGATTGTGCTTTATACTGCATGCCATCTCAGTAGTATTGGAGGGAACTGCAAAATGAAAAACAAGTAACTACATACGGCGGTGTCCATATACCATGGCTGGATATTAATGAAGAGATTTATCAGTAGCGAACACCTTTTTTCTATTTTAACTTAATAAAGAAAGACTAGCAAAGCATCGACTTGGAGTAAAAAGGAGTTTTTCAATTCACAAAAGGTAAATAAATAAGTGAAAACCAGAAAAGTTAGCAAGCAATTTGGAGTTGTCTTACCAAGGAAAGACAAATAACACTTAAACGGGAGTTTAAAACGGATTAACTTTTAAAATCTTGCCAAATTACAATTTGATAAAGCAAGAATTGAATTATATTATTTCCCATTTACAATATGACAAACAAAAACTAAGCAACGAGAGAGCGTCTATGTCACATGCATTTTTGTCAGTTTTTTATCACAAACGTAATGTGGTTATTTGCATGTAAAATATGTAAGGTAACTGAAAAAATTAACACTCGAAATTTCCTGACGAAGCTGGGGCCAAAAATGGAATTCCAAACAAGGAGAAAAAACTGCAGAGTTTTGCGCAACAAGTTATAAAAACAATCAATGGGATAGTATTAAAACAGCCTCAAATAAGTTGCTCGAGAAATTTTTAATCGAAAGAATCAGAAACTGGAGCGTATTGTGTGAATTGTAGAGAGTTGACAACGTTATTTAATAAGCTTTTAGCATAGTCCAATTTTTTGCAAACCGCCTGAATACTTTGTGATACAGTTTATACGCTTTAAAAATCAAAGCTAATTTGCTGGTACACTATCAATTAGCAATTTTTTTTAACTAAACACTGATGAAAACATTTTTAGTGAAATGAACGAGAATTTTTTTTAATATTCAATTTATAACAAATAAACAATAAGAATTCTTCATATTCTTAAAAACATTTTCTTAGATTATTTGCAATCTGTTTATATGATCGAATAACTTTTTTAACGTTCATTCATTGATCACTACATCCATGTTAGAGATTTTATACAGCTATAACGAAAAACAGAATGGGTGTTTTTGGTTAAATAGCTATGCTCTTTGCAAACCTTTCATAATAATCTAGATAATTTTAAAACAGTTCAGACTATTTTAAAGTTGGATTTAAGTGATTCCAACTAGTTCTAAAGCTTTCTTACAATTTGTACACATCCAAATCGTCTGAACCATTTCGAAACAGCACAGATTATTCGCAAAATGACTATTTGGTTCGGAAATTTCTACAGTTGTTAAACAGGAAATACGATTCTATTCTATGAAAATTCAAAACTGCCAAAGCTGATGCTCAGCTATTATAAGTACTTTGTGAGATGCATTTCATTAGGCTATTTAAATTTAATACTTTCACAATTAGTTTTTTAAAGCAGAGCCATCTACACTATGATCAACTATACATAGGTGTGGGTTACTTACGGTTTCTACACTTGTTATTGCAACCTTCGCAGCCACCAGATTACGTAGAGCACTACCTAACAAACAGAGTATTGTGAGAATAAAGACATGATATATACTGCAGATATACACAGGCTGTGGTCCCTCTTCACTTTACAACCTCATAAGTTCACGTGAGGATGAAGCCTGATAAGTCAGCGTCACGATGATGTACAATATATATAACATACACGCATACAGTGCTGTAGTACAATATATATAACATACACACATACAGTGCTGTAGTACAATATATATAACATACACACATACAGTGCTGTAGTACAATATATATAACATACACACATACAGTGCTGTAGTACAATATATATAACATACACACATACAGTGCTGTAGTACAATATATATATAACACACACAAACAGTGATGTAGTACAATATATATATCATACACACATACAGTGCTATAGTACAATATATATAACATACACACATACAGTGCTATAGTACAATATATATAACATACACACATACAGTGCTATAGTACAATATATATAACATACACACATACAGTACTGTAGTACAATATATATAACATACACACATACAGTGCTGTTGTACAATATATATAACATACACACATACAGTGCTATAGTACAATATATATAACATACACACATACAGTACTGTAGTACAATATATATAACATACACACATATAGTGCTGTTGTACAATATATATAACATACACACATACAGTGCTGTTGTACAATATATATAACATACACACATACAGTGCTATAGTACAATATATATAACATACACACATACAGTACTGTAGTACAATATATATAACATACACACATACAGTGATATAGTACAATATATATAACATACACACAATGTACAGTACTGTAGTACAGTATATATAACATACACACATACAGTGCTATAGTACAATATATATAACATACACACATACAGTGCTATAGTACAATATATATAACATACACACATACAGTGCTATAGTACAATATATATAGCATACACACATACAGTGCTGTAGTACAATATATATAACATACACACATACAGTGCTTTAGTACAATATATATAACATACACACATACAGTGCTATAGTACAATATATATAACATATACACATACAGTGCTATAGTACAATATACATAACATACACACATACAGTGCTGTAGTACAATATATATAACATACACACATACAGTGCTATAGTACAATATACATAACATACACACATACAGTGCTAGAGTACAATATATATAACATACACACATACAGTACTGTAGTACAGTATATATAACATACACACATACAGTGCTATAGTACAATATATATAACATACACACATACAGTACTGTAGTACAATATATATAACATACACACATACAGTGTTATAGTACAATATATATAACATACACACATACAGTATTGTAGTACAATATATATATAACATACAGACATACAGTACTGTAGTACAATATATATAACATACACACATACAGTACTGTAGTACAATATATATAACATACACACATACAGTGCTATAGTACAATATATATAACATACACACATACAGTATTGTAGTACAATATATATATAACATACAGACATACAGTACTGTAGTACAATATATATAACATACACACATACAGTACTGTAGTACAATATATATAACATACACACATACAGTGCTATAGTACAATATATATAACATACACACATACAGTACTGTAGTACAATATATATAACATACACACATACATTGCTGTAGTACAATATATATAACATATACACATACAGTGCTATAGTACAATATATATAACATACACACATACAGTACTATAGTACAATATATATAACATACACACATACAGTATTGTAGTACAATATATATAACATACACACACAGTGCTATAGTACAATATATATAACATACACACATACATTGCTGTGTAATACGCCATATATAACACTGAACAATACTCACCTCTGACAGGAGACAATTAGTAGTTAACTTGTTCAAGAACTTGTTGGAGTTTTCTGATAAACTGGATGATGAAATAGGATGAGGGAATGAATTTCTGCCTCATTTCCTGCCACACGCAAACTTCACTTACAGCATGCTAATCGTATGTACTAGGAATGTACATTAGCATTGTACAGGATCATAGCACAATAATACACGGTACACTACACAGTACACTACACACTTCACTACAAACAGTACACTGCACACAGCACACTACACATAGTACACTACACAGAGTACATTACACAGAGTACACTACATAAAGTACACTACATACAGTACACTATATACAGTACATTAACCACACAATGCACTAATATAGTACACTACACACAGCACTACACACAGTATACTAAACACAGTACACTATACACTACACAGTACACTACACAGTATGGTACACTACACAGTATAGTACACTACACAGTACACTACACACAGTACTCCACACACAGTACACCACACTGTACACTACACACAGTACGCTACACTCAGTACTCCACACAGTACTCCACACACTGTATACTCACCTCAGCTTCTCCAAAGTCAGCTGTCTTACTCTTGGTGCACACAAGTCTCTGGGCCCGTCAGTGAGAGAGTCAGCACTGGTGAGTCCAGTAATTGGCATATCAGAGCCTTGTTTCTACAACAAACAGTACAGTATTACACCTAGTACTACAGTATTACATCCAGTACTACAGTGCTACATCTAGTACTACAGTATTACATCTAGTACTACAGTATTACATCTAATACTACAGTGTTACACCTAGTACTACAGTGTTACATCTAGAACTACAGTATTACATCTAGTACTACAGTATTACACCTAGTACTACAGTATTACATCTAGTACTACAGTATTACATCTAGTACTACAGTGTTCCACCTAGTACTACAGTGTTACATTCAGTACTACAGTGTTACATCTAGTACTACAGTATTACATCTAGTACTACAGTATTACATCTAGTACTACAGTGTTCCACCTAGTACTACAGTGTTACATTCAGTACTACAGTGTTACATCTAGTACTACAGTATTACATCTAGAACTACAGTATTACACCTAGTACTACAGTATTACACCTAGTACTACAGTGTTACACCTAGTATTACAGTGTTACATCTAGTACTACAGTATTACATCTAGTACTGCAGTGTTACATTCAGTACTACAGTATTACATTCAGTACTACAGTGTTACACCTAGTACTACAGTGTTACATCTAGTACTACAGTATCACATTCAGTACTACAGTATTACATCTAGTACTACAGTATTACATCTAGTACGACAGTGTTACACCTAATACTACAGTATTACACCCAGTACTACACCTAGTACTACAATATTATATCTAGTACTACAGTATTACATCTAGTACTACAGTATTACACCTAGTACTACAGTATTACACCTAGTACTACTAGTATTACACCTAGTACTACAGTATTACACCTAGTACTACAGTATTACACCTAGTACTACAGTACTACACCTAGTACTACAGTACTACACCTAGTACTACAGTATTAGTATAACAGTACACAGTAATGTCACAGACACCCACCAGACGCTGTCGAAAGTAAATCACTTACCCTCCATTCTTGCGATGGGGTTTCTTGCTGTCGCCATCATCCTACAAGTTGAATTGATACTAATATTTCTTTATCACACTGCACACAGTTCAGTTGTATTATGTATCAAATCCACAATATAGTTTTATTTATGGCAACTAGCAAGAGTGGTAAATGATTAGCTGTGTAATAAATAAATAATGTTATTAGCTTTACCTGCCCATACACCATGGAGAAGAAGATAAATTGAATGCATAAAGAGTTTCCAGACAGTTCCATCATCCATCCAAACACAAGATCATCCAGTCAATGTCAATGCAGCTTGTATAAAAGAGTATCTTCACTGCAGCAGAGCTGCTCTTCACCTGTTGATACCTTGTGAATATTACCAAAGTTGTTGTACCACATGGAGAAAGCAACTTCTGTAATTATAACTAATAATAATAATATGTCTGTGTCAAAGATAGCTGTGTCAAATATATGTCTGTAGCAAAGATAATAACTTTTACTACTACTCTTACTAAACGATGATGATATGTAATGTCTTTCTTGACCATAATAATAATAAACACCAACACTGCAAAATGAAGCAGCATTTATTGACAGTACTCAAAATGATGTTTTATTTATCTAAATCATAAATAGCTGCAACAATAATAAATAAGAATAATAATTATTATTATTAATTATTATTAACTTCAACTAATAACTATTATTATAATAATTTATTATTATTATGACCATCATCATAATGATGTTATGTGTTGCAAAAAATAGCTAGCTGCACAAAACAAGGATTTTTGTAAATTCTCATAGGTTTCTACAGCGAAATTTAGTTTTATTAAAAATATTAGATACTCAGCTCTAGAAGTATAACTGCAAATCAAATCTTACTTACTTACCTGTTCGTGTGGCACAAAAATTGAAGAGAGCTATTTTTACCGCCATCTTGGGTCGAACTGACTGCTCCTGGGCTCAAGTGACTCTAGGTCGAAACGTCGCTTGGGTCGAGGTGACTGAGATTCCAATTATTGGTATGAAAAACGCGCGAGACAGTTGTCTATAATAAAAATGGATTCACTGTAAACATTTTTTGTGTAAAGCAATTTCATTGGTCGAATGCACAGCCGCACTAAACGGTTTTGTAGATTTGGTAGCAATTATTTTACAATCGATGCACAATGATAATCACGAGCGCCGTTTGTAAAAATATTATATATAACGCGTAAAGCGATTCTGACTGTGTTTTCGCATTACTATTTGAACACTGTGCTCGTGCATAATGAAGGTACGATAGTTTGTTTTGAAGGTTCGATCGTTCAGAATGAATGTAATATCTTCAAGAGCAAGCAAATCCAAGACTTTGCATGCTCTATCATCTGGAATGAATATGATAAAATAAAATATTTTGAAGGTACTAAAGAATAGAATGAATGTACTAGAGTGTATATTGAATGTACTAAAGAGCAGAATGAACGTGCTAGAATGTGTTTTGAATATACAAGAAAGCGGAATGAATATGCTAGAGTGTATAATGAATGTACTAAAGAGTATAATGAATATGCTAGAGTGCATTTTGAATGTACTATAAAGCGGAATGAATATACTAAAGTGTATAATGAAGCACATAGTGCAAAATGAACACCATAAAGTCAATAATGAATGTGGGAAATTGAAACAAATTTTGGAATTTTTTTACAAACGGCACTCCATACAGTGTATCTGGAGTCTTTGCTGGCTCCAGCAGTGCAGGTAATGTTACCCTCAAATGTAAGGGCTTGGTCACACTAGAGTGTTTTTGAACGAAACGTTATTCACAGTCAATCCTCATCAAACATTCAACCTGCCACGCTATTGCGGACGTAAATAACTAGTAACCAATAAATGGACACTAGTAATTTTGGGCGAGCCTACTGTTGGGTTGATGAAATTAAAAAAAAGTGTTAATGTTTGATTTGCGGTTTATTTTTGCCAAATCACAGAGCAAGGATTTCAACCGAACTTCATCAGTAATTGTTGAAAGTCAACAGCTGCACCTTCAATGAAACATGCTGAAGAGTAAATGTTTGTGAACTCACGCATGCGTACTTCCAATTTGTTTGTCAAATTGTTAGGAAAAACTTGCTAGTGTGGCCGAACTTTAAGAAACTTCTATTTTATCTAGCACTAATTACTGATGCCAATTCTAACTAGCTTTTGATTTAAAGAGACGCTCAAAAAACATGTTTAACTAGTTTCAACGGTTAAAGTTAGCTTCCAGTAAATTTTCTTCCTTATGAGGACAAAAATTAAAATTTCCTCTTTCAATGTTTAACAGTTCAAGACTGGAAGGTTTTATTAGTGGTTTCAGAAACAAAGTTTATTTAGAGTTTTGGTCCAGGAAAAAAATGGGACAGGTGGAGTTGAAGCCATACATTAAATTTCAATAAAAAGCTTAAACTATAGGGAACGCGTGATATTTTATTTAATCATTCGGCTTGATGGTGGTTGCTCTCAGTAATAGAACTGTTTTGTAGAAAATTTTGAAAAAGAGAACTTCAAGCTTTCGTCACTTATGTTTACATTTTGGCAGTTTATGGGTTGCTGACAGTTTTTTAAACAGTAGCGGAACAAATAGTATTTACTGAATGCAGTAATAAAAGATATTCTCATTGTATTGTTAAACGGTACATTCTTTCATACAAAGCGCTCATCGATAAATAATTAAAACATTTTTAACTATTCTCTGAAGTCATGTTTTCAAACATTATTTTTTAGTCGCATCAGATTTTCTCACTCAAAAGTTTGCTCAATACAAGGCGTTATTTCAATTTTGGTCAAGTCGATTATTTCACTATTGGTTTTGAAGTTATCACTATTTTACGGAGCCCGCTGTTATAAAGCATTTTATTTTAACTTTGTTTAATAGGTTTCGTAACAAACTAAATTCATTTACTATTAGTTGCACGGTTCTTTTGCTCCTATAGCATATAAGTAACCTTGTTAACAAGTTTCACATCACTTTTTGTTTTTTCTTATTTAAAAAAAGCGCATAAGCTCGTTTTTACCTGATACATTCATAAAATGTATATTGTAGGTGCTATGATAGCAGTGATACTGGTAATTAAGTGCATCGTAGCTTAGCTACAAGTGTTAGCTACTTATCCAGAATGGTTCAATTGGTAAGTCAATGAATTATTTTGTATATATTGTTACAGCTATTGCATTGTTTCACTATTTCCACACAAAATTATTGTAATAGGCACTATTGTACTGCAAACACGAGGAAAGCTTTGCTTTTTTTCTACTGATTATTGAAAAAAAACACTTGATGTTTATTGTGATTTTGCCAAAGAGAAATTAGTTCAACTCTTTATAGATCTACGTTGAACTTTAACTTTGAATATGATACAGTAGCCAAAAAGCCAAAGAAATTACAAAGTGTGGTTTTAGTATAAAAATATTAGTTTACAAAGAAAAACAAAATTAATGCTTTATAAATGATTGTTAAGACATATATTTGACACTTCAAAATCTGTTTTCTTTTTGTTTCAGGCACAATGAATCGCCAAATCCTTATCAACACCAGTGAAACCATACAAAGTTCTGATGTCATCACCATAATCTATATTATGAGTATATCAACCTTCAACTCTTCCACACTTTCAACTGTTTCTCCTGCTTTCTGAAGTGAAGCCGTTATGCTGATAATTGCCAGCTTGTGTTTTGTTGTCAATTTTGTCTCATTATACGATATTTCTTCTTGCACCGACCAAATAAACTATTACCTGTAACTTTCTGGGTCTGTTTTGGTACAACCAGAACCTTTTGTGAAAAAGAACCTGCTGGGGACCAATCAGGGTCTGTCTTCCTTCTGTACTAGCTCAATCTGTCTCGGATTACAAATCCACATTTCGCCATCATCAATATACCGACAGGTTCTCACCGTTACAAGAGGCAAACAGCAGCAAGTCAGCGCTATGTAACTGTCATTTGACAATAGACAGACTTCCCCTGTGTTATGTCTTCCGAACCCTAACAGTTTCGTAACGGAGAAAGTAAACTTAGTTGAAACTGCAATGATTTAAAAAATCAGCCTTCCATGAATTTGCTTACTATATGTATTTTCAGCTAAATCGGTATGAGCATATTCATAATAAAAAACCAGTTCATACCCAGATATCATAGTGATTTATTGCAAAGTAATTATCTAATAAAATGCGTTTTACTGTAAAATAACAACCACAAAAGATTTGCGTGGTAAAAATACTATAATTTATTGGTTGCCTATGTTTAAATAATTCCATTGCAATGTTTAACAAAAAGGATGTAAATGACAATATTTATCTAATTGAATAACTATATGGACATATACATGATGTTATGTTATGATATGTTATGTTATGTTGCAATCAGACAACTATAAAAAGTTTTCAAAATCTATGGTCACAGCATCTGAAGAACCATATGTCTTTGATTTTTAAAAATACCAAAATTATTGTCACGTTTCTGTTAATTCAAATTGTTAATTCAAACCTTTCAGCCAACCATGGTCGTAAATTCCACATTGAAGTTAATGTTTTCTTTCTCATGAATGCATTTAACAAAAATACAATATGATATAAAGACAAATTAACTAAAAAATTTGAAACATGTCCTTGTATATAATTCCATCTGGTGATAAACTGTTTCTGGTAATTGAACAGATTGAGAATGACTGCTATATCAGCGTTACACAAGAAACAAATGGGAATGCCCTGACATAATGGAAGCAGTTGCCTTGCAGCCTTGGATGACACTCAGTATATGAAGATTGTAAAGCACTGAGCCAATCCTAAAGATAAGAGAAAGACTCAACTTTAACTTTCTGAACTATAACCATCAACTCCGTTTATTTATCCATGCGCTTGTGTCTGCAACTATATATAATAAGAGTACTTGCGACCTCTGCTCACCGAACACGATGCAATAAAATTAATCAGACCGGGAATAAATTTAAACAATAAAGAATAATTTAGTTAGGAGCTTGTAGGTAAGCAAAAAGTAGCTTACTGAATAAAAAAAGTATTCAGTGAGTGTGTTTTTCGTAGGTCGTGAATAAAACTGAACACCAAATAACTAATAACAAGCGATTTGTCTTTTTTTCATTTTCATATACAGGTTTTAATTTCTTAAAAAACAATTCAAACTAATTGTGAGCATTCAAAGTTTACCAAATTAAAGGGCAGCTTTACAAACTATTCCAGTTTATAGTAGTTCAAATTTTATTATTTTCTTGATTATTTTAAAAATTGGGAGCTATCTTCTTTATGATTTGTTCAGTAAAATAACATTTCATTGAATACTTAAGTTGTTCTAAACTGATGTTCGGTTGCATAGGCGACGTATTGAATTACGAACACCTATTATTTTTTGTATTCTGTTCCACGAACAGGCCGCGAATTCTCATACTGATTGTGATATACTTAGGTGATTGTATTGTGTTATGTAATGCAATTTTTGGCCAGTATTGTTTCTGTTGCAGTTCTATTCTGTATATGTAGTGATTTGTTCCTGCGCGTTGTACATAAAAGGCTTGACAGTGCATGCTGACTTGAATATAAAGAGAAATTATAGATAATACTTTGTGAGTGCAGATTTGGTGACTTTCAACCACTAATTGATGAACTATATACACTAGATGAACATTGGTGAATTAAAAAACAGAGTTTTGATACAAAAATTATTCAGCACTAGAATCGTTCTCAAATAACCTCACTGCGAAAAAAAAAGTTTTAATAGATTGAACAAATGAGTGTTGCTAACCTTTGTAGTAACAGAGCCTGGAACTACAGTAGTTGAAATGTAACAAACTTTATATTTTAGAGCTGGGATGATTAATCGGAAACGAAAACACATTTTAACGATGAAACCTATCCACTTTTAAATGTGCCGATAAGACTTTCTGACGTCTATCTAGTTAAATTTTCCTGGTTATGCAGAGGTTTAGCAACTTATTGAATTGTTTTTTTGTATTTTAGGTACAATAGTTGCAGTGGTAATAATAGTTTTAGTCCTGATAGCTGTAGCTGTGGGGGTAGCAGTTTGTGCCAAGAAAGGTATACTCAGGTATGTCGGCTGACGCACCCAACTACCAAGCTTTATTACATAAAAATTTTGTTTTGGGACTCACTATAGTAAATACTAAAGCCATGAAACCGTCTCTCAATATTTCATTTCAACCATTATTGTGAAAGTTTTAGCGGACAGAGAGATCTCTTCAATTGATCATCACCAAAATTATTGAACTTTTGTTTTGCTTGGTTGCACAACACAACATAATACTTGCTTCGAGTGAAATTGCTTCCAAGTTTTTGTTTTCAACTTATAATAGAAATTCCAAAAGCGCACTTACTTCTTAACAATTACAATTGGATAATGGTTTGAAGTCTGCGGTCATTATTCTTTATTCATCTCTGTGACTATTCATCAATAAAAGGGGTGGAAACACAAAGTAAACGACAGACTATTTATTAGATTAAATGTCAAAGGCCGTGTTTGAGAAATCGCGATGAATTTTTCATATTCTTGCTGAAACTTTTTTTCTTCATATACCTGCATATGTCTGAACACTGTGTCTAACAAACTTTGTATTTCAACATCAAGTCTATGTAAAATGTTTCCATTCTGAATAAAGGCATTACGTATAACTTCAACTTATTTAGGAGTTTGAAGTTATATATGATGTTAGTAGTAATATATGAGCAGATCTCCCTACCAAGTGTTTTTTTGCGGATTTGATCTTGGAGTTGAGGTAATGGGTTACGGCGTTGGATGGATTCGCCGAGTTTATATTGTATTTTATTTGAGGGGTATTTGAGTGGCATTTGAGTGGCATTTAAGTGGCATTTGAGTTTTGATTATTTTTTTACTTGATTTGAACTTATATGGCATATAGATTTTGTGAATGTGTGGCATTGGATTTTTTTTGATACTTTTTACATTGTATAAAAATGGAACGTAATATGATTGTATTGTTATTGGGAGTTAAGATGTCGACAGAGGATGATGTTGAGATGAGACCGATGAATGAAGTTGATACTGTTGATGGTACTACACGTGATATGATAGATGTTTTACCGAGTATGAAGCGTAAAGAGTTGATAATTATGATGATTTTGGTATTTGTCGTAGGATTTTCCACTGTTGGAGGTGTTACTGAGTTTAGTATGTATGAAGGAGCTATGGAAAAAATACAAAAAGCGAGAAACTCTCCTGTTGGAATCATAAATGAAACTACTGTTGGTTGATGAACATCTTTTTATGATGAATGGGAAACCTGAAGATTATGACCCAAGGATGCGTTCTCCTTTTACAGCAATGATTGCAGGACCAACTGGATCGGGAAAGACGCAAGCGATTTTTCGAATGATTGAAGCTAGTCAGACTATAGCACACCCCCCACCAACAGAAATTCACTACTGTTATGGAGCCTACCAAAAAGCCTTTGATGATGTACCAGGAGTGATTTTTCATGAAGGGATGATAGATATAACAGTGAGTTTCCCCAGAGATGGTAAAAATCGATGGCTGATAATTGATGATCTCATGGATGAAGTTTCTGGTAAAGCCGATGTCAATGCTTTGTATACAAAACATAGTCATCATTTGAACATAAGTGTGTTTTTTATTGTTCAGAATCTGTTTTTAAAAGGAAATCGTACAATTTCCTTGAATAGTCATTATTTTTTTCTTTTTAAAAATCCTAGAGATGCTTCTTCTATTTCCTATTTGGCTCGACAATGTTTTCCATCAAAAGTAAAATACGTACAAGAGGCTTTTGAAGATGCAACAAAAGAGCCATACTCTTATTTACAAATAGATACGACTCAACAAACGAATGATCAACATAGACTATTGGGAAATTTTACATCGGATCTCCCTATGATATTATATGTACCTAAGTAAAAGGATATAAATACAATTACTATTCATTTCCCCTCAATCATATTTTGTTATTCAACGACGCAACACGAAAGAGTTATAATGACTAAAGATTTGGAGAAAAAATTAACAAGAAATGCTGCTGTGTTGTTATCACTCAACAATGCAACCTTTGCTATTCAAAAGTCTGTTATAGCCAAAGCCAAAAAGGAGTTTATTATGACTCTAATGGAATGCGCTAAAGCTATTATAAATGGAACGATACCATTGACATCATCTCAGTACAATCAGTTGCAGCGGAACGAGAAGGATATTAGTGCTTTAGTAAGAAGATCAACGTTAGATGATAAGAAAGCTGTATTGCAAAAAGGAGGATTTTTAGGCGCTCTACTAGGACCTATCATCAGCAATATAGTTCCTGGGTTATTTAAAAGTGTGCTAGGAGGAGGGAGAAGATAAAGATGAAAGTCTCAACACGAATGATGCGAAATAAAATGGCAATTTTAGCTCTGGATGAACTGAGTAAGAAAGGAAAAATCGCTATAGTCGAAAAGGCTAACTCAGATTTGTTTCAACCATTGATAGAAAGTGTTAAAAATATTATATTAGGTAATGTTCCTCTTGATTCTGAGCAGTTTATTGAGTTGCAGCGTTACAAGAAGGAACTACATAGGCTTAGTGGTAGAGGGACAGTTGATGATAAGCGTAAAATTTTGATTCAGACCGGTAGAGGAAATCTTTTGGATGCTATTGTAAACCCTATTGTATCTGTTTTGTCATCGATAAAAAGATGAATCGCCAGCCTTTAACATTCTTCAAACGTATTTTTAGACTCACTGAAAATGAATACTATAGATTAACGGAAAAAAAGGAGAATAAAACAGTGATAAAGGAAGAGAAGACTAGACTTCCATTGTATTATAATCCTATGGAAGCTAAAACGGTGAGAAATATGAAGAGAAAGCGAAATTATCTACTGGAAACGGCTTATGATTCCGACTTATCCTCACACGAAAAGTTAGATGAAAATGTTGAAAACCTACGTAGGTATTTGTCTGATGTCAAAAAGATTAAAAGTAACCAAAATCAGACACAAAAGGATAGTTGGAGTCCCATTAAGAGAAAAAAGATGGAGTCTATTTCTCCTTTAGCCAATAGCACAGTTATTGATGATAAACCTAATACCCTTTCACCAAATGCTCATAAAGACATTGAGTTAGAATCAGTGAAAATGGATGATGATGATGACATTGAGATGGAATTAATAAAACGGAGGTTGTTTGATACTGAAGACTCAACCCTACTTGGAAATATATTTCTAACTGATGGAGAAGATGAGCATGATAGTGAAAGCGAAAATTTAAAAGAGTTTGAAAAAAAAGCAACTGAATTAACAAGAAAAAAGAGTGATCAAACGATTGCTGTCAGAATGTTGAGTAATCTGAGTAAAATTGGTAGATTCGACTCGGACAAGAACAGACTGAAAATTGGAGAACATTGGTTGAATCCTAAGACTTCCAAAACTTTACTACGAGACGTTCTAACTGAAGGAGGTAAAATACAATCGGGAAATACCAATTACAGTAGATTTAAAAGCTTGCTAACTGATGAAGGAATCACAACTGTCAGAAAATCCCCGCATCAAACACGTAAGAGTCAGAAGAAAAAGTTGATCATTCCAGGTACTAATTCATGGACATCGACACGCTAAAAGAGTTGTATTACAATCCTGCATTACATACATCTCTACGAGGAGCTAGAGCTTTACTGAAAGCTCGTAGAAAACGAGAGGGAGAAAAAAGAATCCGTGAATGGTTGAGTGGTGAGGATGCCTACACGTTACATAAAAAAGTTGTAACCAAGTTTAAGCGTCGTCCTACAATTGTAGCTGGAATAGGGGAGCAGCTACAGGTAGATTTGATGGATGTTCGATCTCGAAGAGATGAAAATAATAATACAGCATTTTTACTGACTGCTATTGATTCTTTATCTAGAAAAGGTTGGGCTGTGCCGCTCATCAACAAATCAGGGCAGGTAGTGGCAAGAGGATTGAGAAGAATACTGGAAGGGGAAAACTATAAAGCTTTACAATCCGATAAAGGTAAAGAGTTTGACAATGTCAATGTAAAGACTCTCCTGGCAGAAAAAAAAATCAAGCGCTTTACAACCGAAAATGAGACGATAAAGGCATCGATGGTGGAACGTTTCAACAGAACTTTAAAAGAGAAGATATATAGATATTTGACATATAAAGATGATGACAGATACATTGATGTTTTACCAGAAATGGTTGATGCATACAACAACACAATTCATGGTGCTATAGGTATGAGACCGAATGATGTGAATTTTCAAAATCAGGAACTTGTATGGAATCGTGTGTATGAAGGAGGTGAACATAGTTTAGCTCAAGAAGTAAAACTAAAGATTGGGGATTATGTGAGAATAAGTAAGGCAAGAGGAGCGTTTGAAAGAGGATACACTCCGAATTGGACGATTGAGATTTTTATAATCACTGATGTATTATCGATGAAAAACCTGTTGTATATAGGGTGAAAGATTTGGCTGAGGAGATGATTGATGGTACCTTTTACGAAAAAGAGTTGCAAAAAGTAAAAAAACCCACGATTTTCAGAATTGAAAAGATATTGGGAAAAAGAATGAGAAGAGGTAAAAGACAGATTCTGGTTAAGTGGTTAGGGTACGGAGAAAAGTTCAACGAGTGGGTAGATGAATAGTTTATAAGGAAAGAACGGTTGATATAATCCTCATACGTTGAGAAAATGTCGATGCTGATAACTTTACCCTCAAACTCTAGCGGTGAAGAGTTTCCTGATAATAACAATTCCGAATTTACAGTGAGACTGTATAAATATTTGGTTATCAATGGCGGAAAATGGGAGGTAGGTCTGCTAGATATGTCTTATTCTAATAATTGGAAGAATGTTACCGAAGGAAAAATATATCTAGAAAAGACTAATGTCTCTGGTAAAAGCGAAAAGTCCTTCATCTTAATCGGTAATGGAAGATATGATAGTATGGAGGAGTTGGAGGAGATTATACGAAAGCGAATGAGTGAAATGGATTTAGACAAAAAATTTGCCATCTCCTACAACAAGATCACCAACACTACTTTACTAACTAACAGCGATCCTGATACTGCCATAAGCTTTTCCAAAGATATAGCATATATTTTTGGATTTGAACCAAAAACTATGTACCCTCATGGTGGATACAATAATATCTCACCCCCTGATATAAATTCTGGTTTAACATCTCTGTATGTTTATTCCAACATTGTTGATAATAGAATGGTAGGAGATACGAATGTACCTTTACGGGGAGTAGTTCCGGTTCAAGGAAAGAAGAATAGTGTTGTGTATCAAGAATTTAAAAATCCTCACTATGTTGACGCTTCATCACTAAATAGTGATCTGATTCAAGTACTTATAACGAGTGACGACGGCCAACGAATACCATTTGATGGTGGAAAGGTTGTGTTGACGGTTCACTTTAGAGAGAAAATATTATAATGAGTTTGGTACGATACACCCCTGAGGACTCAAAAGATTTTTTTGATGAGTACTACAAGATGCAAGCTGGAAATGGAATTGGAGTGTATAGTGGACGGCGGGTGTTGCCTAATATGAGAGGAAATGGACTTGGTAGTATTTTTTCAAGTATACTTAAATCCGCAGCACCAATGCTGAAAAGAGGAGCAATTAGTTTGGGGAAAAGAGCACTGTCTGTAGGTGAAAATGTAGCGCGTGATGTCATCGATGGACAAAGCTTTGCAGCATCAGCAAAGAAGAGGGGGTTGGCAGAGTTGAATGATCTGTGCTCAATGCAGTCCGTCTAGATAGTATGAAATGGAGAAAAACAAAAGGTGGAAAGAAGAGAAGAGGTGTTGGTAAACGTGGCATATTTTAATAGTAGCAGAATCCGCTATAAAGACAGCAGAGCTTGATAACTATATTCATTAAGCAGTAACACCTCAAGCAATCATCATTTGCAAAAGATGGCTAGCCTAAATGGAACAACAGGTAATAAGTTGGAAGGTTCTTCCTACAACATAAATCCAACGTTGGATGTATTTGCTACGGAACCAACAAACATATCGGTAGAGAGATCGGAATATGTTGTCATCAGGCCTGATAGGTTAGATCCTTACGGTAGTATTGAGTTAACCTTGTCAGGAAGCACTGAACATTACACAGATCTCTACAACTCGTTTCTGCAAGTTGAAGCCACAGTTGTTCAAGATGATGGAAGCAATATTACAGGTAATGATGATGATGCAGTTGTGTGGATGGGGGATTCAATGCACACATTATTCAGTGAGTTGAAAATGTCGATAGAAGGAACCACTGTTGAATACGCTAACAACTACGGTTTACGCTCCTACTTTTCACAACTACTCGAAAACAGTGCAGAAAGAAAGAAATATCAAGGTAAGATGGAAGGATGGCTGTATGATGATTCAACTAGCAAAGACGCTGCTAATCATAAAACCGCAGATAAGAAAAAGAGGAGAGCTCTAATCATAGGTGAAAATACAATAGAATTAACTGGAAAACCTCATCTTGCATTATTTCAGCAGAAAAAACTAATAATTCCACGTCCTAGCATGCAGCTGGAGTTTGAGCGTGCCTCCGGCAAACTAGCTTTGTTTGCTGCGAATGAAAACCCTGCAGGAGGAGCAAAGATTAGAATTGATAAATTTGAACTTCATCTTTGCAAAGTTAAGGTGAATCCTACAATACAAAACTCCCAACTCAGTTTGGCGTTGGAAGGTCACAACTACATTTATCCAGTTGATCGAAAACGGATAAACTATATGGAATTTGTGCTGGGGTTGCGCAGATTGACATCACTTTGGAAGAAAACAAACAAAAACCTAAACAGATCTATTTAGGTTTAGTTAATCACAACGCAATGAACGGACGTTTTGCCTTGAATCCATATAGAATGACACACGCTGATGTTGATAGTATTGTATTGAGAGTTGGTGATTGTCCAATTGGAAGAAGATTTGAGCCAAATTATGCTAGAGGGGTTTTTGGAAGAGAATATCATCAGTTTCTACACGCTACCGGAACTTTGCTTGAAGGTGATAGTCTCGGTATTACGAAAGAACAATACCTTGATGGTACTACACTTTATGGATTTGATTTGACAGGTGATTTTCTTAAAGAAGGATTTCACTCTATGAAAAATGTCACAACAAGTGTGGAAATTCGTTTTAGCACTAACACGACTGATGGATTATCCTTGGTAGCATACTTTGTAAAAGACGGTGTGCTGGAGATGGAAAGCATTCTTCAATTAACTATCGGGGGAGACGCAGTGCTTTAAACAGAAAGTTAGAGATGAATACCATGCAAATTCATTCGATCTTATCTTCAGACGTTTTATGTCAAAGCGTAGGGATTCATGTTGGAGCTAGAGAACAGTTTTGGAAGCAAATTTGCAATTTTCCAACAGGATGTTTCGTATTCAACACCCATTATTCTCATCAACCTGGAGAGCATTGGTTGGCTGTGTACGCTAATGATTCAGAGGTGGATTTTTTTACTCATTCGGGCGTTCTGTTTCCTTTTATCCAGATGTAAATGAAATACTGAGTATTCATGGAGGATATGAAACAATACGAAGTAATGAAACACAACTACAAAATTTTTTGTCAACTGTATGTGGCGATTATTGTGTATACTTTTGTTTACTGAGAAGTAGAGGATGGAGTATGGATGAAATTGTTAGAAGTTTACGAGACATAGGAGATAGTGAGATGAGAGATCACTCAATACGGAGATTTATCATACAGTCCTATCCTAACTTCGAGTTCATAGAAGATAATACAGTAGAAGGAATAGATGGTGTACATATACAAGGAACTAATTTACTAAGTAAATTGTTAAAATAAATTATTATAATTGATTTTTATTTGATATAACAAATAAAATGAATAAAATACAACTTATCTCATTATTTGTGCTAAACACTACAGAACTTATAAAAACTATTATTTTGTAATGTTTCAAGCAAGAAGTAAATAAGATCTTCTCATTTTCTTCCTCAGGAGCGCTCTTTAGTTATATCTAAAAGACATAGTAACTAATGACTCTATCATACATAGTTATATGAATTAATTTTACAAAAATACTGCGAATCTTTCTTTAAATAGATATGAAACTTACCATCATAGAAGACGAGTCATGTCCTTTGTGTTATCGATTAAGACTCCGATGTGCTGTTCTGGACAATTCTCTTTTTCATTTTCATCAAAGTAGGAGAGACAGGTGTGTTGCAGCGAAGTATCAAACAGTTCTGAGGCTTGAATGAAAGCTTGAAGAGCTGAGAGTAGAATGATGTCGTAGGAAATCATGTTGTTCGTATTTTGTTTTAGTCCTTTGAATACGATTACACCGCTTTTTTCCGCCACCACAGATGAAGCTATTTGAGCAGGGATGCTAAGATCTCCAATCAATAGCTCTCTTTTCACCATACATCTGTAATTAGCCGCCATAATATCAGCAGTCTTGTTCCAACGAGTATCACATTTTCTTAGCATTCCAGGATTCTCATAAGCTATAACACTTCCTGTCGGAAAATCGTGTAGGTGAGCAACACTGAAATAAGCCTGTATTTGTCTCAAACTCTTGCCGTACAATGAGTTGAATGGATCGTTGATCTTTCGATTATATCCTTGAGATTCAGTGGTACGAAAAATCGCATCTCCTTTCTTTCCTTCTCCCATATAAATTAAAACAATTGGATGTGCTTGCTTAGCTTTATTAACACGCAGTCCTATTTCGGTTGAAACATCACTCTTCACCCGAGTTATCTTTTTATCCTTTCGGTAGTTGTAAATGATGGTGCACTTTGATTCATCACGAAATTCAACAGACAACACCTCCATAACTGTTGGTACTGGTAGTTCGCAGATTTCCATGGATTCTTCAAGTTTTTCTAGACTATCTGGAGAGGGAGAGTTTATTAACCCGGCTCTCTTGTAGGTGAGAGTGGTTAGTTCATTACTTCCAGCATCTTGAAAGGGTATTCTGGTGTGACGAAAAAGCGTTTCGTCTCCAACATCTGTCAAAACTAGTTTTTTGCACTTTGAGCTAGTTTCATTATCATCTTTTGTCAAATCAACAAAAGATCGTTTCCTCATTGATGTTCTTTTTGAAGGTATCTTGTTAGTAGGAGGTGTGAATGAAGTAAAATCTTGTTGGGATTCTGGTTCATCAACCACCAATTGACTTTCTGGCATATCAAAGATAGGAGAAGGTGATGGGGAAAAGGTTTGCTGGGGTCCTGCTTCTTCATTCATCGGTTGACTTCCTTCGTCTTGAGTATTCATTCTAAAAAAACAAAACACTTTGTTTAATTTTTCGTAATTAATTTTAAAAGATCATAAAGATCATAAGCCTTCAGCTAGTTGTGTTAGCTAACAGAAAATAAATATTTTTACTCTTACCTTTATAAAGAAGGTGAGCTCCTAGTAGTTGCAATAGAAGGTTTAGTGGATGTTGCTTCTCCGCTAGCTGTGTAGAACTGGATGCTTTCTGTGTGCAAACAGTGGCTCTTAAATAGGTAAAGTTGTGCTGATTAAAACCTATGAATACCAACCTTCTTTATAATATAACTATGAATCAGCATTTTGTCCACGCGAAAACCAATGCTTTCGCGGGAATAAACACTTTATTTTCACGCGAATGGAAACAGTTGCTTTCGCGGGAATAAAAATTTTATTTTCACGCGAGTAAAAACCTATGTTTTCGCGGGAATACATATTTTATTTTCACGCGAATGGAAACCGTTGCTTTCGCGGGAATAAAAAATTTAATTTCACGCGAAAACAAACCAATGCTTTCGCGGGAATAAACATTTTATTTTCACCCAAATATAAACCAATGTTTTCGCGGGAATAAATAATTTATTTTCACGCGAATGGAAATTGTTGCTTTTGCGGAAATAAACATTTTATTTTCACGCGAATGCAAACCAATGCTTTCGCGGGAATAAATAATTTAATTTCACGCGAATGGAAACCGTTGCTTTCGCGGGAATAAACATTTTATTTTCACGCGAATACAAACCAATGCTTTCGCGGGAATAAATAATTTATTTTCACGCGAATGGAAACTGTTGCTTTCGCGGGAATAAACATTTTATTTTCACGCGAATGCAAACCAATGCTTTCGCGGGAATAAATAATTTAGTTTCACGCGAATGAAAACCGTTGCTTTCGCGGGAATAAACATTTTATTTTCACGCGAATACAAACCAATGCTTTCGCGGGAATAAATAATTTATTTTCACGTGAATGGAAACCAATGTTTTCGTGGGAATAAATAATTTATTTTCACGCGAATAGAAACAGTTGCTTTCGCGGGAATACAAATTTGATTTTCATGCGAATACAAACCAATGCTTTCGCGGGAATAATAACTTTATTTTCACGCGAATGGAAACCGTTGCTTTCGCGGGAATAAATAATTTATTTTCACGCGAATGGAAACCGTTGCTTTTGCGGGAATAAACATTTTATTTTCACGCGAATGGAAACTGTTGCTTTCGCGGGAATAAACATTTCATTTTCACGCGAATACAAACCAATGCTTTCGCGGGAATAAATACTTTATTTTCACGCGAGTAACACTATTCTGATAGAGTTTTCGCGTGAGTGTTTTTATTGGTTATAACCTAAATGAGTAGGTGTGTTTTATAGTATATAAGAACAACTCTCTCTACATAGAAATCATTCTCTTCAGCAATAATCTCAGGAGCATCAACTACTACAACTGATAGTAACCTCAGGAGCATCAACTACTACAACCGATTTCTTGGTGATGAGGTAAGAATTAATAGAAAACCTATTTTAATCGAAGCTAAAATGTAATTATTTTACAACGCTGTTTAATCATCCTATACTAACACATAACTTTTTTATTTTAGTTCATTATGAGTTCAAAGCCATATACAGTAACAGACTTCCTCCCAGAGATTTATCACCAGTATATCAAAAAAAATGTAGCCGTGCAGGGAAATGCGAAATATCCATTAACATTGCAAGCTGCGTTATTCTGTATAACACAGCATTTGCTAAATTTAGCATCTTTATACGGAGAGCTACCCATACAGTACCAACCGCATTCATTACACCAGAATGCTGACGATCAAGAAACATTATTAAAACTAACAATTCAAAACAATTTTGAGACAGTTTTGAAAATGTCTAAAATCGTGAACATTAACCACTTTTTAAAAAAAATTAAGAAAAAGGTATGGGATCAAGATCTCACACAAAGATTAGTTAAAGCCCAATGGAGTGAAGAATTAATGCTCAAGTTTAAACCTATTATTTTACGCTATATTCAAACAGATGAATGTTTTTATTCATCTATTACTTCGCTTGAAGTTATGTTATGGCTTTTTCAAGAATATAAACTTTAATATATACAATCATACAATATTTAATTTCTATTCAATGCACATAAATATATATATATAGCTATCAAAAAAATTATCGAAACTAAAATGTCATACATTCAAAATTTAGATGTCATATAAGCTCAAATTAGGTTCGAGTTATGTAAAAAATTATCAAAACTTGAATGACACACATTCAAAATCTATACGCCATATAAGTTCAAATCAAGTAAAAAAATAATCAAAACTCAAATGCCACTTAAATGCCACTCAAATGCCACTCAAATACCCCTCAAATAAAATACAATATAAACTCGGCGAATCCATCCAACGCTGTAACCCATTACCTCAACTCCAAGATCAAACCCACAAAAAACACTTGGTAGGGAGATCTGCTCATATATTACTACTGATGTTGATAAAACAAATTTTGTGTCCAATGTTTTCCTATCTAGTAGAAACTGCAACTTCAAGCTTTACAATTATTATTTTAGATAACTTGGTCTTTGACCTTCACTCAAGGTTACCAAAATAAACAGCAATTAGCTGACTCCAATGTTTTTAAAGCCCTTTAAAAAGCACTCTTAAACTTTTTGTTATTTCAGGTGCAGACAACCTCCTGTGTTTAGTCAACAACCAACACCAGCAGTACAATATATATCTGGACAACCATCCACACCTCTTCATCAACAGCAACCACAAAAAACAGCAGGTGCCAACCTATCAACCTGCAGCTCCATCTGCTCCTGCCCACCAACACCCACCAGCTTACTACAACCAGTGCAGCATCTTGCAGCCTACCAACCAGTAGCCTACCAACCACAGGCTATGCCTGCCACCACCAGTGCACCCCTCACAAATTATCAGACCAAAGATGTACAAGTTCTACAATAAGAACTGTGATTCAAAATGAATAAAGTTCACTTCTATTTAAGGAGCAAAAGGAAATGGTACTATAATCTTTAACTGCGCTCATAATACAATTTTCTTCCTTTTCAAACTCCAAAACATTGACTTCACATGAACTCTCCTTTTTATAGAAAATCACTGGGAAGTTTGGCTGTACATAAGCTAAATTTTCTCAAACGGTTGTAATACATATCCTGCCAAAAAAACTTTTTTTCCGCATTAATAATCTTTCAAATCAACTCATCGTTTACTGTTACACGTTGGTCTAAGAAAACTTTTTATCTGACGCTCGGTTGGTGACAGAGATTAGAAAATTACTGTCAGATAACAACTTAAGTTTGGATAAAACCGACATTCGTTGACTCCGGTGAGGGTTTTTATAATGCGACTTTGACCTACTCATTAGTGATTGGGCTACGACCCTTTATGTCACTTCTATCAAGGAGCTTGTTTTTTACTTTTAAACAATTTAATATTATTCATAAAAATTAATTATCTATTATGGCTGAGAGAATTAATTATCTAAGAAAATAGACAAATACAATAATCATTATTATAATTGATGTTTATAATAGTTTATTTTAATGGTTGTTTATCATAATTTTACCTCACTGCACAATCCGTAGCGTTGTAGTTTGCAAAAATCTGTGCGTGTGTGGCCACCAGATCGCTGCTACGAAACGCATTTTTCATCACATTCCAGCAAAACAAAGGTGTGTGTAGCCACGGTTTCAGTGACTGGAGTGCAAGTTTTATGTTAATCAATTCATCTTCACTTTGCGGTTTTTAAATAACTGATTTAGACTTACCACAACATGGGGATCAGAAATAGAAACTGTGGAGCCGAGTCACAGCATATTGCAATCTCTCTCTGTTTTCACAAATATAGCCAAGGCCTATTAATTCTAGTAAAACTAGGTATAAAGATTTTTTGCTCAATAACAACAGATGAAATCCCAAATTTGTTATATTGAACGAACATTTTTTTCGTTCTTCCAGTAAACTTTCAGTTCTCAGTGACTCCACGGTATTTTATCCACCACTAAACCCCTTCATCTATGATCAAGCCCACTGACACCAGATGCAAAGGTGCAATGGCACTGTCAACAGCTAACATACGATGATTTACTACTTTCGGCAAGTAGCCTTCAATTCTGCTCCAATTTTGACCTCTTCTAACATGGTTTATGCTGATGTAAAATTTCAGTTACACAAAAAAAGCGAAGCATAATGCTGGCAATTTACAGGGAGCAAAAACCTCCCGTCCCTGTTGAAAAAACAAGTTATATGACAGTTGAATCACTCTCAAGTTTGCTGCTGGCAACCCAAAACCTGTATAGTCTTCCCTCCCCCCTCCCCCCCTTCACTCCTCGTAATCTCTGAGATCTATCAGAGCGGATTATTTTCAGAATCAGTTGAAGGTTGATAAACCAAGTTCATTATCAGTAGTGTAGATCCAGACCAAACGGATGGAGAGAGATTGTCTGTAATTATAACAGCAAAAAGTTATTAAGCTGGTTTTTTTAAACCAATGCAGTTTTTTTTATTAGTCATCGGAGAAACGTATCAGCGGCAAAATATTGCTAATCCCACTACAATTGAGACGGCATTGCGAGTGGCAAAGAAAAAAGTGAAAGGAATGGGCCGTAAAAAGCCACTTCCGAAGCAAAGAGATGTTAGCAGGAAGTGGCCATGAAATGTAGTGACAATAAAAAGAGATATTTGAGGTAACAGTCTGCAAGGAAAGACGACCACTAGAGAGACTACCACGGGAGGAGGTTGAGAAAAACAGCTCTTAATGGTACTAGCTTATTTCACAGTGTTTTAACGGGCTAGTTGTTCTCCTTCTTTATCTAGCCAGCCTGAGCCAGTCCACCAGGAAGCTACTCACTTATTTCATCACTCCAGCCACATGATTGGCTGAATTATATTATTTTTTTTTGGGGGGGGGAAGGGGGTGGGTAATCCTGGATGATGGTTGCAAAAGGGCTCAATCAGACCCGGGCAATACTCACCTAATAAACTTCATTGAGAAGTTTTAGCGCAAACAACAATCTGTGACTGGATTGTTTTCATAGACTTGAGAGAACCAAAGGAGACAATTCTTTATTGCAGAAAACTTTTTATTTGCAGGCTTGTATGAAAGGTTTAAAAAACGTTGAGTTATAGTTTAGGCAAAGGGGTGAGGGATTTTTGGGATGGGTTAGGGATTGAAACGGCGGAAACTGGTTTTCTAGTGTAGATCACTGCAAAATATTTTAGTTATTTTATGTAGAGACAGGCATACAGATGGTGGCTACTTCTGTAGTTGGCTGTAACTCATTCAAACAATAATGGGGGGGGGGGATTGTTGTTGGTAAATAGAAGCGCTGCAGGTAAAGTTTGGGAGATGCGAGGGGAGCTTACTGAATTTACAAATGGTGAAACTATAACAAAGGGGAAAACACAGAAATAAAACAGGGCACTATGCAAACTCAACCCATTATATAAAACCAATCAGGGAAAGATAATTACATTAAAATGAATAGAGCTAAAAGAAGAAGGGAAGCTAGAAAAGGAAGAGAGGGAAGAGAGAAAGGTGCAGGGAAAGAGAAATAGTGACATAATCATAAATAGTTAAGCTGCTATGGAGAATGTTCAAACAGTCAGGTTTAACAAATAGACTTTCTGAAGGTTTGTAAATTTTTTAAATAGTTCTATACTGCTCAAATGTTAATCTACTTTCACTGAACAGTCATGATGTAATGCTTTCGCGTTAAAGTGCAATGACACACCATAAGGTTACCTTGCTGCAGTCCGTGCAGGTATACATGATATATTTGTTTTCTTTTGTTTTAATCTATCACTTTTGTCCCATATTTTGAATTTATGTATTTCTTGGTTCAACAACAAAGATGAAGCAAAATAATAATGTATATAAACACATTGACTTGATGAAGTGTATTATTCTTTATGGTAATGTATAACTGTAGGTTTTGTTGGTAACCTGGATCTGCACCAGCTCTACCACTGAACTTTACATCAATAAAATTAACAGGTGATGACATAAGCTAAGTAACTGATTTAAGCGATCTTTTGTTCTCAAATGAACTTGAAAGCAATTCTTGAGTTACAGAAATTATTTTCTCGGTCTGGTACTTATTATTCAATATTCGAAAACAAAACACGAAATTTAAGTTTCATTAGACCATTTGCCAAGTATTCAGTCCACCTGCTGAGCTTTACACAACTGGTTGTTTTATCATGACTGGCGGGTCACCTAAAAAGTTATGAAATTGTCATTCAGCACAGAGTTTCAAAATAACTTAATCGTCACTAATTTTGAAACAAAACGCAGCAACATCAAACTGCTTATAGTATAGCTATGCTTCTATAACATTACAATAATGAAATTAACTTAAATTTACCTGTTTGCAGTGTGCAATTCAACTCTGTTGGAAGATATTCAAGGCAGTATGTTGGTATGAGTGGAATATCTGACATGATATTAGATAACTTCGTCCCAAACCACCTGGTTCTTATCGATGGTGACGCTCTGCTTACTGTGGACTTGGATACAGGAAGGGCCAACACAATTGCTGGAAATATTTCAGAGGGTGGATTCGTTGAAGGGATAGGCTCTGATGCAAGATTCGATGAACCAACGAGTCTAGAAGTTCTGGCTGATAAAAGCTTGCTGGTGGTTGACTATCAGAATAGATGTATTCGGCGAGTTTACAGAGAAACTAATCAAACAGAAGTGTTTTTACCTGGCTGTCATGTAGCAACTAGCCACAGTGACTTTTGTGTTGAGAGCCCTCATACAATTTTTTCTCTAGCTTCAAACGATTTTATCTATGTGGATGGCCAGGGTCAAACTTTGAGAAGAATTCACCAAGTTTCAAACAATGACTGGGAAATTTTGGTTGTCTTTGCACATGACGGAACCCGGATCAATCCGTTTTTAGCTGTTGATTCTGCAAAATCTTTTATGTATTTACAGACCAGCAAAGTCGATGCTCTCCGATCAACACTTTCAAAGATACAACTATCAACGTGGTTATTTGTGGCTAATTATACTACATCAGACGAAGGGTTTGCAGATGGTCCATTCTCTACTGCAAAGTTTAACACGAACCTATATTTTATGTTATTGGAAGCTGATGTGATGCTAGTATCTGATTTTTATAATCACAAGCTACGTGTGATAAACTTTAGAGACAGCAGCAATGTCACTGTTTCTTCTATATGCACAGGAAGTCATAAGCATATGATTGTTGACCAACCAAGAGCCATCAATTTTTGCACCATCACAAATCCTTTCGTAATGCTACGAGTTGACCCCTCATCTGTTTTGGTGGTATCTGATCGAACAATATTACTAGAACTCAATATGCAAGGTGAGAAAATACTGAAAATTTTACAAATGATTTCTTTCACATAGACATTAGTCAACGCATGCTATTTTTTACTACTACTTTATGTGTATTTGATGCTCGTTGTTTTTAGTTTTAAACAAAAACTCAAATATTTAGGTTCATTTTATTTTTCGGATATCAACTTAATCTCATTTCAGAGACTGACCAACTTACAGCTAATATGTTGCAATAAGAGTATTTGCGCTCATCGAACATTATTTAATAGCCTCCCATAGACTACTGAGCAAATCATAAAGAAGTTGACTCCAACTTTTCGGAATAATCAAGAAAACATAAAAATAGCATTGTGGTCAACCAATATATTTTGTGACTACATTATTTTTATGAGGCAAATTTTCACCGATGGTACCTATTTCATAACGTTTATGAGGATATGAGAAAGATCTGTTAAAAAAAACTAACTAGGCTCGCTGGTTATAATTTATTTGGTGTTCTGTTTTATTTGCAAATTAGGAACATTGTAAATGAAAGCCTGTCGATCACTTTTTTTATTTAGTAAGCTGTTTTTTGTTGGCTCCCAAGCTTTCGAGAAAGCAATGATTTATGGACAAAATCTGTTGCTGATCTGATTATCCTTATTTCATTTTGTTTGATGAAAAGAAGAGGCAAAAACTATTTTTACTTCAAAGTTTGCCACAGGCAGTATCTCAAAGGTAAAACAAAAATTAACAGGTCGTCAAAAGCTTTTGCGATCCATATAAACATGGAGCAACATCGAATAAAATTTTTGCAAACTGACCTGTAATAAATGTGGTCTCCTAAAATATAAGTTTACAAACTTGTGCATCAGTAAGAGCCATGCTACACTCACCTTAGAAATGTAGCCTTTTTCTACTATGATTTCTGTTTGTATACTTTGCTCACTCACCCATACTACTTTCAAACCACAAGCCTTCCCAGCGTGCATCTTATTATTACAAGCTTTTCTAGGGAACTTTTATATGAACGTTATTTCATGATTATTTCTGTGGTACGATATATTGTTTAACAAAAAAAGATAAATAGAAGCAGCACCCAATTGTGATATCCCAGCACAAAACAAAAATGGTTGCTCTTTCTTTTCTAGCTGGTTACAAGTTCTTCAGTAAAAGTGAGCCAATGCAAGAAAATACTTATTTATCAATATTTTTTTTAACTTCCAAATTTCTTTTCAAACTAGTTCCTGCACTGCAACTGTCTAGCTCATGAAACTAACAAACAAATAGGAAATGTCAGCTTTATCTGTTTAATGTATGATTTGTATTGCTTGTTTTAGTGTTCAGTGTATCTGGAGTCTTTGCTGGCTCCAGCAGTGCAGGTAATGTTACCCTCAAATGTAATGGCTCGGTCACACTAGAGTGTTTTTTCACAGTCAATCCTCATCAAACATTCAACCTGCCACACTATTGCGGACGTAAATAACTAGTAACCAATAAATGGACACTAGTAATTTTGGGCGAACCTAC
This sequence comes from Cryptosula pallasiana, assembly GCA_945261195.1. Lineage (NCBI taxonomy): Eukaryota > Metazoa > Bryozoa > Gymnolaemata > Cheilostomatida > Cryptosulidae > Cryptosula > Cryptosula pallasiana. The sequence continues at coordinate 7,427,343 of OX183131.1, read as the reverse complement.
TGTTGGATTGATGAAAATACAAAAAAAGTATTAATGTTTGATTTGCGGTTTATTTTTGCCGAATCACAGAGCAAGGATTTCAACCGAACTTCATCTGTAATTGTTGTCAGTCAACAGCTTCACCTTCAATGAAACATGCTGAAGAGTAAATGTTTGTGAACTTACGCATGCGTACTTCCAATTCGTTTGTCAAATTGTTAGGAAAAAATTGCTAGTGTGGCCGAACTTAAGAAACTTCTATTTTATTTAGCACTAGTTCTTAATGCCAATTCTAACCAGCTTTTGATTTAAAGAGATGCTCAAAAAACATGTTCAACTAGTTTCAACGGCTAAAGTTAGCTTCCAGTAAATTTTCTTCCTTATGAGGACAAAAATTAAAATTTCCCCTTTCAATGTTTAACAGTTTAAGACTGGAAGGTTTTATTAGTGGTTTCAGAAATAAAAATAATTTAGAGTTTTGGTCCGGGAAAAGTTTGGGACAGGTGGAGTTGAAGCCATACATTAAATTTCAATAAAAAGCTCAAACTATAGGGAACGCGTGATGTTTTATTTAATCATTGGGCTTGATGGTGGTTGCTCTCAGTAATAGAACTGTTTTGTGTAAATTTTGAAAAAGACAACTTCAAGCTTTCGTCACTTATGTTTACATTTTGGCTTCAGAGTAAGTGTCAGTCGGTTTGAAGGTGAAATTAGATGGTTGGGAATGTCTATGACAAATGGGATAGGTGTATTAGGTCGTGTGCTCTCAGGGGAAGAGAACTCCAAAGCTATTTCCTACAAGGTGGTTTAACCAGCAGACATTTGCTCAATTTGGGCTGCTAGTGGTTCAGTGAGTGGTCTGACTTTTGGAATAACTTAAAAAACATGTGGATGCGTGGGTGTATGCATGTGGGTGGTGGGTGTACGCATGTGGGTGGTGGGTGTATGCATGTGGGTGGTGGGTGTACGCATGTGGGTGGTGGATGTATGCATGTGGGTGGTGGGTGTACGCATGTGGGTGGTGGGTGTATGCATGTGGGTGGTGGGTGTACGCATGTGGGTGGTGGGTGTACGCATGTGGGTGGTGGATGTATGCATGTGGGTGGTGGGTGTATGCATGTTAGAGCGGTGATGTATAGGTGGTTGCAGCAATTTGAGGTTCTACTAACCGGAGTACAATTTCTACAAAAAGATAAATCCAGTTTAATAAAATATGGCCACTTCTGACAGCTCCTGTTTACAAACTAAATTAAATCAATTTGTAAGACTTTTTGGTTAGTTGGGTGCAACAAGTCAGCAGTTTATGGGTTGCTGATAGTTTTTTAAACAGTAGTGGAACAATTATCATTTACTGAATACAGTAATAAAAGATATTTTCATTGTATTTTTAAACGGTGCATTCTTTCATACAAAGCGCTCATCGATAAATAATTAAACACAATTTTAACTATTCTCTGAAGTCATGTTTTCAAAAATTATTTTTTAGTCGCATCAGAGTTTCTTACTCAAAATTTTGCTCAATACAAGGCTTTATTTCAATTTTGGTCAAGTCGATTATTTCACTATTGGTTTTCAAGTTATTACTTTTTTACGAAGCCGGCTGTTATAAAGTATTTTATTTTAACTTTGTTTAATATGTTTCGTAACAAACTAGATTCATTTACTATTAGCTGCATGGCTCTCTTTGATCCTATAGCATACAAGTAAGCTTGTTATCAAGTTTCACATCACGTTTTGTTTTTTCTTATCTAAAAAAGCGCATAAGCTCGTTTTTACCTGATACATTCATAAATTGTATATTGTAGGTGCTATGATAGCAGTGATGCTGGTACTTAAGTGCATCGTAGCTTAGCTATAAGTGTTAGCTACTTATCCAGAACGGTTCAATTGGTAAGTCAATGAATTGTTTTGTTTATATTGCAGAGGCGTATTGAGTACACCCGACCCCCTGAACAGTCGGGGGTACAACTCCCAACCCCCTAACGTTAGGGGGTCAAATTTGTGGGGTATTGTTTTGGTTTGCAGGGATTGATTTTTCTTCTAATGACTGTTTGGAGTTATCTTAGCATTACAACATGAAACATAGACCTAGCCCAACTACATGCTTTTACTTTTTTTGTGGATTGACATTGACCCACCCTTGTGATAAAACGATAAAATTCTCAAAAACCTAACAAGGCACATCATTGGCTCATGAACATGTGGTTGACCGATCAAATAAATGAATATTCGTGCTTTTGGATAAAAGCTCTACCATAAAGAAATATTTCTGTACATTATTAAACAACACTCAAATAAAGCTGCTATGCAACAACTAACAACTGTCTGTATATGGCTTGGTGGTTAAAATCATTATTACTCCTACTGTAACTATTATTATAACTGATAATGATTGGATTTTTACCACTTCACTACTACTATTATTTATAATCATTAGATTGTTATTAATCATTTATTTTTATTGTTATAATTATTATGATGATAATTATTATTCTTTACAATAAATGTTATAAATAACAGTTAATAATAATTTGAAGCGGTCAAATTATATTATTATTTATTATTATAATATTAAAAAAATGATAAATAAAAAGATATTAATAATAACAATAAGTAATCAAAAAAATAAAACACATATAAATAATAAAATAATAGTAATTATTATCATCATCATTAATAAACTACAAAAATTTAAAAAAAGAATAATGATTAGCTGATAAATAATAATATAGTATGACATTAATAAAACTCGACCCCCTAACATTCATGGTGAACACCCTAACAGGCAACCCCCTAACAAATTCTTCCAACCCCCTAACAAAAAATTTTCCGCGCTTCACGCGGTTCTATTTTGTTAGGGGGTTGGATTTTCAACTCAAAACGCCCCTGATATATTGTTACAGCTATTGCATTGTTTCACTATTTCCACACAAAATTATTGTAAAAAGAACTATTGTACTGCAAACACGAGGAAAGCTTTACCTTTTTTCTACTGATTATTGAAAAAAAAACACTTAATGTGACTTTGCCAAAGAGAAGTTAGTTCAACTCTTTTTAGATCTACATTGAACTTTAATGTTAAACATGATACAGTACATGGGCCAAAGAAATTACAAAGTGTGGTTTTAGTACAAAAATATTAGTTTACAAATAAAAACAAAATGAATGCTTTATAAATGATTGTTAAGACATATATTTGACACTGCAAAATCTGTTTTCCTTTTGTTTCAGGCACAATGAATCGCCAAATCTTTATCAACACCAGTGAAACCATACAAAGTTCTGATGTCATCACCATATTCTATATTATGAGTATATCAACCTTCAACTGTTCCACCCTTTCAATCGTTTCTCCTGCTTTCTAAAGTGAAGCCGTGATGCTGATAATTGCCAGCTTGTGTTTTGTTGTTAATTTTGTCTCATTGTATGATTTTTTTTCTTCCACCGACCAAATAAGTTATTACCTGTAACGTTCTGAGTCTGTTTTGGTACAACCAGAACATTTTGTGAACAAGAACCTGCTGGGGACCAATCAGGGTCTATCTTCCTTCTGTACTAGCTCAGTCTGTCTCGGCTTCCAAATCCACATTCCGCCATCATCAATATACCGAAAATTGTTCACCGTTACAAAAGACAAACAGCAGCAAGTCAGCGCTCTGTAACTATCATTTGACAATAGACAGAATTCCTCTGTGTTATGTTTTCTGAACCCTAACAGTTTGGTAACGGAGAAAGTAAACTTAGTTGAAACTGCAATGATTTAAAAATTCAGCATTCCATGAATTTGCTTACTATATGTATTTTCAGCTAAATCGGTATGAGCATATTCATAATAAAAAGCCAGTTCATACCCAGATATCAAATCGATTTATTGCAAAGTAAATATCTAAATAAAATGCGTTTTATTGTAAAATAACAACCACAAAAGATTTGCGATGTAAAAATACTATAGATTTTTGTAGGCCTATGTTCAATTAATTCCATTGCAATGTTTAACAAAAAGAATGTAAAGACAACATTTATCTAATTAATTAATTATATGGACATAAACATGATGTTATGATGTGATATGTTATGTTGCAATCATACAACTATAGAAAATTTTTAAAATCTATGGTCACGTTTCTGTTAGTTCAAATCGTTAATTCAAACCTTTCAGCCAACCATTGTTGTAAATTCCACTTTTAAATTAATGTTTTCTTTCTTATGAATGCATTTAACAAAGATACAATATGGTATGAAAACAAATTAAATAAAAAATCTGAAATATACCCTTGTATCTAAGTCCATCTGGTGATAAACTGTTTCTGGTAATTGAACAAATTTAGAATGACTGCCACTATCTTTGTTACACAAGAAACAAATGGGAATGCCCTGACATAATGGAAGCAGTTGCATAGGAGCCTTTGATGACACTCGGTATATGAAGATTATAAAGCACGGAGCCAAGCCTAGAGATAAGAGAAATACTCAACTTTAACTTTCTGAACTATAACCATCAATTCCGTCTATTTATCCATGTGCTTGTGTCTGCAAATATATATAATAAGAGGACTTGCGACCTCTGCTCACCGAACACGATGCAATAAAACTAATCGGACCAGCAATAAATTTAAACAATAAAGAATAATTTAGTTAGGAGCTCGTGTGTCAACAAAAAGTGGCTCACTGAACAAGAAAAATAATCAGCAAGTATTTATTTATATTGTTCGTAAGTCGCGAATAAAACTAAACACTAAATAAATAATAACAAGCGAGTTCAATTTTTTCATTGTTTATAGACCGGTTTTAATTTTTTGAAAAATAATTCAAAGTAATTGCAAACCTTCAAGCTCTACTAAATTAAAGGGTAGCTTTACGAGCTATACCAGTTTGTAGCAGTTCAAATTTTATTATTTTCTTGATTATTTTGAAAATTGGGAGTTATCTTCTTTATTATTTGTTCGGTAAACTGTAACATTTCATTTCATTTCATTTATGTCATTCTATAAACCATCATTTTAAGAGCACACTCATCTTTCACGATTTACTAAAGTTAGTCAAAATTTGATTGTTTATTATAAGTCTACGCTCAACAAATAGCCTGCACCCAAAGCCAATCTTGTCTAACCTTAAACATATATAGAATATTCTAGAAGCATAAACTTGCAGGCGGTGTTAGCATGGCTGTGATTCATCACAATTCAATCGATGTTAAGTGCCTTATTTACATTCATGCAATTTAGTTATAAAAATATTACCGACAAGATTTAATATCATTTGAGTGTCTTTTTGTTGTAAAGTTTTTATTGAGGTTTTTGGTAGGTTTATACGAAATATTAGATTTATGTTTGACATTTGACCAATTTTTACCTGAATGTCTGGCCTGTTCAAAAAATACTGCTGTGTTTGGTTACAAATGAAGAAACAGTTTTTGCTTACAAGGATTTGTGTAATAATCTTTGGTCAACCATTAGTTCACATTTTCCAAAAAAACAAATAAAAACTAATCAGAAAACTAACCAGAGTTGAATTCTGAGCTTCGCAAATCAAAATCTAGCCTCATGGTCTGCCATATTTTTTGACAGTTGCAGTCAGAACTTTTACTGTTTTGCAGCTCAAAAAATAATCCCTCGGCAAAATTTGTGCAGCAAAAATTAGTCGGCAATAAATACATTTATTTGCAATTATACACAACAATTGTCTAGCGCGCAAAGAGTGCATCTAACTTTGCTGCTTGGAGTATAAATGATTTACCATTAAGTCAGAGTAGGCTTCGTAAAAATGAATAAAATTCTTGTTTTTCTCAGTAAATAGATATAAAGGATTTTGTCGCACCTTTACCAAACAGCTACTAGAGAAGTGTACTTGTTTAGCAATGTAACAGCAATTGCTAATGAGAGCTACTTGTTACTAGTAGTGGCTCTATTTGTAGATGAGCTATGAGTCAATAAGCTCCGTGTTGTGCCGTGTGCAAGTATCCTAATACTTTTTGGCCAACTGCCAAGTGAACACACCGGGTTACAATAGCTAACACTTAATTGCTTCAAGAGACAAAAGCTTACTCAGAGTACCTCTCTTTGTAAGCGCACAATCTAATCTGCCCACTGGGCCACATGTTGACCAAGTTATGCAGTTCAATATGCTAATGAACAGTTGAAATATAACAGAAAAGGATTGGTCAATAACATTAATATAGGTCAAACAAAATAGCATAAACAAGCAGGCGCAATGAAAATATATATACAGTCAATAAGCATAACAATAATGCGCCAGCCAACTTCTCCAGTAAGGCGGGAAATCCCTTGCTTGAATTCTTGACTCATCCGTCTCTGCGGCAGGCACGCATCCACTTCTATACTGAGGCAATCAGGCGGAGCTGAGTCTAGTATGACTAATGAGTGTTTATACACTGCATACTGGCTAGCATAGCATCAATGATAGAGGCCACCTATGCTAAATTCCATTACATAGATTCCATAAATTTGTGATAACAAATTTTTTCTTGTCCAGTTATGACGTTTTCATCAATTTTGTAGCAACAGCAGCAAGTTTTTTCCTTAATAAATGTATGTTATTTTTTCAATGTACCAAAAATATAAGCAGAGCACCTGTGGCTACTGCCAGCTAATCAAGTGCTTGGAATTAGCGACTTTGTAGCTAAAGCCTGGTTCACATACATATCATAGATGCTCGCGAGTGATCGCAGATCCTCGTACAACGGATCCGCGATACATGTTCCCATAAACTTGGCAAACTCACAATCGCAAGAGATATAATCACTCTCTTGACTGGGAGGTAATAAAATCTCGAAGCATGTCTTCACTGACCAACGACTATATACATACTAAATGAATTATCGTTGTTCAATTACATCAAATAGTTTACTATTTTTAACAATTTTAAAACTTTTATTACATTTTTACTCATATTATCATTAAATATTATTCCATATTTTTTAATTAAATTTATAAATGTTGTTCAGTGGTGCATTAGTGCTTTTTTACCAGCTTAATATAAAATTTTGAATCTCAGTTTATAAGAATATACTAATTATGCTATCATATAAAACTTTACAGAAAATATATATATTTATGCATTTAAATCAACTATCACAATATTTCACTCAGGAAATTAATAATAAATAATAATCAATATTTATAATTAAACAATAATAATTTTATTATTTATTATAATTTTTTGATGGCGTCATTTTTACATGAGTAACCTTGACCTAACTGTGGTTTTTGAGAAAGAAAGTCAGAAAATTGTACTCTCTATCGTACGACGGTCGCACGAAAGTTTGTTCAGCTGAACTTTTCCACGAGCCTCTGCGACAGCGTGCGACGTCGTACGAGCTACTGCAAATCCAGGTTCACATGCTCGTACGAGGATCCGCGATCACTTGCGGGCATCTACGATATGTATGTGAACCAGGCTTAACCTGTATTGAAAGAAATGCTTTAACACAAGCGTGGGATTTTTTACATTGAAAACTATTTGGCTGTGTGGATGAAGATTTTCAGTCATTTTATTTGCCAGCTATGCCAAATGAATAAATTTGTATGTGCCATAAAACATCAATTAAATTACATATAAAAAAGTTACAAAAAATAAAAAACATGTAAGCATATCATTTATCATACAAAATTAACAAATGCATAAAATGAATGTTTTTCAATAAAGACAATCAACTCATTGGAAGTCCATGATAATACTCACTTCTCTAAAAAATTCTCTTTTCATTTTCATTGAAATATACTTATGGAAGCAGCAATTAAAATAACTCCTAAATTTTGAAAAAGCATCCAAGTATGACTAAGTAAGCAAATAAATAATAAAGTATTCCTTAGAGAATATAAATCTATCACACGATGTCTATAAACTGGTGGGGTGAAGGATCACTGGCTTACAATAGCAGCAATTTGCTGGCAGCAATTAACGAGTGCAGCTACAGCGTTTCCCTTGACATGTGACAGATGCTGACGAACACCTCCTCAGTCTGTTTGTCTTATAAGGCAGCATTTTTGTACCACACAGAGGGCAAGCGTGCTTACAGTTCTTCCTTGGCTGAAACAGTAAATATCTAAGTTTCATTTCAGTTACAAACTTTTTGTAACATTGAGGAGACAATTTCTAGTACTTGCATAAGAGCTTGTTTGTTCATAGTAAAGTTTGAATGTACTGCACAGCAAAATAAGCATTCTTAATATAAAACAGAAGTTAAAAAAAAGTTGTAACCAAACAATGCCTGGCATAAAAATCTAAATAGTTTTATGTATTAATGAAAGAGTGCTGTGAAATATTCTATATCGGAGTTTTCTTCTTCTCAAACAAAATAATGCAGACTGGATGGCAGTGATTACAAACTGAGATGCACCAGAATTAATAGTTTCAACAAATAAAAAGCAGGAGAATCACAAAATAACTCACTTTAAATATGTCAATGCCGCCATCTTTCCCTTTATACGTGCAGTAAACTCTTCTCTGCCACGACTTGTTGCAGCGACGGCAGGAGAAATATCCATATCTTTGGTAGTCTTTGCCTACTGTCAAGCATTTCTTCTGCATCATCAGTTCATTTAAACTTTCTTCGTCATAAACCAAATTGTCATTAAAAGCTTCATTTTCTAACTCCTCAGAAGATCCGTCATTATAGAACGTGTCATCATCGTAATAATCAAGTTCATTTGTATCAGCAGCATCTTTGCGTGTACTTGTATTGTTGTTTTCCATTTTACTGGACTCGTAAAACTCTGTGTCATTTGTTACATCGTCCGAGTCGTAATCATCATAAAGGTGATAGTTGCCATATTTGGATGACATTTTGTACGATACAGTCAAACTTATTTGTAGTAAAAATATTCTTTTAGGTTGTATAATAGAAAAAGTTTTTGCAGTGCAGTCAATGTTGTGTTAATTCACTTTTCCTATCCAATGACATTTGGTATTGTGAGCTATCTCAAACTACTTGTGTATACATGCTTACATGTTGCTGACTGCGCCAACATATATAGCCTTATTTTGTTGGGTCACTCATGGACATGCTTCAATAACCTGGTAAAGGCATCGCTTGTTTGTTAAAATGCACAGGCTTAGAAATGATAATATTATCAGCGGTGATAGGCATTGTGCAATAGGGAAAACCGATACTTGGAAAAACCAACATCTAACTTCCCTGACTTGCCTAATGTGTTCAAGTTTGAGCTTGCTCAGCTTGCATGTTCGCACTTTGCAATAGAGCTTTCTAGAATGGAAAGATGATGGATATGATGTAATTATTAACCAGCTTTTGACTACTGTTCATGACCTACATCATGCTTAGACATGCTAATGTTATTGATGTAATTTTTGTTCCATTATAACAGCAAGCTGAGCGATCATGCCTCATATACAAACGAACAAATAAATGCCCGTCATTAAAATTTTTTAGATACAGGAAGTGTTTAATCCGCACATCCACAGCTAGAATCACCACATTACCACAGAGATTTTTACGATTTGGATGAAACTTCACTCACTGCCTATTGTAAATGACTTTGACGTGTCCTTCCCCGAATAGCTAATAGAGAGAGATAGGGTACAGGATGGTAGTAGATGACAAGCAATCAGCTTGCTTTACTACCAGGTTATTCACATCACAGGGTAGCAGTAGTGCCGGGTTCTGCCAGGTTATACTGCCTGTACCGGGTAGTGTAGAACTCATTTTTCCATAGAATACACTACTGTAAGTAGTGCTTGTCAACCTATGTAGACTTTGGTTGGTAGGAGATACACAGGGTTTTGCCTGATTCAGTAGAACAGAAGCTATTAGTAATGCCTTTGCCACACGAGCCAGAAAATCACCCGTATCCATCGTTCCATCACGCAGGATTGTACATCCAACGCAGGTTGTAGCGGGAGGGACATGATCAATTTTTCATCCTGTCCGCCATGCTGTGATTGGTTGAGTAACCCACAGAGATTCCATTTGACAACATTATGTTGATCTTCCGTTTGTTTACAAAAATCAACTATACCTGTAAGTACCTGGTAGTACATATTATGGTAACTATGTGATCGATGGAGTTCATCTGAAACTACCTCGGGCATATAATTGTTGAAATAATTATCCTTTGTGGCGGAAAAAAATTATAAAGAAATAATTAGAAGGCATAAAAGTTGTAAATGACAATGAATCATACACCTAATGATAGTAATTTATTAATTGTTTGACCAATATTGATAAGCTTAGCAATAAATAAGTGTTTTTTAATAAAAAATAAATATTATAAAAATAATCAGAAACAGGAAACCATGTGGAATGTACAAATATTAATTCTGCTTTTATTTGCTCAATCAAACACTGCATCCATCATTTCAGTAGTCAGACAGGCTCGTGCGGCATGTTATCCGTCAACAGACTCTGGCTCTGGGTATGGATACAGGCTCATGTGGCGGAGGCATAAGGCAACCTGCCATACTAAATACAACAGCTCACTTATACATAACTTTATTTAATGACAATGAATACATGTGATTGCTCAGACCACCTTACTTTACAAGTACAAAAACAACTCCGTCGCTGTGAGCTAATGTCAAAACATTCATAGAGCAGGATATGCTAATGCACAATTTAAAATAAGTAGTTATGAACGCTTAAAATAAACAGGCCTATTTTAATACAAAAAATAGCTTGCAACACGTGAATAAGCTGATGCATTGGAAAAGCAGATTACAATCATACAATAAGCTGGAGCATTAGAAGCTAGCTAACTGCTAAGATTTAAATATCGATCCATCTGTTAGTAATGGGGAAATTTTCTTCACTCATCTACGTCGCTGCAGCCCACCTGCTGCAGCTAAAGTGTAATCAACAAATCTTGCCCTAACCAGCCTGCTAGTCCATCCAGTGACTCATTCCGTTTGCAATCAAAAAGTGCATCAGAACTAGATGGAGCCCAGCAGCAGCACGTACTACCTGCATACTACTAATACAGTGGACGCACGGTGCAAAATCCATCATACTCTTATTGAGTGTTTTTAAGTTTTATAGAATAACATTTATTCAGCAGTATAATACAATATAAATATGCAGTGTAATATATAATCGTAGGCTAACAAGCAATATGAGTAAAATTCATAAAAAAGATGAGCTAGTAATTCAGTAACAGTCTGTTGGACGAATCATTAAGAAATATAAAAAGTTGAAAACTTGCAAAAACTGGTGATGAAATGTGTTTTTTTTTATAAATTACTGTTTAAAACAAAATAATATGAAGCAATATTTGTATTTTTCAATTTATAATCTATCACATGGTTTTCGCGACGCAATAGTCACCACGTTTACATTTCTGGCAATACTGCTCGAGGTGATGTGGTTTTTTTGTGCTTTTGCTGGGTTTTCGTAACTTGTGACTTTCATACGGCAAATACACTTTCTTACATTCCTTGCACTGCTGTCCGTAACCCTTCTTTCCCTGCAAAACATAAACAGTGAAAACTAATAATGGTTGCCATAAATATATAAAACTGCAAAAGAAACGAAATCTAAATATTATGTTAAAATGAGTAGCTAATATTAGCAAAGAAATAGGTGATTGATAATCTAGCTAGTGGGTGTTTTTATGGTAGTGAACAACCTTCAAGACATTTTATCTCTTAATATATAGCAAATAGGTATTTTGATGAGTTCTCTGAAATGGTCTTTTCTAATAAACCTTTCATCGAATAAATTCGGATTTGAAATTAATCATCAGTTAATTCAATTTATTTATAATCTCTGATGTATTTTCAACATTAACTCAGCTACTAGCTTAACAAGTCTGTGTTCATACCTTCCATCTCTGGCGTCCATTTTCAGAAATCACGAGTCTGCAGAATGTATGTGCACTTGTCCATGATTTCTTGCACTCATCACATTTGAAGAAACCGAATCGCCGATGAACTTCTTTAATCTCCAAAGAATTCAGACCATCAATGAGAATATTAACTTCATTGTTCCCTTTGTCACTTTTACTTGAGTCTGTAGAGTTTTCCATCACTCTACGTGACGATTTTTGGCCTTTCTTGCGCTGTTCTTGTGTGCTTGACATGTTGAGCTAAACTTTAAGCTACTAATGAACTGTTCAACCAACACAACAGTTAATATAGCATCGCTCATGTGATAACAGGAAAACCTATAGGGGTATTCCCATGCAAAACTTCCATCTGCTGTTATGAAAGAGTGTTGTAACCGCCACCTACAGGAAGAAAATATTTTGACTCATAAATCAACATGGAGTCGCTCACTTGTTTCGCACTCAAACTTCTGGTATTAGCAAACTGTGACTTCTTGTGATTTGTCTCTACTGACATTCTTTAAACTGACAAACACCTTCGGTTTGAGAACCAAAATTCAACCTACACGTTACATCAAATGCGCTATTTTTTGCAGTATTTTTTATTTCTCTCTGTTTAGTGGCTAAACAAACATGCAGTTACCACGAATATACAGACAGATACACAAACTTTGACATTTATATATCGATATCGATGAATAATGCATTGCAACAGGTGATATTGTAAGGTCATCGCATGTCAGTCCATCTATTGCAAAATGGGAATTTCTTTGGATAATAATATGCTAATAGTGAGAATGCTGATACTTGTTGAACTATTGCATGATCAATCAGTCAATCGGCCAGAGTTACATTAAGGCCCGGCCACACTAGCGTGTCTGTGAACGAAACAAAGGCTTCTACTGTCATTCTTCATCAAACATTCAACCTGTCCACCTGTCGTGGTGTAATAACCAGTAAACATGAATGGCCACTAGCAATTTTGTGAGAGCCTGTTGTTGCATTGATAAAAACAGAATTAGCAATGTTTGACTAGCTGTTTAATTTATAGTCCAATCACAGAGAAGATTTGTAATGAATGCTATCAGTATCAGTATTGTTGTCGATCAACAGCTCCATCACCGATAAAACACGTTGAACAGTGAACGCGTGTCAGCATGAGCATGCGCCCATTAAATTCATCCGTCAATTAGTTGACAAAACACGCCAGTGTGGTCGGCCTTTACTTGTTGCACTATGTTGATGTTATCGGATCATGCTGACATCGCAAAACTGAAAAAATGCTAGTCTCTAAACACTTAATATTTCAAATTTACTTTGCGGGAAATTACTACAGGAATTGTTTCCACGGTGGCAGTTTGATTCAATTTAAAACACTGTTGGATACGTTTTTGGACAAACTTCACAGCCTGAATAGCGATAAAAGTGTTTATATTGTGTGCATTCAATGAACAGAGGTACTGGGAGTGCTTTATTTACTGGAAAATAAACAACAGTTTTATCATTTTTACAAAAGCGAATCAAATAACATATACTATAAAAAACCACAAAACTGGATGTGCACCACACCTAATCATTGGTTTTGGTTTTTTACGGTTCAAAGCTGATCGAGGAAAGAAATTTTCTTATAGATGCTGAAATATTTCACAAATTTATTCAGCAGATTGGCAGTGTTTTCCTTCTTGGCATCTCTCACACAGCCGATGGATATGGGCAGATGTATGAACATTTCCATCTGGTCCCCTCAGTTGTTGATTGTCATAAGCATAGTAGTATCTTTCACACAGTATACAGGCTTGGCGGCTGACAGGCTGCAATAGCATTGGGACATAAACTTTAGTTGTAAGACAGCGAACAACTTTTTGCAAAGCAAGTATCCGGACTGAAGAGAGCATGAAGGTCCTATTTTCATTATAATATTAATTCAATATTTCAAAGAGTAGAAAACATAAACATAGAAATCAAAATATCACCTTGAATACTTGTTCACCATTCTTTTTTCCTTTATATTTGCAAAAAGTTTTGGCACTTTGCCATTCGTGATCACATTGTTTGCATTCATAATACCCAAATCTCCTGTATTCTTTGCCGATTATATATGTATTTTGATGGAAATAATCATCTTCATCCTCATCTTCATCCTCATCTTCATCTTCATCTTCATCTTCATCGTCATCTTCATCGTCATCATCGTTTTCTGTTTCGTCATCTTCATCGTCATCATCATCTTCTGTTTCATCATCTTCAAATTCTTCGTAATAACCATTGTTTCTTGTATTGTAATAATCATCATCATAGCTGTCATTAGTATCACTATCATAATCAGCGCCATCATCGTACTCTTCGTGGTCGGACATTTTAAAGACTTGATAGTTTGCACAACTTTACTGCTTAAAGTCAAAACAGTGAGTGACTAATTGTATAGATAACCTTTTCGGTCGGTGGAAAACGGAATTCCCAGGAAAATGCTGACACGTTTAGAACATTCAAGACAATTATGTTAGATAACATAGTTTGCAATACTTTCTAAAGAAGTTAAAAAAATAGCCTCTAAAATTCATGACTCCTCACCTCTAATACAACTACAGAAGGGGTGCACATTCAATTAATATATGCCACCAACAAGAAAGTTACAGGTAAAGGCCTCTCAGGAATAGAATTTCTTTTATGACCTCAATTGGTAAAATGATCATCCTTATGTTTGTACCACACATGATGAACTTTATCAGGCACAACACATGATCAGTACTTATCAACCCTCAGATATATTGGGCAGGCAACAAGATGGCTGCCATAGCCTAAAGAATCAAACCTAGTCTAAGAGTCTCCAGGACCCGTATCCAGACCTTTACCATCCTTTACCAATATCCCCAGAAAAGGAAAGCATTAGTTGTTACTGGCTGGGAGATTGCTGACTCTGCCCCATACCTCTAGGCGCCAGAACTCTGTGATTAATTATAATTATGTTATTGGCTACTATTTTTTACCAATCGTATTTACTTGTCTATTTGTATCAACTTTGTATGTGATTGGAGTACTTTTTAATGAAGCCAAGTACTTCCTGTCACTTCCTGTAACTTTGCCTACAAAAGTCTGACCTTTTCACTAAATCCTTGCATTGAACATGATACATTCTAAACTGTAATGCCACCATTTGTTCTGGCATAGAATAAATGTATACTACTTGAAACTACTGAGTTTCATGCTTGAGCCGAGTGCTCATCACAGCTGTGAAGTAGAGATTGCTCCTTTGCAGCAGTTTGAAACTTTGTCCCCGCACAGGTAGGTTGTTGGTTATCAGGCCTTTGAAAGCTGACTGTATTGTTGCACTGGTAGACAGGATCTGTCCATGGCAACTGTTTGGTGGATGAGCAGTGGACACTATAATCCACTACACACCCACCTGGTACAAGTAGATTTGTAACTAGGTGAAACTTTTCTCCTTATTATGTGACAGTGACCAGTGTTTATATTAGGATTTACTAGCAGTTTCCCTTATAGAACCAGCTATGTCATTGGGTTGCATTGTTATTATTCAAGTGTTAGGGAAGATGGCCACCAAAATTGTCAGTACATGGAATTGTAGTAGGGCATAAAAAGTAGCATAGACCGTGTATTATTTCATTTGAACTAGGTTTTTGGTTTATAATAGAGACTATGGGTCGAAAGTTAGATAGATTGTTGGTGCTTTCTTACTTTATAAAGAATATGTCAGCAATAGCTAATATTGCACGGACATTCAGGGCATGCTTCCATTACTCATGCTAAAAATGTGTTCCATAGATATATAGATAATGTACTAGTGATACTGGTGATAATTTATTGCGTGTAATCTTAAGCTGCTATGGCAATCATGCTCACACAACAATGGTGAAACTACTTGCTCGCTTGTTAAAAGATTGCATGGCGTTTTCTAGAACCTTGCACCATTTGAGATTTTAGTGACTTTGCATGTCACGACTCCGTAGCGCTATTACGTAGCACTACAGATTTATGCCTTGTGAAAATAAATATATCATCGCGTTGTTCTGATGGTTAAGAGAGTTTGAATGTATCTACTACGTAGGGACTTATAATAGCGCCAGACCACTGAAGCATTGTGGAAAAGGGAATGCCGTAGTGCTACTGCTTTGGACATGAGTGTAGTGAATTTTCAGCATCCTTGTATTCAAAATAATTAAATAATTAGGAGAGAAATTTTAGTGATATAAGACTGTCACCTTTCAAGAGAACTTTTATTATTAAAAAATGATGCTGGTAAGTGTTCACAAAGATATGTATGTGTTTTAATGTCATATTATTTATCTTCTGTCCCTATTTTAAAAATTAATAATATAATTTAGATAATAATAACTGTTCAACTGGCAGTAGTTAAATAATAATAATAATAAACTTATTTTTTTATTTCTTAAATGAATTACACATTAGCCAAGGACTGCTAGGTCAAAATTTTATCTTTGGAATATGTAACACTGTAATAGATTTTATATAGTGCGTCCACTGAGCTAGCATCGTGCAAGTGGTACTAGCTGGTACGGGCATCAATCCAATTTGATGCACCTTTTAACTGCCTACAAAACGAGCCATGGATGCACTAGCGAGCTTGTCTTAGCTAGCCTGTTGATAGCGCTACGGACTGCAGCAGGCGGGCTGTAGAGAAGAAGCTGAGACTAGGGAGTTCCCCTCTTACTAGCGGCTATGTAAGCAATTCCTATAGTCGCGATTAGCCAATTACTGATGTGCCAGTTTTTGTGTGTCATTTTACTAGTGTGCCAGCTTGTTATGCTTATTTTACTAATGCGCCAGCTTGTTTCTTATCTATTTTTGTATCAGCCTGAGCTGATTGCTAGCAGCCAATCACATGTACTAATTTTGAACTGACATAAGCCCAGAGGCAGCAATACTGTTTATGCTCTTGTACATGACGCAACACTCTGTCAGCCTTGCTTGTACCTAAATAGTTGGTTGTGTGATTATTCAAGAAGGATTGCTTGTACAAATACATGTGTAGTATCCTTGCTATAATAAAGACATTGATCATTAAAACTATTTGCATTTATTCTGGCAGGTTGCCTTGATGAATTGCCTGAATTGTACTGGATACGGTAGAAACCTGTGTACTCAGTACACATTCAGTTGATAGAGAAACCAATACTACTTAAGGTAGCGTTCTCTAGTCAGGAGTTGATTCTATTCAACCCGATACAGCCCTGCACTGCTGCTACCCTACGTTGAGGTGTGGTTAATAGTGAGAAAAGCTTTATATTGTTGCCAGCTGTTGCATGCTGGGTACTCTCTCTAGTGGTAGTTTGGTTTGTAAGGGTATAGCAAAATCCTTTACAATATTAGATGAAACAAACATAAGAAGTTTATTTAACAGTAATGGTTTGTTGAAACAATTTTTGTTGATAGTTCCACTCATTGACTCATTGGCTCAAAGTCGCTGTTGACTCGCTAGTTAGGGTTCATGACCTTTTGGCTTACTGTATTGCTGGCTTATGGAAAAGCGTGATGGTTTATCGCATGGATGAAATATATCAGGATTGCCAGCTACGGCCGTTCAATATGGCTTTGAACACGATTCAAGTGAGGCCGTTTATGGGAGTCGCCATGACTAGTGACTTTTACGCAGTATCCGGTACAAATAATGTTTCCTTTGAATGCAGTGCTGAGTTGTCTTCTCATTAAAAAAGACAACTACCCCACTCCATGGGAAAAAGTGGCGTGTTTCCAGTACGCTCATATGATTTAGCGTTTAAAAAATTGCGGTGGCTGCTATAAAAAGATTTAAACATAACCTGCCGCCCCTTACTATAGCGTATGTGGCGACTCCCTTGTAAAATTCGCAATTACAGTCTACATCCAGTACGAACTTTGCCATTCAAATTGCTTTACCTGATTGGGAGCAGCTGGCAATCCTGGTATATTTTATCTATGGTTTATCGCTATTGAGAAGCACTGAGTCATGACACCATTGAGTAGCGCTAGAAATTGTGAGATGGAAAGGTCTTGAAAGGAAAGACTTGTTTGAGCTGATGATGTAAGACTGTATGAATGTCACAAATCAATACAACCACAAAAGACACTAGTATGATCTAGTTAATTTCATGATATAATAAACTTGGTGGAGTTATCAAATGCTACCATTGGTTATCATTCTAGAAGAGGGAACTATTCTATAGTCTCATCAATAGAGCACTCCAACTGTGCATGCAAAATTTCCTGTGGTGTATGCCCATGTCTTTTCAACTACTTTTGTTTTTAAAAAGGTAATCACCGTTTGTGTTTACATTTTGTTACTAGCTGATTTGTTTTGCATAGATACAGCGTGCATGTATTTATGTATTTCTCAGAAGGACAGAGACTGCATCCTGCATGTGGTTGCTGTAAGGTTTGCATGATCTTTTGTATTTTCCATTTGATTGTTTTATGATACTTTCTTCTAATTGTCAAGTACACATTCTCAGTTCTTTTGCATTGCATTTGATGTAATGAGAGGATTTTCATTGCATGAATGTCACAAATATATGTATGAGTATATCGATATATTATAATTATATTATATAAATACACTTGTGGGGTTTCGCGCATTTCACAACAATTCTATGATTAGTAATTAGTTTTTAGCAAATAATATATTGATAAAAAAAACAACAGCCAAACAATAACCAAATACATTTAATTAATGAAATGAGACCATAGTTGATGTTGCACAAAAGAAACCAATAAGGATTAATTTGCTCGGTTATACAACAAATCTGCAATTTCTTCCTGTTTGGCACCTTTCACAGAGACGGGAAATGTGTGCAGGGGTTCCGGTGGTTCCATCTGATCCTCTCAGCGGTTGATTCTTGTAGGCCAGGCAATACTCCTCGCACTTCTTACAGGCTTGGCGGCTGTCCTTACACGGCTGAAAAAGTAAAACAAAAATATAACATTTGATTTATCTTTGAAACGACAGTGTTAGAAATTTGATAATTAGATGAATGCAATGGCTATTATTGTCGATTATCATGAAAAAATATTTTCTGAATATTGATGAAAACTTAGAAATTGACAAATAGAAGCAATAAATATGTGATATATTAACATTTACCTTGAATACTTGCTCTCCATCTTTTTCCCCTTCATATTTGCAGTAGGTTTTGGCACTTTGCCAGCTGTGTTCACAAGTATCACATCTGTAGTAACCAAACCTCTTGTACTCTTTACCTACCACGTAAGTTCGCAATCGATCAAGATCAACTTCCTCATCATCTTCAAAGTCGATTTCATCTCTGGGATCATAATCACGCTCGTCGTCATAATAATCGTCATAAGCGTCACGATCATTATAGTAGTCGTTGTCCTCATCACGTTCATCATAGGCATCATAGTAGTCTAAAGGGTCCGGCCAATCATTTTCATAATCTTCATAAGTCGCTCCATCATCATAATCGTCGTGGTCGGACATTTTTCAGTTGTATAAAAAGCTTGCGTTCGCTTAGCGAGAACTAAACAATAAATGAGTTATGCTGCTAAAGGTTTATATTTATACCCTAACGGGGAATTCCAACTGTTAAGTGTTTATGGAATATTCAAGAACATTGTGCAACATGACTTGTAGACATGCACACTAAAACCATTGCAAGGGCTCAGGCTATTATTCATGAACAAAAGCCTAACTAAAAAATCGAAAGCTACGATATGCATAGGAATTTGGAACTTGTGTTATGGAAATTTCCGCAAGAAATTTCCAATATGAAAATTCCCTTGGGATTTTGGCTTGTGGTAACATATTAGTATTTGATTTAGTTTGGATTGGTTATTTGTTAAATTCCTTATCTAACTTTTTTCAGCTTTATTATTGTGAACAGAAGCTCCATAGGAATCAAGTATTTGGTTTCCCAATGGATTAAAAGGGTGATAAATGCTGTTCACCTGATGGCATGTTGTTTGGTAATGCTTAGTGGACACTGTTCACAGGAATATATAGTTTGTTGTAACGAGTGTCTAAATTTCCGACGTCCCTGTCCGTCTACACAAAATTGCACAAGGTGAATTTTTTTCTTTTACTTTGATTTACAATTTCCTTGATAAACAATGACAGGATAACCTGAGAGATGCCAAACAAACAATTTTGGGTGCAAGTTATATAATACTTTTAACCAATGCTGCCGTCATTGAGCAGAATATCTATGAGCTGAAGTTATATCACAGAAAATAATCACCACTAGGAAAATGATAAAGTAAGCATTCATAAAAATATGTAGTTTATGACCAAAAAAAATAAAAACTATAAAACTTTCAAAACCAACTTTGTCCTAAATAACCCACTTAACAAACCAAAATCATATCTAGGGTTTCTTTAACTGAAATATCGATGCTTTGTGTTGATGAAAGAAGCCTTTGTCGAGCTATTGTATATAAAATGGCTGTTATCTAATTTAATGCCTTGTCTACATATAGCGATCGATTGTGCTAGCGATTTTCCTTAGTGATTGGGGAAATCCCTCCCAAAATTGCGCAACGTTTTACGAATATCCACTCTTCAGGCTACTCCGGTCAAACTGGCTGTTTCAAAGCATAGTCTGCAACTTATTATTTGATCATTGATAGATCGGAGCACAGCAGATGATTAGACACTATTGGAAACAAGGATGAAGCATTTGCGCTTTGTGATTGGTTGATCAAGGAATCAGCTAGCTATTCTTTGATTTCGATCAAAACCTGGCGATAGCCTCAAATAAAATGCTAGTGATTGCTTAGTGATTTTGCCAGAAAGAGAAGTTGCAAAATCGCGATCGCTAAGGAAATCGCTTAGTGATCGCTATATGTACACGCAGTTTAAGTTTTCCTGCCACACAGGATGGTTAGCTTGTGTGGGGTAGATTGAATTGAGGGGTCTTAAGGTGTGGTCACACTTTGACGATATTGCAACGAAACTTATACCGAAATGTATAAATAACGCAATATTTTCATTAGCAAGGGCTCTCATTGACTTTTCGGCAATATCTGGCAGCGCTTGGTTGCTAGCGATAACAGTGGCATACTACTGGTTGACTCAAGAATTTTGCAATGCTATCACCAAGAAATGATTGCTTTGTCAATAGCAAACCTCGTGCATGAATGAACACTAACTAATATTTGCTGGCTAGTAGACTAGTATCCCAGTTACAATATCGGTGCTGTTATACGTTTCGTTGCAATATCGTCAAAGTGTGACCGGACTTTAAGGAAAAGGTTTCCTTGTGGGCAGACAACTCCCGTAACATCTACGCCAAAGAGACACTGACAATTCAAAAGAATGGATGATACGTAGAAGAGTTAGCTGAAAGGTGAGGGGTATAAAGATAGCCTGAGTTGTACTAATTGAGTTTGAGTTCAGAGGCGGACACGTGCTGGTGGGGGATTGTGCTGCCGCACCTGAGATCTACAAAAATGTATTCCAATGTAATATAGTTGCACGCAGTAACAGCTGGTGCATTTAAACATCCTTGGCTAATAACTTTGTGTCTTCAGGAAAGTGGAAATTTTATTGAGTCAAAGGTATTCTAACCTTTTGTTTGACTATCTATTGTCATGGTGCTGTGTATGTATAATTGAACATTATTTAATTCATTGTTTTCTGACTGAATACGAACAAAGCATGGTGTGCAGATGTAATGCTATGCATTTATGCTATTTATATGGGCTATGTCAATACAATAATAATAAAAGACATCACAGGAAACTACGCAGATAAGATGGTGTGAGTGTCCACCTTGTTCTGAAACCTAAACCTCCGAGTATTCAATGCATACATGAGAATAGACAATCACAAAGAATGCTTTAATTGAAGTTTGTAGCACATCTGAAGGAACTTTACAACTAGCTAATTTACCAACGGTTTTGACAATTTCCAAGCATCTCAAGTCGTTTTGTGACTAGCAGAGGTTCAGTTTGTTTTCTGGCAGATACTTGAGGAGTAAATTAAACAGTCAACTTAAGGAAGCCACTTTGATACATTCTGCTTAAAGTTCTTTGAATTCAAAAAGAGACATTCAATAGTTATGCCTCCGCAGAAGATGTTAAGGACTTTTAGCTGGCAATGGGTCCCAACAATATAGTTTAAACTACCAATCTCTAGGTAGTCTGGGTTGGCCATGGTAGTGAATGGTTGCTAAAACATGGAATATTCTAGACTCAGTATTTGGAATGACAATCCTTCCTGGTCATGTATGCAATATTGAAAGTTACTCAGAGAGCAAGTAGAGTACAAGTGATGCAAGATAAACTTTGATAACTGACTACACTTTTGTAGATTCAATCGATTGCACATGAATGCTAATTCTAGTTTTGGGCAATAACAATAGTAACGTGTCATGTAATCATTACTTTTTTTGTTTTAGTTGGAATCAATTTATAGGGTAGTGGTGTAGACAGGTGCTAGAGCTAGAGGATGCCATAGTCATAGCTCATCCTAGCAACATCAAACTATGGCATGTTGGCTATTGCATAAGAATTCTCAGAGCATTTCCTGTTAAACCACAAGTTCATAAACATAATGTTTGTGAACACCAATGTGATATTTATATGCATTGGATTGCTTGAACTAGTCTTAAGAAAATGTTGGCTAGTACAGTCTAACAAATATGTTGGCTAGTACAGTCTAACAAACATGTTGGCTAGTACAGTCTAACAAACATGTTGTGATGTATATAATAGGAAAAACTTGACTTATTGAAAATACAGCTATACCGAAAAGGATATGAGCGAAAGCTTGCTGTCAGGGGGAAGGTTATACCCATTCACAGTTTTAAGTGATACTTTGAAAAATTGAGAAATCACTACATTCTGTAGTTGTAACTGTTTCCTGTTGCACTGACTTATGTGAATCTTATCGATGGACGTATAAAATATGTTTGACTGTTTAAAACATATGATTGAGAAAATCTACTTCTCATCATGTCAAAGGAAAGCCATAAACGTTTGTTTGGATTTTTGGGAATTACTCACTGAAAATGCAGCAAATACCATCTTTCTAACAGTTATTGGGGACTCAGCGAACCAACTAAAATATACATTTTGATTTATTTTTATTTAGTTAACAAAAATGGAATGTTTTACTTAGCACTGTTAAAAATATTTTTTCATGCGTCTACTTTATTGAACATGTCCCTGTTTTTATTGAACATGTTCTTGTTTTCTTTAACACGCGACATACTTTTAAAAGAACGCAGTTTTGACGTGTTTAAATAAAAATCGGAAAAGATTACCAGGTTTTTGTTGCAAAAAAATATTCACGTATAAAATCAATTATAAAAATCTTACAAAAACACTTGGTATACTACAATACTAAGATGCGTTATTTTCGATGTAATATCAAATGTGCTTTAAGGCAGTAAAGATATTAAATAATTATTTGCAATTCAATATTGTAAAGAATCAACCTCATTCCAGCTATTGACTCCCTAAATCAGTTTTCTGTGAAAAATAATTATTTTACATTAGATTTGTAGACTATCCAGCAATTAATCAACAATGATTTTGCAGAAAAAACATGAAGAAGTCTTTCAAGATCCTAGTCATTTGTTTCTAGCAAGTTCTCCCACAAACCTGTAAAATGCATCAAGCTTATCATGAAGTGTGTGTCAGATGAAATTGCAAAGCATTTCTATTGATCATTCCTTAAATGAATGAGATGACAATATTTATTCAATTCTTTTAAAAAAAAACTTTTTTGAGTTCTGACTTGAAAAACCTGAAGCTTCCAAACAGCATTATCTATTATGCAAGATCAGCTGACTGTAAGAGAAGGTTTCTAACCTTTATCCGGTTCATCACTTTACCAACCTTTTCATTGTGTCAACAGATGATCATTCTGATACTTCTATGAAACAGACAATAGTACCCAAAATTTTTGATGTTCTTTATTTTTTTTTATCATTTTTGTGAGGGCTATACCTTCCTCTTTTTTGTGACCTCAGATATTGTGGGAGAATTTGCTGGCGAATCATGCTTACCTGGCACAGGTAAGATAGTTGCAGTTATTCATAATTACAAGTGAAGGATGACATGAAGTACAAGTTGCCTCTTCCTTACAGTATCAGGGAAAGACGACTCTGGACAAATATACCACAGATCTAAAAGGGGGTCAAAGGTCGAACAGAGAATTCGCCCACCTTCGGTCAATGACCAATAGGACGATAAAATAACGATACGCTTAACTGGTTCATTATATACCTTATTGTTATAGTAAAATATGATTGGTCGTAGATTGTGTTATATATGTTATATTTTTGTATAAATATAAGAGACTGAGCCAGAGAGCTCAGTTTTATTCTTAGCAAAGAGCTCACGCTTCAAGACTAGTCTTGTTGTTGTCCTATATAGAGAGTTGCAGATATACACTTCGACAAGCGGAGTAGCAGTTGTGACCAAGTAGCAGCGAAAAGTTGTGTATGAAAACGTCTTTTGTGGGCCATGAAAAGTGTTTGGTTAAGAGTTTCAATAAAAGATAGAATTGGCTTAAATAAAAAATCAGGAAAGTGAAGCAATTCAATTTTTTGTAAAATTGTTAACTTACAATATTAAAACCAGAAAGTGTCATAAATACGTAAAAAAATTAATATGCAGGTGAATGATAAAGAGATAATAAAACGCAACATGTTGTATTCATATAGATGGAGTATTATTTTGGACAGCAATGTCTGCCAGTACAGCAGTTAGAGTATAGACCACAGATATGAGGTGGCCTGCATTCATCTGGTCCAACATGAGGGGAACACCACAGCTCTTTGTTGTGGTATGGCAATAATTTATCCCTACAGTTCCTGCAGCCTTGCTTATCATATTCTCATGGCTGCAATAGAAAACTGCATCAACACCGAAGATTGGACTTTGGCTTAAAGCATGCCAGCACTGATCACTTTTTGGTTGAGTTTCTGAATATTCAAGTCTTAAGCAGCAGATTGATGCATTGAATAACCCTCTAGGCCTACTCAGTCCTGATTTACAAGCTTGCCAAAAAGCTATTGGCCTCAAATGCTCGTCTGAAGCTGAAAAGCATCAGCTGAAATTTAGCTTACTATAACTTCCATTGATTACCGAGTAGAGCATCTTCGGATTGTGGGCGTGGTCAATTTATGGTGAATTTTTATAAATGAAGTTACATCGTCTGCGTTTAAAATGAAATCTGATTAGTCAATTCATTTAGTTTTAGTTCTACTGAAGGCCATTGCAACAGGAATAAAGAATTTTTACAAAGACACCCCATCAAAAATTAATTCTAAAATTTAATGTTGGGCTTCACTGTTACACGCCATTTTTCATCTGGCTTGAATTTGCACCCTGTATGCATAAAATCGGAATTAGCGGTTTCTCTCAATATGGACGCAATTAGTGCTTATGTATAGTAAACAAAATCAATGCTTGTTTATTATGCAAACTTCATATGTGAATTGAAAACAAGATACTATTGCGGAATTTGTCAGGTGATCCAATGTGATCACAATCACAAGGATCATGTTATACGCTTTACATCAATAGGATAGAAAGAAATTGTGCTTGTTGTGGTGAGTTAAGGAACAATAAATGGTATTCATACAAGAACGAACAGTATATGTAGGTAGAATAATAATAATTAAACTAATAAGAAAAATAAATGGCGGGATCTGATTGGCCAAATAAATACTGTAGAGCATAGAGGTAAGTATCCGAAGATGACGTCAGTTTTAAGCAATGTAAAAGTTGGCGAGCATTTCTGGAAGAGAGGTATTTTGCAGGCTTGTAGATCAGCGCTGAGTAGGCCTAGAGGATTATTCAATACATCAACCTGCTGCTTAAGACTTGAATGTTCAAAAATTCAACAAAAAATGGTTCAATGCAGGGATGCTTCAAAGCTGTTAATTTTTGTTTTATGCAATCCAATAAATGCTTTATTTTTATTTTAAGCCCTTACATCTACATTTGGTTTACAAATATTTTAGCTATGTCACGATTTACCTTTTGCCAAAATACAACTTTTAACAAAGAAATCTTTCAGTGGCGTGAACTTTGTTTTGTCAGACTTGCTGCACCAACTTTTTTGGTTTGAAAAAGCTTGAAAAAGACACTGTTTTACTTTTTTACAGTAAAAACTCAACAAAAATTTTTCTGTCGCAACTATTGTATTCACTTACTAAGAACGAAATGATACCACTATCATCCACTTTGTCGCAATATCCCCAAGGGTTTGCCCATTCACGTACACATTTACATTCAAATCCAACAAATTTTCGACAATCCTCTTTTATGATGGTTGGTGGAGCTGAAATCTCTCTGTTAGAGAAAATACAAATGCACAGTCTCTGCATTGTCTTAACTCTTAAAAACTTTCATAGGAATAAAAACAGATTTTCATTAAACTTCAAGAGTGATACACCTAACAAAACAATCAACGATATATCAAAAGATCAAACAATAGATATAAATACATCAATACATACTCGTTACTGTCAAGTTGCTTTTCAGAAATTGTTTCAATCAAAATCGGGTGTTCAAACACCAAGTTCTCTAAGCCTTTGCATCATCTCAGAATGTCCTCTACCAACATAGTGTAGTGGATTTTCAAAGCACTCACATCTGCGCAGATACCTACCAATCATGCTGGCATCACTTGTATAGCCATTGGATGGCCAGAATGACAACAATAATGCATACCGAACTGACCAACCCTGAATCGGTACTATACCGACCCTGTATGAGTCAGTACCGACCCTGTATGAGTCAGTACTGACCCTGTATGAGTCAGTACCGACCCTGTGGGAGCCATACCGAGCTGGCAAGAAGTAACTCATCTTAGCCTGAGACCTAAAAGTAGCCTTAGAGGGAGCAGAGAAACATATCCAGGAGGTATCTACTCTTACATCTGGCAGAATTCAAGGAACTAAGCTTGTAAAGATCGAGATGTAACCACAAGAACTAAAACTGCTTGTGACTGGCCAAATAGCCCATCGCTCGTATTACTCGCTATAAAATAATAAAGGCATATTTACTCTGAAGCTCTGAGTTATGCGTCTGAGCAGAGGGCTCTATACTGGTTGTGGAGTAGAGTATACTCCTTCACTCCTCATTTGGTGTAGTACTGACCTGTTGCTACCTTTAGGTGAAAGGTAACTGGTGGCAGCATACTGTCGGAGTGCTACCGGCTTCCCTGTCCTAGCGAACAAGGAGTTCGGCTGGTCACAGCACTCAACTGGTGGATTAAAAGCCCCCAAAATCCACTACAGTACTACGCAGTATCAGTTAAAATTTTTCAAGAAATTGATGGTCAAATCAACTGTACCTGTTAACAGGTCAATAGAGTTTAGAATGGAGTGAATCAATAATAAAATAATATTATTAAGCAAACAGCTTTATGGGAATTGCCAGGTTGAGCAACCAACTGCATCATTTACATGTAAGCTATTATATGCATTCGTTTTTTGTTTCCAATTTGATTAATTAAAAGAACAACTCTTTATATTTAGCTCATCATGTGCAGTTTTATCAAAACCTCATGTAAACAATGAAAGCTAGGTCAAGTTTTACATGATACTTAGAAGTTATGTGCTCCTATCAACTTGAGGTAGACAATTCTAAAATCTTGTTTTTTCTTGAACCTAAGTACTAGTATTGTTTGACACGGTGCGTACACATACATCGTTATCAATGTGCTGCTAAATAGAATTCTCTTACACCATTGAGCTATCCCACGCCAGAATTAGAATACCTTAATATTACGCTTTAACTGTTTTACATGGAACACTGTTTACTGCGCCGTAGCGGCTACATGCCATGGTGAGATTGAGTCAGCACATAGAAAGGCGATGCTGTTTATACCATGCAGAATGGCCTTTTGCCAATCGCCAGATTTGGTTCACAAATTTAGCCAGTTTTAGTGATTTCTTTTGCTGGTTTTTTATGTATTTTTTACATTTGTAAAGTTATTACCTATTATTATCATTATTCTTATCTATTTATCAATTATAACAACTACTGAAATTTATATTATTATTATTATTATAATGGTGTAGACTGTTAGCATGTGATATCTGATGAGTAACTTGACTGTTGTATATTCTCATATCACCAATTGTCTCAATTAATTGGTAGGAAAAAAACTTCACGGCTCAAACTTTTGTAAATGAGGCATTTTGCTCTTCCTGCAAAATCCTATTAATATGTTGGAGAAATCTTAATAAGTGTCTCCGTACCCAGGAGTCCTTTGTATTTTCTGGCATTAATTTACATGCTGTATAGTGAAGAGTGTGTTTTATAATATATTTATTTATCAACTACAACAAGTCTTCTTTGTTTGTGTCTGAGTACTTAATGCGGTCTAAAAACTTTAGCTAACCAGCACTGGGGAGTTTTAAAGAAACTCCCAAACTGGGCAAATATGGTGGGAGATGTTTGAGGAGTTGATAGCTGTATATACAGTGTGGCCTAGCTACAGGTGGCTTTTATAGAAGTTCAAATTGCGTCCGTAGAGTCGAAAATCTACAGTAATTTGCAATATAGCTGTATTTAGCTCATTACTTCCCAGAAGTCCTTTTAAGTTATTGAAATTTGAATGGCTGTCTTGGCTTGCAAAAAGATTGATGGTTGCTTATCAAGTTACATAATGTGCCATTTTTTATTTAAGAAAAATATCAAGACCATTTATTCATTTAATAAAAAATTTCACGCTTATCTTTATCAAAACTTGAGCATTAATCCTCAATTCAATATGAGACATTAAGCAGAACAATAACTTTTGTATGCTTTTGGATTCCAACGAGTGGCTTTGAGACTATTGATAATATAGTAAAGTCATTATAACATCAAAGCTGTGAAAACAAAAACTTTTAGTTTCATGGTTTTCTTATGCGGGCATTCAGGATAGCTGCCGGTGTAATCAAGTCATCAAACACGGAGATAATTGGTTTTACAGAGTCCATCAATGACTTATTAAAAGATATAAAACACTTCAGAGAAGCAAACGCGAACAGCCAAAACTCATTTCAATATAAATCAATTAGTATAGAGTAACAGGCTGAGAGTTTACCAGTGAGTGTGGAATGAGGCAGAGACTGTTCGGTTTTTAGCAATCTGTTCAACACCGGCCGTTGTCAGCATGGAGAAGATCCTGTTCCTACACTTGTGTATCATATATGGGCTCGTACCGTCAGCAGGTAAGCTGGACACCACTCACCTTAACCTAAAACCAATGTTTATTATGGTAAAACAGAATATGCGTGCAACTGGAGATAAAATGCAATCATCATAAAAATAATATATCTTGCAAAAAAAAACAAACCTGTTTCATTTTTAATCAATAGACTTCAGACTTTTTTTTTAATTTATAAAAGAATAAAACATGGTAACTAAAATATATTCTGTGAAGTTGGTGGTAAAACAATCACATTATGCCATAATTTTTGCGTAAATGCTCATAAATTTGCAAAAATTGGTAACTACAATTATTAAACAAGTCTGTAGCTGCCTAGCAATTATCATATCCTGTTTGGTTATTGTGCTAATCTATCTAAAATTGAATCAGTTTAATTGCTAAAAAATTTAAGCAAGTTTATAAAATGAAGGAAAGCTGATTTATTTACCAAGTAGACCGCACGAGCCTTTCATGATTTTCGCTCATTTTTATTCAGCCTCATTGATTTCCGCTACAATTTTAATTGTCTTTTTGTTCAGCAACAATTACATTAGGGTATTTCCACCTACATTACAGATATACATTATAGTTAGACCAAAGTTTTTGAATGAATGTGATGAGTTTGGCATTACTTTTTTTAAATCTTCTACTATAGTTTTATTGTAATGATAATTAAGTAATTGCTATCACTCAACTGATAGATATTTTACTTTTTTAAAGCAAAAAAAGGAAATTGGTTTTACTGCAAGTGTTTTTCAACAAATAATAATCGTTGACATATGCGTATCTGTAAGATGTTTCTTGGAAAGCTCTTTTTCAATTATAATTATCCACAATTTGAAATATTGGTAATAAAAAATTATAATAACTGTAAGTAAATAATAGCAAACTTATCAAAACAGCAGTAAAAGAAATCTAAATTTGGTCAAAAATTTTTATTATTTGGCATCTTTGAAAATCTCTGCATGTTGGTTATTTTTTGAAAACCTCGTTTTTTGGCTGGCTAGACTAATTGTTTTGCAACTCGGCATGGCAGCATATTGTGAAGGATTTATCCCGACCTTTGCCAACCGCTAGTAGAGAGAGAAAGGAGCTAGCGATGACGGCAAAGCAAGACTGCTGCCGAGAACAACACAGTTCCAGCGTATTAGAACACACAATCCAACCTGTACCCAGTCAAATCTCACCAGAAGAGGGCAGTGCATGCAGTAGTGTCTAGTCTACTGTCAACTAAGGAGTACTGTGAACCAGTATCGAACTACACCGAATTGGTTTAGCACTGAGTTATTAGTGAGGCAATTGGCCCGACTGACAGATATAAGGTTCGGATGTAATGTCATGCATTTGCTTATAATGCTAAGTCACAGTATGTTGCCAAGACCGCTACACAGTCAATTGGCAGACAACTTTACCATGAGAAAGAGAGCACACAAACGGCTCATGCCCCGACAAACTTATAGAGTAAATATGCAAATAAATAGGTTAGATGAATGGTCAAAAAAATGGAACAGGTTCATTGAAAGAAACGCATGCATAAAAGTTAGACCAGCTGGCAGCATTAATGAGCAATAACCGTTAGAGTTCAAACCATCCAATCAGGAGAGACTGTCTACAGCTAGCTCAAGGAAAGTCTGTTTCTTCTTCTTCTTAATATACTGCCGCATCCAGTATAAACCAGTTGACTCCCAGTCAACTAGAGCTATCAATCAATAAGTTTTGATCTACAAATTATAAGAGCATTTTCTGCCAATGAGGCTGTGGAAATTGGTGACAATTCACAAAGCTCAGAGCATTCTCACTTCTGATCGTACCTTTGAAGTCTGACTGCGAAGCCGAGAAATTCGATGTTGTTTTTAAGGCTATTAAACCAGATAAAACGTGCTACGTACTTGTTGTCACAAAATATCATGTAGAACTTCCTACTCTTTATTATCATTATATACCTGCAAGCTAACTTAATTTCCTGAACTCACTTGCACTAAAGGCTGGCTAGATAATTAATAAACTACTTCCTGTAAAACTAGCAGTGATAGATAATTGTGTAAACCTTTATAAATAATTTTTGCTCAAATAATAAACATGCATTATTTTTTAATAATTAATACAACATATTTGTTTGTACAGTACAATGCAGTATGTTTACAGAAATTAAGAGAAAATAAAATTTCATAAAATAATAATTATTTATTGTCTGTCATGACATTGGCTCACCTGTCTGAATTATAATTATTAAACGGGTCTAACTAGCAAGCGTTAACTGAAAAAAGTATCCAAGTTTGATAAAATCATTTACGCATGCTTGACTTTGCAATCATTTAATACGCTTTTGGTAACATACTTATTTTGCAGCGCTCTTTGAATGCGCTCATAGTACGCAGATGGAAACTTGGTGATAATAGCTTGATTGCACTCACTAGCGCATTCCAATGACTAACTCTTTTTGATATAGGGATAATTTATTGTTGAAAGGAAATATTGTAAAAGTTTTCGTGTGTCTAGTGAATTGCCTTTACCGACACCTGCTAGAGAGAGGTATGCCACACAGTCAAAGCTGACCACTTAACAAGATTATCTGTGCTGATTGCTCTAAGCGACACACGGCAGCAACTGTGTCAGTAGCTCCGAGTTGGGTCCACTACCAGAACGGGTAGTAGTGTATGAGAATACACTACTGTTCACCGAGCCACGAAAAACAACCAGTAAGCCGGCCACCTGCCAAACTTATTACGAACGGTTGAAACTCTAGCATGTATTGAGATCAATATACAAAAGCTTGCACAGGGTGTTGCTCCCTGGACAAGCGCGCAGCTGATTTCTCATGCAGGAATGCAAAAGGTCTAAAGCTGGTCTGCCCAGTGGGCGCAAAATCTTTCTATTTATACTAGGTAGGCGTGGTTACAACAAGCGATAAAAAGCGCCTACTCTGATTGGCTAAATACGATTGGCACAACAAAAGGAATCATGACGTATAACAAGACAGGCTAGCACACAGGAACCAATTGCTATATAATACAAGGCACATGATGGCACGGAAAATTACCAATAGTCTGTACGAGTAAACGTAGCTTGGGTCATCTACGGGGCGTAGGGCTTGACTCATCTTGCAAGGCTTGGCTCTTCTACTAGGTCTATCGACTGACAGGCTCACGCTTGTCTTGTGGGTACATCACAAGATGCATTGTAGGTGAATGGCATGTAAGTGCTCAGCTAGTCTATTTATATTTGTAGGATAAATAAATGAATGACAGTCCATGCGTAGGAATTTATTACAATATTGTGCACTTAGAGCCAGCTGACAAGCTGCTAACTCAATGCTGTGAGAGCTAGAATACAGACAGATTTGATTATAATACCATGTTTTTATGCTTTGCACCATTAAATTATTGTTATCATCATGTAGCACATGCATATGATGACAAGTGAAATGGGAAAATTACAAAAAAAAAGTTTCAAACAATGCCTAACTAAAAAACAAAAAGTTAATCAAAAGAGTTCATTGAATGAGCTGATAAACACCATTTTTTGCAAATATATTAAAAACTAGTTAGTTCTATTGGGAAAGTTTTGTTGGAAGCTTTTTTGCTTGTTTGGAAACACTACCAAGGTGAAAATATGAGATCAAAAAGGGGCGAAAGATCCATTTTCAAAAACTGCACTTAAAAACGTTCGACTGCAATTTTTTTTAACAAAGTTTTTCTTCTTTGGATTTTAATGTCAAAAGTTGTACCCATGTATTGTAGTGGCAGGATTTAGTTTTGAACTCTAAGCAATGCAAATTATGTAAATAACCAATTATTTAACTCCTTCAATTGTGATCACAAAATTCCCAAAAAAAAACTCATTCTAGCTTTATACATTTTCAACTTTAAAGTGGTTAGTAAAAACTTGAAAAATGTAACTTGACAAATAAAGGGGTGGCTACACAGGCTGATGTCTTGCATAGGAAAGCCTTGCGATGGGCGTGCCCGATGGGCGTGTCCACTTCGGCACATCGTGGGGCCTGTTTGTGAGCATAACCAACATGTTGGTCAAATAAAATTCGTTATTACATCATTTTTTATAAATAACGAATAATCACAACATCTGGAAGAATTAATAATAAGCGGAACCAAAAAGAAAATTGAAAGCAATGTTTTCTTGGTGAACAAAAACAGCCATACAACACAGTGAAATTGTTCTTCAATTATTGCTATTATTGTGATGATTATTATATCAGGGAAACAAATAATTTGTTGTCGGAAATGAAACAGGCAAAAACTCGCACTTTGTGCCGTATGATTGGCTAGTTTAGTCGCAGCTCACCGATGTGCTCGAGCACATCGTCACGCTACTTCGGCCTGTGTAGCCACCTGCGCATAGCCACAAACCATCATATAGGCACATCGCCACCAAAACATCGGTGCAGGAACTGTAAACTGTTTTGTTATGGTCAGAATTTCTGTAACTTGATGATAATAAAAATTCTCAGAAATGTGACAAAACATCTGGAGTATTTATATTAATAACCAGTTTATCGAATGGAGTTATAACGTTTATTTCTACCTCTCTTAAAATGTTTTGCAGCAACTATTTTCAGCTGTGCTGGGATGCCTAATGGCCAGTACAGTGACCCAGAATCGTGTACCATGTACTACATATGTTTGGATGGTAAAAGCTTGACTGGTATGTGTTTGCTTCTCTCGACTTTTAATCCTGTCACTCGTCGCTGTGATTACACCAACTCCTGTGAGTTACACAAATCAACTACTGCTGCTGCTGCTGCTGCAGATTCTGGTGAGAACTTAAGTACCTAATCAAGTCGCATCACAACTTAAAAAACTCTTAACCCAAACTTCCAAGAATATGTATAGTTTCTTAACAAGAGCAACTTCATTGTTTTACTCCAGCATTTGATCTTTGCTTTTGACCTTTGCCTTTGATCTTTGCCAACTAATTTTGTGCTTTGCAGTCTTTGTAAGTTTTTGTCTCAGAATAATTATTTATAAAAACTACAGTGGCAAACTTTCAAGTTAATCACATTAGTCGTAGCTTGCAATAATCGAGCATTCTATAAATCGCTATAAAAATAACGAACCTTCAATTTCCATTTTTAGCATCAATCAATTTCTGTATAGAATTTGTTTGATTGATGAAATTTTCTATTCATAGATTTTGCAGTCAGCTGCATTATATGTATTATTTATTGGTTTTATGCTGTCTACAAAGTTTAATCTCCAGTGCTGCCATAGAAAACAGCTACTATCATTGGCAGCATTAGTAGATCTAAGCTGTTTGTTCCATAAGCAATTTTGCTTCATATGAGCCACATATCAATCTTAACTCTTTAATTTTCGTCTGCTTTATGAATGAGTTTTCTGAAGCAGTGGCCATTAGTAAGTAATTTATATATTGGAAACTTTCAGCGTTCATAAGCCTGCGCTTATGTGAATTTATGTATAAACTTCTTGCTAGAAATTAAAACGGTTTTGGTATCCAAAACCGATCTTAAATGCGAATTAATAATACTTGAAGTTTATTAGGTTTGATTCAATCTGACATTTCATCCGGTTTGTCACAGATCGTGTGTGGATTCATGCGCAATTTTTTTTTCTAAAATCTGGTTAATTCTCCGAAAACTCATCCTACTTAATTTTCCTTTAAATCTCTCGCAAACTTATTTTTTGTTTTTCTATCAAGCAAACACCAGAAAATATAAGATGGCTTATGGTAGTAGTAATATATGAGCAGATCTCCCTACCAAGTGTTTTTTTGTGGATCTGGTCTTGGGGGTTATGCAATGAGTTACGACGTTGGGTGAATTCGCCGAGTTGATATTGTATTTCATTTGAGAGGTATTTGAGTGGCATTTGAGTGGCATTTAAGTGGCATTTGAGTTTTGATTATTTTTTTACTTGATTTGAACTCATATGGCAGCTAGATTTTGAATGTATGGCATTTCAGTTTTGATAATTTTTTACATAATTCGAACTCATATGGCATCTTGAGAGAGAGGAGAGAGAAGAGAGAGAGGAGAGAGGAGAGAGGAGTTTTATCTACATTGAATAAATATATTGATCAAAAATGAAACATTATAAGATTATATACATTGATTACATAATAAGTAGGGAAAATCTTCCTATATAATATAGCTAGAGTCAGTAAATACTAAGTAATACAAAGCACTACAACCTGTAACGACAATCAATACATACATATGGTATCTTGAGAGAAAGAAAGAGATAGAGGAGAGAGGGAGAGAGAGGAGAGAGGGAGAGAGAGAGGAGAGGGAGATTCTTTAGTTTTCTATACATTCCTATATATATATATATATATATATATATATATATATATATATATATATATATATATATATATATATATATATATATATATATATATATATATATATATATATATATATATATATATATATATATATATATATATATATATATATATATATATATATATATATATATATATATATATATATATATATATATATATATATATATATATATATATATATATATATATATATATATATATATATATATATATATGGTTAATTATGTACATATTTATGGGTATATTTATATCTACATAGAAAGAGAGGAGATATTTCTACATTGAATAAATATATTGATCAAAAATGAAACATTATCTGATTATATACCTGATTACATAATAAGTAGGGA
This sequence comes from Cryptosula pallasiana, assembly GCA_945261195.1. Classification (NCBI taxonomy): domain Eukaryota; kingdom Metazoa; phylum Bryozoa; class Gymnolaemata; order Cheilostomatida; family Cryptosulidae; genus Cryptosula; species Cryptosula pallasiana. The sequence goes on along the minus strand of OX183131.1, from coordinate 7,391,755 downwards.
AAATCTTCCTATATAATATAGCTAGAGTCAGTAAATACTAAGTAATACAAAGCACCACAACTCGTAATGACAATCAATGCATACATACATACATATGGTATCATGAGAGAAAGAAAGAGAGAGAGGAGAGAGATTTTTTAGTTTTCTATACATTCATGTATATATGGTTAATTATGAACATATTTATGGGTATATTTATATCTACATAGAGAGAGGAGAGAGGAGTTATATCTAAATTGAAAGATATATTGATCAAAAATGAATCATTGTATGATTATATACATTTATTACATAATAAGTAGGGAAAGTCTTCCTATATAATATAGCTAGAGTCAGTAAATACGCGCATGTCCATATTCATGTACATGTGCATAAATGGACATGAATAGGTACATGTCCATATTCATGTCCATATTCATGTCCATATTCATGTCCATTTATCTACATATCCATATTCATGTCCATTTATGTACATACCTATGTTCATATTTATGTACATGCGCATGTCCAAATTCATATCCAAATTAACATTTTATAGCTATGTACAGAGGAGAGAGAAGAGAGGAGAGAGAGAGATTTTTTAGTTTTTTATACAACCATGTATATATGGATAATTATGTACATATTTACGGATATATTTATATCTAGATTGAATAATATACATCTATGACATAATAACTATATTGAATGCTATAAAATATGTTGGAAAATCACCAAATTAGTCCTCTAGATGGTTAAAATTTACAGTATTTGGGAAATAACTGCAAGAGAGGAGAGAGGAGTATTTGGTAGAGGAGAGAGGAGGCTTCAAAAAAGAGCTACAAAAAACTAATCAGTACACAACTCAGTTTATTAGGTAGTAGCGCTTCAAGGAGGTACAAACACTGATTGCTGACAAACAACAAATTTTAATGCAGATTGGGAGAGGTAGCTTTTTTTAGAGCCTATAATCATCCTGATTGCACAGGTTTTAATATCAATACAAAATGAATCTTCCTCCTTTAAAATATGGTGAACGTTATTTTGTTATACCAGAAGAGAAGTATCATAGTTTGATGGAAAAGAACAGTGGGGCTAAATCAACAGACCAAGACAAGTTTGCGTCATCATTGTATGACAACCCGACAAAAGACAAAATGGTGAGAGATATCGAGAAAATCCAGAATATTTTGGTTGAAACGAATGAAATAGTAATGGGAATCAAAAACGAGTTGCTTGAGCGCAAAAAGACAAATGAAAATGTTCAAAGCACAAAAACCTATCGGAGTGATGTTGGAAAGATTAGGGGAGAGTACAAGCAACCAAAGAGCTGGAGCTCTGCTAAAACACCAAAGCTCTCACCATCATCGTTTGATAGAAACACAATTGACGATGATAGCAATAGAGATTCAGAGAGAATGATGCAACAATTAGAAGAGTTTAAAAAGAAAGTATCCGACATGACAGCTAGTAAAGACAATCAAGCGTTAGGTGTAAAAATATTGTATCAATTGAGAGATTCTGGAAAATACGATCTGGATACTGACAGGATAAAACTCAAGGGAAGATGGCTTAGCGCTAAGCTATCAAAGAATTTGTTGCAAGATGTACTAACTGTTAAAGACTCAATAAGATCAACAAAAGATAACTACAGTAGATTTAAAAGTCTGCTCACCACTCAAGGAATCACAACTGTCAGGAGATCCTCATGAAAAACTTATTTTAGCTACCTAGTTGTTAATTCAAACATCTTAGCAACAACTTATTAGCTCAAACATGACTTTGTTATACTCAATCCTTTATCCAACACCTACAATAATTCTTAGTAATAGTAGTGTAATGAGACTGAGTAATAATCTACACACACCTTGTTCACTCTCTATGCTGTAGCACATGTTTTTCCTTTAGTTATCTGCAGTTACTTCAATTGGATCTTATCCAGATGTTTTATAGTCTTTGCTGCTACTACGTTTTGTCTCAAACAAGAGTCCAAAGTAGGCATTGGTTCTACAAAATGCAAAAAAATTGATTGTTACAATTGTTTCATTTATTTTCATTGGTTTTATCTTCATATACATAAAGTAGCGAAGAAACAGTTTGTGTGAGTATGAAACTATCTAGTAGAGATAAATTAATATCTAGGTTCAACTAGCATTAAATATTAATTACTTTGTTAACAATAAATAATTAGAGTCAGTTACTTTACTAGTGCTCGGACAAACACACAATTTTGTTAATGTCAAAGTCTGCGATCTTACAAAGAAATAACTTAGATACTATTACTATTAGCATAAAATTATCTAGTAAAGATAAATTACCTAGGAGTGAATTCTAGTTGAGGTTCGATTATTTTAAATATAAATAATTAAAACCAAATTGATTGGAATCGTAGTAATATTTTTTAAATACAACATTGCTTTGCAACGACTATTAATGAAAGCGATTATGAAATGTTGATGAGTAACCAAGTAATCTAGTAAGGAAAACTGATTGAAATCACGGTAATATTTGTTAATAGATACTTGCGACATGTTTTATCAACGAAAAAATCAAGCGATTTTCAAATGTTTACAAGTAACTAAGCGATTTGGTAGAAAATACTAACAGAAATCACTCGATATCCGTTTTTGAAATATTTACGATAAACCAAATTGGGATATTGCTGTTATCAACCAAAAAATCAAGCGAGTATCAAATGTTTACGAGTAACTAAGTGTTTCAGTTGACAAAAACCGATTGAGATCATGTGACATCCGTTACAAATACTTACGTTAAGTTAGCAACGGAAAAAACAAATATTTCTTAGAATATTCGCTATAGCAAGTTATGATAATTTTGTACTCGCTCTAAAGGTAAAGATTTTCAGTCCGTTTTTGGTCAGACCAAAATTTATGCGAGTCGTTTTAGGCATTATTTCAGTCGACGTAATGTTACCAGTTCATTTTCACAAGTTTTTAATATTTATTTTAAAAATAAATAATTAGAGCTTTCTACTAGTGTTAAATGATTGTTGATTATTTTTTACCTTATCACCACTTAGAGCCAGATGATTTAATTAACTAAAGACAAATAATTATTTTAGCATTTCTTACCTTGATGCTCTCCTAGTAGCTGTAGTAGATGATGCTTCTCCGCTTGCTGTTGAAGAACTGGATGCTTTCTAAGTGAAAACAGTGGCTCTTAAATAGCTAAAGTTGCACTGATTAAACCCTATGAATCAGCATTTTTTCCAATGCTTTCGCGGGAATAAAAACTGTTTATTCCCGCGAAAGCAACTGTTTCTATTCGCGTGAAAATAAACTATTTATTCCCGCGAAAGCAACAGTTTCTATTCGCGTGAAAATAAACTATTTATTCCCGCGAAAGCAACTGTGTCTATTCGCGTGAAAATAAACTATTTATTCCCGCGAAAGCAACTGTTTCTATTCGCGTGAAAATAAACTATTTATTCCCGCGAAAGCAACTGTTTCTATTCGCGTGAAAATAAACTATTTATTCCCGCGAAAGCAACTGTTTCTATTCGCGTGAAAATAAATTATTTATTCCCGCAAAAGCAACTGTTTCTATTCGCGTGAAAATAAACTATTTATTCCCGCGAAAGCAACTGTTTCTATTCGCGTGAAAATAAACTATTTATTCCCGCGAAAGCAACTGTTTCTATTCGCGTGAAAATAAATTATTTATTCCCGCGAAAGCAACTGTTTCTATTCGTGTGAAAATAAATTATTTATTCCCGCGAAAGCAACTGTTTCTATTCGTGTGAAAATAAATTATTTATTCCCGCGAAAGCAACTGTTTCTATTCGCGTGAAAATAAACTATTTATTCCCGCGAAAGCAACAGTTTCTATTCGCGTGAAAATAAACTATTTATTCCCGCGAAAGCAACTGTTTCTATTCGCGTGAAAATAAACTATTTATTCCCGCGAAAGCAACAGTTTCTATTCGCGTGAAAATAAACTATTTATTCCCGCGAAAGCAACTGTTTCTATTCGCGTGAAAATAAACTATTTATTCCCGCGAAAGCAACTGTTTCTATTCGTGTGAAAATAAACTATTTATTCCCGCGAAAGCAACTGTTTCTATTCGTGTGAAAATAAATTATTTATTCCCGCGAAAGCAACTGTTTCTATTCGTGTGAAAATAAATTATTTATTCCCGCGAAAGCAACTGTTTCTATTCGCGTGAAAATAAACTATTTATTCCCGCGAAAGCAACAGTTTCTATTCGCGTGAAAATAAACTATTTATTCCCGCGAAAGCAACTGTTTCTATTCGCGCGAAAATAAACTATTTATTCCCGCGAAAGCAACTGTTTCTATTCGCGTGAAAATAAATTATTTATTCCCGCGAAAGCATTGGAAAAAATGCTGATTCATAGGGTTTAATCAGTGCAACTTTAGCTATTTAAGAGCCACTGTTTTCACACAGAAAGCATCCAGTTCTTCAACAGCAAGCGGAGAACCATCATCTACTACAGCTACTAGGAGAACATCCAGCATCAAGGTAAGAAATGCTAAAATAATTATTTGTCTTTAGTTAATTAAATCATCTGGCTCTAAGTGGTGATAAGGTAAATTATTATCAATAATTATTTAACACTAGTAGAAAGCTCTAATTATTCATTTTTAAAATAAGTGTTTGTCCAAGCTCTAGTAAAGTAGCAGACTCTACTTATTTATTATTAACAAAATAATAATAATTATTCAATGCTAGTTGAACCTAGATATAAATTTATCTCTACTAGATAGTTTTATACTCACACAAACTTTTTCTTCGCTACTCTATGTAGATAAAGCTAAAGCCAATGAAAATAAATGAATCAATTGTAACAATCAATTTTTTTGTATTTTGTAGTTATGATGTCTACTTTGGAGTCTTGTTTGAGACGAAATGCAGCAGTAGCAAAGACTATAAACATGTGGTCAAGATCTACCAACACCAATGATAGATGTAAAACAACATGACTTTCTCTCCTACTTATGTGACACAGCAAGAATTCCTTTCAAGATCCACCTACTTAGATGATACCAAACCAATGAAGACTCAAACTACATCAATTTTCAAGACAGCACACTTCTCCAACACAGCAAGAGCAAGAATTCCTTTCAAGATCTACCACCTACTTAGATGATACCAAACCAATGAAGACTCAAACTACATAGATTTTGAAGACAGCATACTTCCCCAACACAACAAGAATTCATTTCAAGATCTACCACCTACTTAGATGATACCAAGCCAATGAAGATGAAGACAGCACACTTCTCCAACACAGCAAGAATTCATTTCAAGATCTACCACCTACTTAGATGATACCAAACCAATGAAGACTCAAACTACATGAATTTTGAAGACAGTCGACTTCTCCAACACAGCAAGAACTCCTTTCAAGATCTACCACCTACTTAGATGATACCAAACCAATGAAGACTCAAACTACATGAATTTTGAAGACAGCATACTTCTCCAACACAGCAAATATTTATTCATTTCAAGATCTACCACCTACTTAAATGATACCAAACCAATGAAGACTCAAACTACATGAATTTTGAAGACAGCATACTTCTCCAACACAGCAAGAATTCCTTTCAAGATCTACGACTTAATTAGATGATACCTGATACCAACTCAATGAAGACTCAAACTACATCGATTTTGAAGACAGCGCACTTCTCCAACACAGCAAGAATTCATTTCAAGATCTACCACCTCCTTAGATGATACCAAGCCAATGAAGACTCAAACTACATGAATTTTGAAGACAGTTGACTTTTCCAACACAGCAAGAATTTCTTTCAAGATCAAGATCTACCACCTACTTAGATGATACCAAACCAATGAAGACTCAAACTACATCAATTTTGAAGAGAGCGCACTTCTCCAACACAGCAAGAATTCATTTCAAGATCTACCATCTGCTTAGATGATACCAAACCAATGAAGACTCAAACTACATGAATTTTGAAGACAGCACACTTCTCCAACACAGCAAAAATTCATTTCAAGATCTACCACCTACTTAAATGATACCAAACCAATGAAGACTCAAACTACATGAATTTTGAAGACAGTATACTTCTCCAACACAGCAAGAATTCCTTTCAAGATCTACGACTTAATTAGATGATACCAAATCAATGAAGACTCAAACTACATTGATTTTGAAGACAGCGCACTTCTCCAACACAGCAAGAATTCATTTCAAGATCTACCACCTACTTAGATGATACCAAACCAATGAAGACTCAAACTACATGAATTTTGAAGACAGCATACTTCTCCAACACAGAAAGAATTCCTTTCTAGCTCTACCACCTACTTAGATGATACCAAACCAATGAAGACTCAAACTACATGAATTTTGAAGACAGCATACTTCTCCAAAACAGCAAAAATTCATTTCAAGATCTAACACCTACTTAAATGATACCAAACCAATGAAGACTCAAACTACATGAATTTTGAAGACAGTCTACTTCTCCAACACAGCAAGAATTCCTTTCAAGATCTACGACTTACTTAGATGATACCAAATCAATGAAGACTCAAACTACATGGATTCTGAAGACAGCACACTTCTCCAACACAGCAAGAATTTCTTTCAAGATCTATCACCTACTTAGATGATACCAAACCAATGAAGACTCAAACTACATGAATTTTGAAGACAGCATACTTCCCCAACACAGCAAAAATTCATTTCAAGATCTACCACCTACTTAAATGATACCAAACCAATGAAGAGTCAAACTACATGAATTTTGAAGACAGTCTACTTCTCCAACACAGCAAGAATTCCTTTCAAGATCTACGACTTACTTAGATGATACCAAATCAATGAAGACTCAAACTACATGGATTCTGAAGACAGCACACTTCTCCAACACAGCAAAAATTTCTTTCAAGATCTATCACCTACTTAGATGATACCAAACCAATGAAGACTCTAAAAATTACTTATATTATATTTCGATGATGCTGAAAAAAACTGTCCAGAACAAGAGTTCAAAAAGCTAATCTATAACTCAAGGCAATCATATCACTATAGGTGAGTTTTACTAATTTTTACCATAAATTAAACAAAATGCTGAATATATACATTTTTTAGGTGAAAAAAGGACTTTTTTGATGTAATTAGTGTATTTTTTACAACAAAATGCTGAATATATACATTTTCATGGTAAAGAAAAGGACTTTTTGGGTGTAATTAACGTAGTTTTTACAACAAAAATGTTGAACATATACATTTTTTTCACGTAAAAAAAAAAAGCACTTGGTGTAATTAGTGTATTTTTTTACAACATATTTATAAAGCAAGTATTTTTTGTTTTGTTTTAGATAGATGAAAGAGAATCAAAAGCACTTGGTGAAAAAAATGCTCAAGAAAGAACAAGTTGAACAATGTAACTTGGTGAGTTATTTCCCTTTTCTAATAATGTAAACTATCTAATGTAACTAGAACTATAATTCAAATTCATGTAATTATTTTACATTTTTGCTTAATCATTCTATACTAATACATAATTTTTTTATTTTAGTTCATTACGAAATTAAAAGCACATAGAACAGAAGTCTTCCTTCCTAAGATATAACATCAGTACATCAAAGACAACATTGTAAAGGAACAAACTATGTATTAACTGTTATTACTTTGTATTTATTACAAGTTGTAGCGCTTTGTATTACGTAGTATTTACTGACTCTAGCTATATTATGTGGGGAGATTTTCCTTACTTATTATGTAATAAATGTATATAATCATATAATGATTCATTTTTAATCAATGTATTTATTCAATTTAGATATAACTCCTCTCTTCTCTCTCTATGTAGATATAAATATACCCATAGATATGTACATAATTGACCATATATACATTAATTGCTAGAAAACTAAAAGATCTCTCTCCTCTCTCTCTTTCTCTCTCTCAAGATACCATATGTATGTATGTATGAATGCATTGAATGTCATTACAAGTTGTATTGCTTTGTATAACTTAGTATTTACTGACTCTAGCTATATTATATAGGAAGATTTTCCCTACTTATTATGTAATCAGGTATATAATCATATAATTTTCATTTTTGATCAATATATTTATTCAATGTAGATATATCTCCTCTCTCTATGTAGATATAAATATATCCATAAATACGTCCATAATTAACCATATATACATGAATGTATAGAAAACTAAAAGATCTCTCTCTCCCTCTCTATGTAGATATAAATATAGCCATAAATATGTACATAATTAACCATATATACATGAATGTATAGAAAACTAAAAAATCTCTCTCCTCTCTCTCTCTCTCCTCTCTCATCTCCCATCTCTCGTCTCTCCTCTCCCCTCTCTCTCAAGATACCATATGAGTTCGAGTTATGTAAAAAAGTTATTAAAACTTGAAAGCAATACATTCAAAATCTATATGCCATATAAGTTCAAATTAAGTAAAAAAAAAATCTACACTTTATTATGATATATATTTTATTACATTCTCCAGTAAGCAAATAATGTAATACTTATTATGTAATAATAAAACTATAACAATAACTATATCGTTGTAGATGGTTATATCATATACAAAAACAATTCAGTAGCAATTACAACTCCATCAAAAATGTTGTCATATGAGTGCCATACATTCAAAATCTATATGCCATATAAGTTCAAATCAAGTAAAAAAATAATCAAAACTCAAATGCCACTTAAATGCCACTCAAATGCCACTCAAATACCCCTCAAATAAAATACAATATAAACTCAGCGAATCCATCCAACGCCGTAACTCATTGCATAACCCCCAAGGTCTAATCCACAAAAAAACACTTGGTAGGGAGATCTGCTCATATATTACTACTTATGGTTTACGTTGTTTTCGTAATACCTTGTATATATGGGTAAATACTTGTTGCCATAAAAGTATTTATTCCCACCTTTATTTGTTACCATTCATTTACAACAGAGGGTGGTTTGCTGAAGAAA